>JBBGZY010001142.1:1200000-1672500 GCA_037952925.1 Lithobates clamitans
ATGTACAGAAAAAAGAACTCACGGGGGTGTTTGAGAGTTCCAGGGTCATTTCGGCTTCTTCTTGCTCTGGCATTGAAAAGTCATTTTTTGGAGTGTGCAGCGAGTATAAGGGGTGTATGGGAAATGCATGGAGTTTGCTGCAAGTATAGGGGTGTATGGGAAATGCATTTAGTGTGCTGCGAGTATATGGGGTGTATGGGAAATGCATGGAGTGTGCTGCGAGTATAGGGGGTGTATGGGAAATGCATGGAGTAGAGTATGTCTATATTAGATAATTTTCTGCTGTTTTTAACATTTTTGAAGTGGTACGGTATGTTTTTTGTTTTTTTTGGGGGGGTGCAAATAGCTTGTCTTAGGGCAAAGAATAGTCTAGCACTGGCCCTGTTTAGGTACTGTAAAGCAGGCACTCCTGATCTGGGGGGCAGTCTAATGATTACAGTGCCAGTGGCAGTGCCCAAGGCAAATCAGAGTGCCAAGATTACAGGACAGGATTCCTCTTACAGCAGCTCAGACTGCAGATCAGACTGCCTGCTGCTGACATAGATCAAATGACAGAGGACTACAAAGTGGAGTCTCCCTCCCCTCCCCAGGCTCAGCAGCTCCCTGATGAAAAGAACAGCCAGCAACCATCCTCCTAATCCTTCCCCCTGCTCTTGTCTGATGGCTAGTAATGCAGACTCACTCAGCTCTCTGCATTGTTCAGAAGCTCTGCTCCCTCCCCAGCAGTCTACCAAGACACAGCCAGCAGCTCAGCCTTTGTTCCTTCAGGCTCCTGGCTGGACTCACTGTCTGCTCCACACTGCTTCCTCCTCCTCCTCTCCCCTTTCCCCCTTCTTCCTTCTTTTCTCGTTTACTCACCAAATGCAGAGGCACCATGTGTCACAGGGGCTTTTATAAGCTAGCGCCTCTGCTCAACACTCTGGATCATTCCACCCCCCTCTCAGCCGGGACTAACTAAACATCAGCGGCTTATTCAAAAAAGAGTCCCCACCAAATAGCAGACAGGATTCACAGAAGGTACAATATTATTTAACCACTTGCAGACAAGCGGCCGTCATTTTACTGCGGCCGGTCAGCACGATCCCGCGAGCCGTCATACCTATACGTTGGCTCGCTTGATCGGGATAGCAGGAGCGCACGCCGTCAGAGACGCACACGTGCCCGCTGCACTGCGGGGGTGTCGATGCATGTGGCCGACGGTCGCAATGAACGCCGGCCACAAGCAATTGTGGGCACGAGAGGTAGAACAGCGACGTGTGTGTGTAAACAGACAGATCCCTGTTCTGTTCTGTGAGGAGTGACAGATCGTGAGTTCCTAATAGCTAGGAACCACGATCTGTCATTTCCTCTAGTCAGTCCCCTCCCCCTATAGTTAGAAACACACACAGGGAACACAGTTAACCCCTTGATCGCCCCTAGTGTTAACCCCTTCCCTGCCAGTGACATTTTGACAGTAATCAGTGCATTTTTATAGCACAGATCGCTGTATAAATGCCAATGGTCCCAAAAATGTGTCAAAAATGTCCGCCATAATGTCGCAGTCCCGATAAAAATTGCAGATCGCCCCCCATTACTAGTAAAAAAAATAATAATAATAAAAATGCTATAAATCTATCCCCTATTTTGTAGATGCTATAACTTTTGCGCAAACCAATCAATATACGCTTATTGCGATTTTTTTGCCAAAAATATGTAGAAGAAAACATTTTGGCCTAAACTGAGAAAAAATTAGCTTTTTTAACCACTTCCCGTCCAAGGACATCATATGACGTCCTGGACTTTCAGTGGGAATATCTGAATGATGCCAGCAGCTACAGGCATCATTCAGATATCCTTGTTTTGAGCCGGCGATTCTGTGCACCATAAGAACGATCATAGCAGTTCTGCTGCTTGATCATTCTTACAGGCGACGGGAGGAGATCATCCCCCCCCTCTTGCCACCATCTGGTGCTTCTCCGGGCTCTCCCGTGCCATCGGGGACCAGATGGTCACCGGTCATCTCTATGAGGTCAGAGGCCTGGTCGCAACGTTATGACGTCACGTCTGGGCTTCGGATGTAAACAAAGCCGCTATCCCAGCTGGTAAGCATGAGATCGTGGATTTTCTCCTAACTCATGCTTTCCAGCCTGGAGGATAAATGTGGGATCTTATTGACCCCATATTTCTCCATAAAGAGGACCTGTCACACACCATTCCTATTACAAGGGATGTTTACATTCCTTGTAATAGGAATAAAAGTTTTCAAAAAAAATGTTGCTAAAGAAAGTAAATATAAAAAAAAAAGTAAAATAAAAAAAATTGAAAACGCCCCTGTCCCCGGTGGCACACGTTAGTCCCACCCACATATGTAAATGCCGTTCAAACCACATATGAGAGGTATCGCCACATGCGTTGGAGTGCAAGCAACAATTCTAGCACTATACCTCCTCTGTAACTCTAACATGTAACCTGTAAAAAATTTTAAAGCGTCGCCTATGGAGATTTTTAAGTACTGAAGTTTGGCATCTTTCCATGAGTGTGTGCAATTTTAAAGTGTGACATGTTGGGTATCTATTTACTCGGTGTAACATCATCTTTCACATTATATATTGGGCTAACTTTACAGTTTTGTTATATTTTAAATCATGAAACTATTTTCTTTCCAAAAAACACGTTTGAAAAATTGCTGCGCAAATACTGTGCGAGATAAAAAGTTGCAATGACCCTAGGGTGTCTGCTAAAAAAAATATATAATGTTTGGGGGTTCTGAGTAATTTTCTAGCAAAAAAATATATTTTTTACATGTAGGAGAGGAGTGCCAGAATAGGTATGGAAGTTGTTAAAAAAAGGGGATATTTATTATAGCAAAAAGCACAAAATATTGTGTTTTTTTCAAAATTGAGGTGATCAAATACCACCAAAAGAAAGCTCTATTTGTGGGAAAAAAAAGGACACCAATTTTGTTTAGGTGCAGCGTTGCATGACTGCATAATTGTCAGTTAAAACGACGCAGTGCCGAATCACAAAAAAAATGGCCCGGTCATTGAGCAGGCAAATCTTCCAGGGATGAAGTGGTTAAAAAAAATTTGATGGCGATACCTCAGTGGAATTTTTGGGAGTTCTTTGAGGGTGCTTGGAGATTTTTTAGGGAGCTTTACACACCCAAGCACCCACCTGGTGCAGCCCCTGGTCTGGTATGAGTTTTGGGGGGACTCCATGCCATTTTTGTTTTAATATATTTTGGCGTGGGGCCCCTTTAAAATCCATACCAGACCTGAAGGATATTTTATGCAAACTCTTCTATTGTTTACATTATGCTGTCAGTGGGGAATCCCATTGAGGGTAGGTGAGTCAAAGTTGTTAAGGACGTGGCAGGCGACGGCATTAAAATACAGCTAGTTTTCACTACTAAAATACAGCAACTTCAGCAAATAGTGCATGCGGTATTTTAGTATTTATACTTTGTTAATGAATTGCAAAACATTTTTTGAAAAATGATATGAGTGATTTTGCCACTGATTTTAAAGCGGTACATACCACTTTCTAAATGGAGTCCTATGTGTGTTACTTCATACTGAACAGACCAAACCTTTAATGGCCAGTCATCAGAGTATGTGTGGTAACCTCACAGTGGCCAGTTTCCCAACCAGGGTTCCATGGAACCCTGGGCTTCCTCCAATGGTTGCTAGGAGGTACTTGAGCAAAAAAAAGTTTGTCATGTGTAAGAGGCAGTTTTCCCACTGGTCAGCAATGTAAGGTGTTGTCCTTCCGCTGAACATTAATATAAGGGGTCAAAACCACCATACAATGTATTGGTATGGGTTAGAATAAATGGTGATGTGAGCATAAATGAGCACACAGAAGGTAGGTTCAGACACAGTCTGCTTGACAGTATAATCACTACAGTCCCTGACAAAAGTCTTGTTGCTTCTCTATTTTGTAGAAACTCCTGCTATTAACCAGACTTTTAATTAATCAATTGGTGTTAGAAATAGCTCATATGAAAAGCTAAAGCCATCCCAAATGATGTCTAATGCACTGAAATAAATTAGTTTCACTGAAAAAAGATTTATCATTTAATCAAGACAGACAGGTCAAATTTTGGCAAGACAAAAGTTTTGTTGCCTATACAGAAATTGAACAACTTTACTGAAAATCCAAAAATATGTCAGCCAATTAAGTAGTGGTGCTGTAAGATCCAAATTTAATATCTTGTATGACTTCCACGAGCTTGAAGGACAGCATCCATGCGGTTTGGCAAGGATTCATACAATTTATTGATGAAGTCATTAGGAATAGCAAAGAAAACAGTCTTGCATGCCTCCCAGAGTTCATCAATATTCTTTGGTTTCGTCTTCCATGCTTCATCTTTCATCCTACACCACATATGCTCAATGATGTTCGTGTCTGGTGACTGGGCTGGCCAATCCTGGAGCATCTTGATCTTCTTTGCCTTAAGGAACTTTGATGTGGAGATGGAAGTATGCGATGGAGCACCATCCTGCTGCAAAATCTGGCCTTTTTTATGGTTGGGAATATAAGAGGTAGCTAAGATTTCTTGGTATTTTAGACTATTGATGTTGCCTTCCACCCTGCAGATCCCTCGCACACCCCCATACTGGATGTAACCCCAGACCATGATTTTGCCTCCACTAAACTTCACTGTTTTCTGGGTAAATCTCGGCTCCATGCGGGTTCCAGTAGGTCTCCTGCAATATTTGCGGCGACTGTGGTGTAATTCAACAGAAGATTCATCTGAAAAATCCACCTTCTTCCACTTTTCCAGAGTCCATCCTTTTAGCAGGCTGTGGCCCTTGGCAAATGCCACACGGTTTTTCAATTGTCTTTTGTTTAGTGCTGTCTTATGGGCATGGATTCGACCATGGAGGCCATTTCGAGACAGAATCCGACAAACTGTTCTGGTTGACACAGGGACTTCAGGTGACCAGGTCTCGTGGAGCTCTGCTGCAGTGGAAAATGGGCTGGCCTTGGATTTTCGAGCCAACAAACGGTCCTCTCGAGCAGTTGTCTTGTGGGGTCGGCCTGACCTGGCCTTGTCCAAAACGTCTCCAGTCTCTTCAAATCTTTTTTTTTACCTCTGAACTTGACGTTGAGACACATTGAAAGTGTCTGCCACATCAGCAGTGGATCTGGTCTTCAGCCTCTTGATAATCAACACTTTAGTCTCCGGGTGAATCTTAGGCATGTTTGCAGAGGTCTAGTTGCAGTTGAGAAGGTCTAGTGTACTGGTGTTCTTTTTATACACACCTGAGACCTAATTGATCCATTATTAGTCACAGGTGAAGCTCATATAACAAGGCGACAACACTTATGTCTTGGCAAAAATTGACTCAATGGGCTTTACCAAGCTGTGAATATTAGAATACTGTCTGTCAGTTTCGTTTTGCTCTGAAACATTATTACAAAAGCTGTTGGGATTAAAATGACCCATTTCTTGTAACAAAATCTTGATTAGAAATATATTTTAGCGGCACTTCAGGTCAATTTGTACACAAGCGACAAGACTTTTGTCAGGGACTGTATACCAAGGTAACTTAGAATAGAGTTCCGTACCACCAGACTGGAAATGAACTCATGAATCAGCAAAGTCAGCAATAAAGAGTGCATATACGCATTAACTGCAATGTGAATCATATTACTATAACTATTTTAGAGTGCAGTATAGGAGAATGTCTATGATATGGTACAATGTCCCCTGAGAGGTACCTCTTAGCATAAGCAATAGGTGAAGGTCTCTGTGTAACAGTTGCAAGGGATAGTCTTTAGTTCTAACTCTTCAGCTAGCTAGTGTTGGGGCCCAGGCGTACTGTCGGTGCTTATGAGAACAGTTCCAGTGAAGCCTCCCAGCAAAAAAGCTATGAGATGGTTGTATGGTCAGTTCTTAAAGGGCTCAGTCTCTCTAGCAGCAGATGGCAAATCCCCAGAGCAGCAGCTCATCAGTCCCAGCAATATTGCAGCTCACCATCTGGTCACACACAGTGATTAGTCCACTCTCTGCTCAGCACCCAGGTGACTCTGACTGTTGGCACTCATAACTCCAGATCCTGCTCATACTGCCATTATGCGGCAGTGGTGGTGCACAGTGGACAGCTATGTGCACTCCCAGGGCTCCCTCATGGCATAAGGGAGCTCTTCCCCCTCCTAACAATCTCACTCTTGGAAATGCAGTTTAAAATCTCTTATTACAGTAGAGTCTCTCTCCCCTGGACTACAGTTCCCACAGTACAGTGCTGCACCATTGAACTCTTCCTGCTCAGCAGCTCCCCCCTCTCGGTACTCTGATTCACACTGTACAGGCAATAGCGTCCATGTAAATGACCCACAAGACCTCATTCACACACACAGCGTTATTTATTACCTCAATACGGTTTTACCTTAAATTATGTTGTGTTTGGATCCACTAATGAATTTAGTGTATTTTTAGCAGAAATATCATTGTGATATTTTTGGGGGGATTGGGGTAGGGGCTGTCAGGTAGGCTGTATGGCGCCCTGTGATTTTTAACAGCAGCCCCGCATGTGGGCAAACATGGTCCTTGCATGGATGTACGCTTAAATACCCCTTTGTGAACGGGGCCTTGAAGATTTAACCAACAGCAATGATTACTATAGAAATAAAGAATTATAGCTCCTTTTATGATGAAGAGGAATGTGTATTATGATTAGGGATGAGCCGAACAACCCCCCGGTTGTCCCCCCCTGCGAACGGACCAAAAATTTGCACGAACGTTAGAACCCCATTGACGTCTATGGGACTTGATCGTTCGAAATCAAAAGTGCTCATTTTAAAGGCTAATTTGCATGGTATTGTCCTAAAAAGGGTTTGGGGACCCGGGTCCTACCCCAGGGGACATGTATCAATGAAAAGAAACTTTTAAAAACGGACGTTTTTTCGGGAGCAGTGATTTTAATGATGCTTAAAGTAAAAAAAAAAGTGAAATATTCCTTTAAATATCGTACCTGGGGGGTGTCTATAGTATGCCTGTAAAGTGGCGCGTGTTTCCCGTGTTTAGAACAGTCCCTGCACCAAATGTCATTTTTAAAGGAAAAAATCTCATTTAAAACTGCTTGCGGGTTCAATGTAATGTCGGGTCCTGGCAATATAGATGAAAATCAGTGAGACAAACGGCATGGGTACCCCCCAGTCCATTACCAGGCCCTTTGGGTCTTGTATGGATATTAAGGGGAACCCCACACCCAAATTAAAATAAGGAAAGGTGTGGGGCCACCAGGCCCTATATACTCTGAACAGCAGTATACAGGCGGTGCAAACAAGACAGGGACTGTAGGTTTGTTGTTAAGTAGAATCTGTTTGTCATTTTGAACGGGTACATTTTTAACGTGTTTAGCTCCAGCCAAAAAATCTTTTTTAAGCTTTTTGGAAAACATAGGGAAGGGTTATCACCCCTGTGACATTTGTTTTGCTGTCTTTCCTCCTCTTCAGAAGATTTCACCTCACTTTTGTCCCAATGACAAATGTTTTTTTGAAAATTTGGGTTTTTTTGTGGAACAAGGATTGGAAAGCATCAGTGGAAAGGAGAAATGTTTTTCCCATATTAACTCTTACAGGAGAGAATTTCCCTTCCTAGGGGTAGATTTCATCTCACTTCCTGTTGTCTCTTTCCGTTTGCAAGTAGGAGTCGTTTGTAAGTTAGATGTTTGAAAGTAGGGGCCTGCCCTATATACTCAGCAGAAATTTGGGCCTTAGGTGTTGTTGTGGCCACAACACTGTCAACACTTTCAAGCAGGGCCCTGCTGTGAAATATTAGATCAAGAATTGTAATTACATGCCCCTGTTGAACAGGGGCAGAAAAACGGGGCCTTTGGTGGTGGTGGTGGTGGTGCTGGTTCCACAACACTGTAAGTCCTCACTCGCTCTTGGTGGGTGCAGAAATGGGCCCTGCTGTGAAATATTAGATCAAGAATTGTAATTACATGCCCCTGTTAAACAGGAGCTGAAAAATTAGGCCTTAGGCACTGGTGCTGGTGCCACAACACTGCAACCCCTCACAGACACTCTAGTTGGAACGCAGGAACGAGCCCTGCTGCAAAGTATTGCATCAAAAATTGTAATTACACGCCACTGTTAAACAGGGGCAGAAAAATTGGGCCTTAGGCACTAGTGCTGGTACCACAACACTGCAACCCCTCACAGACACTCTAGTTGGAACGCAGGAACGAGCCCTGCTGCAAAGTATTGCATCAAAAATTGTAATTACATGCCCCTGTTAAACAGGGGCTGAAAAATTGTGCCTTAGGCACTGGTGGTGGCGCCCAGAACCAAAAATGTTCTTACAAGCTATCAGCGTGATGATTGAGGAGGAAGAGGATAATTACTCAGGGATAGTCACTTACATCAGCATCAGGTGCTTGGTAACTGGTGGTGATCCAAGACTGATTCATTTTTATGAAGGTCAGTCGATCGACCGTGGACAGACGCACCCTGTGATCGGTTACCACGCCTCCAGCAGCACTGAATGTGCGTTCCGAAAGAACGCTGGATGCAGGTCAGGCCAGTAGCTCAATTGCATATTGTGCAAGCTCTAGCCAGTGATCCATCCTCAAGACCCAGTAACCCAGAGGATTTTCGGTGGGAAAGGTGTCCAAATCTGATCTTGCCCCTAGGTATTTCTGCACCATGTAAAACAGACGCTGGCGATGGTTGCTGGAACTGATCATACCTTGGGGCTGCGGACCAAAAAATTGTCTGAACGCATCGGTCAGACGGCCACCTTCTCCACCGCTCCTTCTTTGACTGACCGAAGCCACAGCAACACGTTGTCCAGAAACAGGAGTTTGTAACCTCCCAGTCTCTGGGAACGCGTTGCACAGACCTTTCTGCAAGGCCTCCCGAAGATGTTTCATCCTCTGCGATGGCAAGATAAGGTCCGCAACCTTACCCTTGTAACGTGGATCAAGGAGGGTTGCCAGCCAGTATTAGTCCTTCTCCTTGATACCACGAATACTAGGATCCTTACGCAGGCTTTGCAGGATCAGGGAGGCCATGCAGCGTAGGTTTGCTGAGGCATTTGGTCCGGAGTCCTCTGGGTCACTAAGGATGTCCACCTGTTGGAGCGTGTGCTCCAACAGGTGGACAAGGGGGACAGTGTCACTGATGCATGCACTGTCACTGCTCACCATCCTCGTGGCCTCCTCAAATGGTGACAGGACAGTGCATGCATCCCTGATCATGGCCCACTGGCGTGGGGAAAAAAAACCAAGCTCCCCTGACCCTGTCCTGGTGCCATAGTCGCACAGGTACTCATTGATGGCCCTCTTCTGCGTGTGCAGCTGCTGCAGCATGGCCAACATTGAGTTCCACCTGGTGGGCATGTCACAGATTAGGCGGTTCTTGGGCAGGTTAAACTCCTTTTGGAGGTCCGTCAGCCGAGCACTGGCATTATATGACCGGCAGAAATGCACACAGACTTTTCTGGCCTGCCTCAGGACATCCTGTAAGCCCGGGTACCTGCCCAAGAACCGCTGCACCACCAAGTTAAGGACGTGAGCCAAACAGGGCACATGAGTCATTTGTCCCTGTCAGAGGGCACCCCCTCTGTCCGTGCTTATGTTACTGCCTTCATCGAGCTCAGTATCATCATCAGAGCCTTCCAAACGCTGGGCATCCTCCTGGAGCATGTACCCAACACTGTGGTCAAACAGTTCGAGGGACTCCTCAGGAGGACATGGTGGGGCTAGGGAAGGAGTCACTGATGACATTGAGCCGAGGGAAGAGGCCGCTGCTTTGCCAGACAAAGTACCCTGGGCATGGGTGAGAGAGGATGAGGAGGATGAGGACGGCTTGGTCATCCACTCGACCAAGTCTTCCACATGTTGCGGCTCAACACGGCCAGCTGCCAAAAAAAAGGCCAAGCCTGTCCCACGGCCACGTGCTGATGAGGATGCACTGTCTCCACGACCAGCATTAGACACAGAGCCTGCTTGCCCTCTCTTATTGGCTTGTGACTGTCTGCCTCTCCTTCTTGGCCTTCCAGACATACTAATGGCCTGTAGCTGCACTAAGCTGGGATATATATATATATATATAAATATATATATATATGTACTGATACTGCAGCTAGCAAAATCAACTGCCTGCCTGTAGTATGAGAACACCACCAACCTTCTACAGGTAGCTTTAGCTGAACACTGTGAGCAGGACGCACCCCACTAACTTGTAGATTTAGCTGAACAATGTGAGCAGGACGCACCCCACTAACTTGTAGGTTTAGCTGAACACTGTGAGCAGGACGCACCCCACTAACTTGTAGGTTTAGCAGAACACTGTGAGCAGGATGCACCCCACTAACTTGTAGGTTTAGCTGAACACTGTGAGCAGGACGCACCCCACTAACTTGTAGGTTTAGCAGAACACTGTGAGCAGGACGAACTGCACTAACTGTAAATAGTCTAGCTGCCTGACTGTGGTACTAATAGGATCAAAAGAACACCAGTAATTTTCTTCAGGTAGCTGTAAATACTGTAACAAGACAAGCCTGCCTGTCAGTAGGAAGATAACAGGAACGGATCTAGCTAAACTGAATACAGTGTATATATATATATGCAACACCTGGGATGCATATATATACACAATACACTGTAAGTGCAGCTAAACTGACTGACTGTTCTGCCTAATCTATCTAACTCAAATCAAATGACACTGTCTCTCTCTGTCTATCTCTTTCAACGCCGGAACACACACTACACAGGGCCGCCGTGCAGGCGGCCTTATATATTGTGGGGCGTGTACTAAATGCCCTGAGCCATAATTGGCCAAAGCCTCCTTAGCTTTGGCTAATTACGGCTCTCTGTTCATGTGCAAGCTAAAATGCTGCTTTTTTATTTTCATTGCATGTCCCCCTCGGATCTACAGCGACTTTACTTCCAAGTGCACTTTCAGTGCAATTTCAAGTGCACTTTGCACTTGTAGTTTGCACTTGTAGTGCAAAGTGGATTGGCCTTTAGTAAATAACCCCCAATATCTTTTCAAACAGATCACTTCTAATTAGAATTAGATTTGTCTTTTCTCATTATTATATACACACTCTACAGACAGAGCTGCTTACCGCTTAATACAGTTCCATCCCTAAGCCCATAACATATGAGCTCTTGTCATCTATCTAGATTAATTTTATATTGTTCTATTTAAGGTAGGCTGAATGACTTTCTCTTTGACTATACCTGTCTACCCCCTTACCCTGCATGGAGTGAGCTTTCTGACCCATCTTAGTTAACTCTCTATGGATCTTCTGCCTATTGTACACTTGGCATTGGACACTTACCTTACCTTTGTCACTATTACCTCCCCCCTTTTCTACATTCTAAGATGTTGTTTATCAGGCACGTCTACACGTATGTCTTGCGTCACCTTATGCAGGCTGTGTTTGGAGCCCTCCTTTTGATTGCCTCTCAGTCCTCCCTGCAAAAACATTTGAGACCTTGTACCAAGATTAATATTGTTACTGTTATTGATTGCCTGCATATCTCTCTCTCCTGTAGAATAATTAACAAGCATTCAATTGCAAAACATGTAGAGCTTTCTTGCATATCAGAACCCACTACAGGGATTTATTCCTGTAAATGTTATGCTTCTGCTATATATGTATCCATATTAGAGAGATCCAGCTAGCTTTTTGCATTTTATGTGCAATGTGTTAATAATTTTTTGTATTATGTGTTTAAAAAATTTACATATATTTTTTATAATTGGTGCCTATAATGTCCATTCTTGCTGCTCTTCTATTTCAAGTCTATTTACCAAAGACAACCTCTGGATATGACGCTGAGCACGTGCACTCAACTTCTTTGGTCAACCATGGCGAGGCCTGTTCTGAGTGGAACCTGCCCTGTTAAACCGCTGTATGGTCTTGGCCACCGTGCTGCAGCTCAGTTTCAGGGTCTTGGCATATGACGGAAGGAAAAGAGAGGGTGCTGATGCTAAATTTGCATGTGTGGGCATGGCCAAAAAGTGGGTGTGGCTAAATGGGCATGGTCAAAAGTGTGATATTCTTCCCAATGTATAGCTTGTAGTGTGCCACCTTTCTCTCCTTGTATAGGCTAAAAAGAGCCTAGAGTTACACTGAAGAGAGTGTGGAAGTAAAATAAGTGCCATCGAGGCCAAGAACTATAGCCCCCAGTGTATGTCAGGGCCAGCAATAACCTCAAGTCAGTGGGGTAGTTAAGTATAAAAATTCAACAGCCACAAAGAAGCCAGAGAACCATCTAAAAACTAAGTCACACACTGAAAACAGGCCATGCAGTTCGGCACATTGTCCCATACCCCAAAAAACTGTGCAAAATGTGCTAAAGGTAATTATCACCACAATGTACACCACAATAATTCAAAGAAAGCAGTAGAAGCATAAAAAGTATCAACAAATAATATATTAATTAAATATGTTATAAAAATGATAAAAGTGTAAATTGTGCATACATATAAAGTGTATTTAAAACACAAGTGACCCCTATTAGAATTTCACATCAACAACGTTCATTAGAATTGTCTGCAATCAGAATGAATCCTCTGCAAGCTATTAGCAGCTACTTCCATGCACCATCACCCACTGGGTGAGAACTCAGCCTGCTTACCAGAGGTTAAGGCCTTAGATAGCAGGCCCAACAATGCATGGTCATGTCCCACGGGCAATCAGCATACCACCAACCGGACCTCAGATAGTTAATCGTCCTCCAGCAGATCCTCCAGTTTTACCTGCATCAATGATTGTTACCACAATAGCTCACAGCAGCCAGGCCCGCAATTGTACAAAGAGCTGCCAAACCATTTCAAATACTGTTCAGCCAGCCTTATGATCCAGGCACCCTTGCCAGAGAGCAACATCGGGTTGGTGACCTCACTGATCTCCACTGCAATTGAAGAAAACCTACCACCTCCTCCACCTGAAATGTAACGTGAGGAGGAAGTGTTCAGAGGGAAAGATTACTTTTCTTATAGTAAGATATACTGTGACACCACACCAGCAATGTTAGGGCTCATTCGCACTAGCGATCAGGGGGCTGTAAAAGCCTGCAGTTGAGCACAGCAAGGGTTATACTCCGTTGCTTTTGGCAGGTGCTACCACCCACCGAACAACCCATTCAAGTGACTGGGGCTGGTTTGCAACAGCCCCACAACTGTGCGCAATGCACACAGTTGAGGTGCAGTAGTGTGGGATTCAAGGGGGTAAGTGAGGAGTGAGGAGATGATAAAACACCTTGATAATGCCTGTCTAATGCTCTCTAAAAAGCAAACGTTGATTGCTCTTCAGAGAGCGCAGCTAATGTGAATGAGCCCTGAGGGTTAAAGATGAAGCAAGCAGAGGGAGTGACGGACAGAACACACAGATCCTGCATTCTTTTCTCTCAGTCAGAAAGTCTCTATAGCAGGGGTAGTCAACTGTAGAGAGGTGGAGATCTACCTGCATAACACTGTCAAATGTCAAGTCAAAGATCACCGGACACAGGGACAGACTTACTAAACCTGGTGCACACAGAATCTGATGCAGCTCTGCATAATAACCAATCAACTTCCAGGTTTAAGCCCTTGTTCACATTTGCGCGATTTGACAGGTCAAATGACATGTCAAATCAGAGCCTATTGCCAGCAATAGGAGCGTCCCAATCAGTGCGACGCTGACTTTGCAGTACCGCATCGATTCCCAAAAGTAGTTCATGCACTACTTTAGGCAACTTCGGGGGCGATTTCAATAGACATCTGTGGATGAACCCACACAGATGTCCTTCAAGTCGCCCCCGAAAACAGACTGAAATGCGGCTTTGAAGTTATGCAAGTTCAAATTAACTCACACGATTTCAAGGTCGTGCTCAGTGTGAACGAGGGTTTATTGTCAAAGTTTACTAGAACAAGCTGAAGTTCAAAAATGACTGGTTACTCTGCAGAGATGCTCCTGAGTCTGTGTGCACCAGGTTTAGTAAATCTCCCCAAAGTGTCCTGTTAGGGTCGGTTCACACCAGAACGCGGTGTCAGAAAGGAATGTTCCATGTGCGTTTCCTGCACCGTGTTCAAAGCACACTGCATTTGCAATATACTGTGGGTGCCAATACATTGTTAACCCCAAACGTAGATCACAAATGCAGTGTGTTTTGGGGAACAAGATCATATGGTAGTATCATGTGATTAGGCACAGTGCATTTTTGAAAAGTAGTGCATGCACTATTTTTTGTGCAGTCTGATGCAATTTTCAGCCATTCAAATGAATGGGCTGCAAAATCGCACCACACTGAATTGCACAGGAACATGGAGCAGGCTCCTTTGAAAACTGATTCACTCTTCAGAGGTGTTTGGCAGGTGGTGAGGAGGCGATATGTCACCTCTTCACCGCCTGGTTTAAACCTACAATGGTTGTACTACCAAACTGCAATTGCATGCATGACATGGCAGTTATAGGTTTAAATCAGTATTTTCACCACCTGTCACACATGCTTAGATCACTTTTTAGAGGAACAGTGGTGCCTGTTGCACTTATAAAACACCCCTTAGCTGCATTTGGCGTGCTTTTGGCAGCCGTACCCTTAGGGCTTGTTTACACATGAGGTTGGGGTTGGTAAAACCCTGTGGTTGAGTCACACTTTTACCTTCCCCAATCGCTACCCCCTTCAGCTGCAGAGGCAGCAGCCAAAGGTTTACACATGCCATATTGTGTATCTTTATGCTATTGTGCCTATATAGCTGCTATTGTGCTCATATAGATTCTATTGTATCCATATAGATGCCTTTGTGCCCACATAGCCCTATTATGCCCACTGACCTTAACTACTTGCAGCACTTCCAGCTGCTGTGGATCCTGCTACCAAGAATGAGAGGTGGAGTGCTTTTGGTATCACTTCACCTGACATTGCAGCTGGAACTATGGGCAAGGCATTGGCTCATGAGGCAGGCTTGGTGCCTCTGTGGCCCCCTGCTCCCTCCTGCCCTGCTTCTCTTGTTCTGTGGCCGGCCGCTGCCTACATCCACAATCAGTGACTGAAGGTCGGCAAGCCCAGGACCAATCTACCAGTCACCTGGATGCGATCGACTGGTAGATCGTGGTCCACGGGTTGCCAACTTGGGCTCTATAGTAAACATGATTTCTTCTGGGAGAAATTAATACCGTATTTATCGGAGTATAACACACGCCATTGTATAACACGCACCCCAAGTTTAGGAGGGAATTTTAAGGAAAAAAACTTTTAGGAGGGAAGTTTAACCACTTCAATACCAGGCACTTAGACACCTTCTCACCCAGGCCAATTTTCAGCTTTCAGCGCTGTCGCAATTTGAATGACAATTGTGCGGTCATGCTACACTGTACCCAAATTTTTTTATCATTTTGTTCCCACAAATAGAGCTTTCTTTTGGTGGTATTTGATCATCTCTGCGGTTTTTATTTTTTGCGCAACAAATAAAAAAAGACCGTAAATATTGGAAAAAAAAACAAGTTTTTCTTTGTTTCTGTTAAAATTTTTTGTAAATAAGTATGTTTTCTTTTTCAATGATGGGCACTGATATGGCTGCACTGACGGACACTAATACGGCGGCACTGATGGGCACCGATGAGGTGGCACTGATGAGGTGGCACTGACGGGCACTGATGATGGGCACTGATATGTGGCACTGATAGCTGGCACTGGTATGCGGCACTGATGGGCACTCATAGGTGGCACCGATGGGCACTCATAGGCGGCACTGATGGGCACTCGTAGGTGGCACTGATAGGTACTTATGGGTGGCACTGATGCGTACTTATGGGTGGCACTGATGGTCACTGATGGGCATGGATGGGCACTGACAGGTGGCAACGATGGACACTGATGGGTGACACTGATTACACTAATGGGTGGCATTGCTGGGCATCACTGAAATATAATGGTGCCAATCAGTGCCCATTTGTGGGCACTGATTGGCACAGATTGGGCACAGACTGGGCACATTGGGCACATGTGGATGGCCATGGGGTACATACCTGGCCATCCACATGTTGACCCCTTCCCTGGTGGTCCTAGTGGCGTCCCTGGTGGTCCTAGTGGCGTCCCTGGTGGTCCAGTGTGGTCATCTGAGGGGGGGCTGCGCTGATAAACAATCAGCGCAGACCCCCCTGTCAGGAGAGCCGCTGATCGGAGGCTCTTTACCAAGATCGGTGGAGCGGTGTGTCAAAATGACACACCACTCCACCGATCACCGCAATGCGCGCCCCCGCAGGCGCTGCGGCATGTTATCCTGCAGGAAATCATATGACGCCCAGTCAGGATAACTGAACCACCTCCCGGCCGTCAATCTGCTATAGGCCGGACAGGAAGTGGTTAAGGAAAAACTTACATTTAAATGCCCATCAATGCAGCCTTATCAGTTTCCACATGCAGCATTGTCCATCATTGATCAGTGTCCATCTACAGCCTTACCCTGTCTCCCTCATTGCAGCCTTGCCCTGTCTCACTTATTGCAGCCTGATCATTTTTAAAATGACAGCCACCGAAGATACACAGAGCCGGATGTCCTGTGTATCTCGGCTCCTCTTGGCTCTATTCGGCTCCTCTCACAGTCCCACCCAGTCCTGCCCCTTGGCCCGGCTCCTATGATGGACATAACACAGGTCCAATGGCGGGACTGGGCATGACTGCGAGCGGAGCCGAGAGGAGCCGAGCCTAGCCGAGTACACAGTACACTCAGCTATGTGTATTTCTGCGGCGCTCGCTCCTCTCGCCCTCACAGTGAACAGGGATCAGCGGGGATCGGCGTATAACATGCACCCACGATTTCCCCACGATTTTAAGGGGAAAAAAGTGCCTGTTATACGCCGATAAATACGGTATTTGGTGTTCCCTCTGACACTGTTCCTGAGCATTTTGTAACAACAGCCTCTGGATGTGTAAATATACAGAAGATACATTATATAGGAAATGCTTTCCTTTCCTTCACTGCCTGCACTAAACTAAGGAGCTGTGACTGTCCAGGCTGCTGCAGAAGATGGTTCTCCCCTCCCTGAAGCAATGTACAGAAAAAAGAACTCACGGGGGTGTTTGAGAGTTCCAGGGTCATTTCGGCTTCTTCTTGCTCTGGCATTGAAAAGTCATTTTTTGGAGTGTGCAGCGAGTATAAGGGGTGTATGGGAAATGCATGGAGTTTGCTGCAAGTATAGGGGTGTATGGGAAATGCATTTAGTGTGCTGCGAGTATATGGGGTGTATGGGAAATGCATGGAGTGTGCTGCGAGTATAGGGGGTGTATGGGAAATGCATGGAGTAGAGTATGTCTATATTAGATAATTTTCTGCTGTTTTTAACATTTTTGAAGTGGTACGGTATGTTTTTTGTTTTTTTTGGGGGGGTGCAAATAGCTTGTCTTAGGGCAAAGAATAGTCTAGCACTGGCCCTGTTTAGGTACTGTAAAGCAGGCACTCCTGATCTGGGGGGCAGTCTAATGATTACAGTGCCAGTGGCAGTGCCCAAGGCAAATCAGAGTGCCAAGATCACAGGACTAGGGATGAGCTTCGTGTTCGAGTCGAACCCATGTTCGACTCGAACATCGGCTGTTCGACCGTCCGTCGAATTGCGAACGATATGGGCCGTTCGCGCCAAATTCGTGTGGCGCGTCACGGCCCATAATTCACTGCGGCATCGCAGTGCATTGCTGGCTGATGATTGGCCAAGCATGCACTATGACCCGCATGCTTGGCCAATCACAGCGCCGTCAGTAGAGAGAGCTGTAATTGGCCAAAGCCAGGGTGGCTTTGGCCAATTATGGCTCAGGGGATTTAGTACACACCCCACACTATATAAGGCCGCCTGCACGGCGGCCCTGTGTAGTGTGTGTTCCGGTGTGCTGAGCGATAGAGAGAGAGAGAGACAGTGTCATTTGATTTGAGTTAGATAGATTAGGCAGAACAGTCAGTCAGTTAGCTGCACTTACAGTGTATTGTGTATATATATGCATCCCAGGTGTTGCATATATATATATACACTGTATTCAGTTTAGCTAGATCCGTTCCTGTTATCTTCTATCTAGACTATTTACATTCAGTGCAGTGTGTCCTGCTCACAGTGTTCAGCTAGATCCGTTCCTGCTATTTACATTCAGTACAGTGCTTCCTGCTCACAGTGTTCAGCTAGATCCGTTCCTGCTATTTACATTCAGTGCAGTGCGTGCTGCTCACAGTGTTCAGCTAGATCCGTTCCTGCTATTTACATTCAGTGCAGTGCGTGCTGCTCACAGTGTTCAGCTAGATCCGTTCCTGCTATTTACATTCAGTGCAGTGCGTCCTGCTCACAGTGTTCAGCTAGATCCGTTCCTGCTATTTACATTCAGTGCAGTGCGTGCTGCTCACAGTGTTCAGCTAGATCCGTTCCTGCTATTTACATTCAGTGCAGTGCGTGCTGCTCACAGTGTTTAGCTACATCCGTTCCTGCTGTTTACATTCAGTGCAGTGCGTCCTGCTCACAGTGTTCAGCTAGATCCGTTCCTGCTATTTACATTCAGTGCAGTGCGTCCTGCTCACAGTGTTCAGCTAGATCCGTTCCTGCTATTTACATTCAGTGCAGTGCGTCCTGCTCACAGTGTTCAGCTAGATCCGTTCCTGCTATATACATTTAGTGCAGTACGTCCTGCTCACAGTGTTCAGCTAGATCCGTTCCTGTTATCTTCCTACTGACAGGCAGGCTTGTCTGGTTACAGTATATAAAGCTACCTGAAGAAAATTACAGGTGTTCTTTTTGATCCTATTAGTACCACGGTCAGGCAGCTAGACTATTTACATTTAGTACAGTGTGTCCTGCTCACAGTGTTCAGCTAGATCCGTTCCTGTTATTTACATTCAGTGCAGTGCGTCCTGCTCACAGTGTTCAGCTAGATCCGTTCCTGCTATTTACATTCAGTGCAGTGCGTCCTGCTCACAGTGTTCAGCTAGATCCGTTCCTGCTATTTACATTCAGTGCAGTGCGTCCTGCTCACAGTGTTCAGCTAGATCCGTTCCTGCTATTTACATTCAGTGCAGTGCGTGCTGCTCACAGTGTTCAGCTAGATCCGTTCCTGCTATTTACATTCAGTGCAGTGCGTCCTGCTCACAGTGTTCAGCTAGATCCGTTCCTGCTATTTACATTCAGTGCAGTGCGTGCTGCTCACAGTGTTCAGCTAGATCCGTTCCTGCTATTTACATTCAGTGCAGTGCGTCCTGCTCACAGTGTTTAGCTAGATCCGTTCCTGCTATTTACATTCAGTGCAGTGCGTCCTGCTCACAGTGTTCAGCTAGATCCGTTCCTGCTATTTACATTCAGTGCAGTGCGTCCTGCTCACAGTGTTCAGCTAGATCCGTTCCTGCTATATACATTTAGTGCAGTACGTCCTGCTCACAGTGTTCAGCTAGATCCGTTCCTGTTATCTTCCTACTGACAGGCAGGCTTGTCTGGTTACAGTATATAAAGCTACCTGAAGAAAATTACAGGTGTTCTTTTTGATCCTATTAGTACCACGGTCAGGCAGCTAGACTATTTACATTTAGTACAGTGTGTCCTGCTCACAGTGTTCAGCTAGATCAGTTCCTGCTATTTACATTCAGTGCAGTGCGTCCTGCTCACAGTGTTCAGCTAGATCCGTTCCTGCTATTTACATTCAGTGCAGTGCGTGCTGCTCACAGTGTTCAGCTAGATCCGTTCCTGCTATTTACATTCAGTGCAGTGCGTCCTGCTCACAGTGTTTAGCTAGATCCGTTCCTGCTATTTACATTCAGTGCAGTGCGTCCTGCTCACAGTGTTCAGCTAGATCCGTTCCTGCTATTTACATTCAGTGCAGTGCGTCCTGCTCACAGTGTTCAGCTAGATCCGTTCCTGCTATATACATTTAGTGCAGTACGTCCTGCTCACAGTGTTCAGCTAGATCCGTTCCTGTTATCTTCCTACTGACAGGCAGGCTTGTCTGGTTACAGTATATAAAGCTACCTGAAGAAAATTACAGGTGTTCTTTTTGATCCTATTAGTACCACGGTCAGGCAGCTAGACTATTTACATTTAGTACAGTGTGTCCTGCTCACAGTGTTCAGCTAGATCAGTTCCTGCTATTTACATTCAGTGCAGTGCGTCCTGCTCACAGTGTTCAGCTAGATCCGTTCCTGCTATTTACATTCAGTGCAGTGCGTCCTGCTCACAGTGTTTAGCTAGATCCGTTCCTGCTATTTACATTCAGTGCAGTGCGTCCTGCTCACAGTGTTCAGCTAGATCCGTTCCTGCTATATACATTTAGTGCAGTACGTCCTGCTCACAGTGTTCAGCTAGATCCGTTCCTGTTATCTTCCTACTGACAGGCAGGCTTGTCTGGTTACAGTAAATAAAGCTACCTGAAGAAAATTACAGGTGTTCTTTTTGATCCTATTAGTACCACGGTCAGGCAGCTAGACTATTTACATTTAGTACAGTGTGTCCTGCTCACAGTGTTCAGCTAGATCCGTTCCTGTTATTTACATTCAGTGCAGTGCGTCCTGCTCACAGTGTTCAGCTAGATCCGTTCCTGCTATTTACATTCAGTGCAGTGCGTCCTGCTCACAGTGTTTAGCTAGATCCGTTCCTGCTATTTACATTCAGTGCAGTGCGTCCTGCTCACAGTGTTCAGCTAGATCCGTTCCTGTTATCTTCCTACTGACAGGCAGGCTTGTCTGGTTACAGTATATAAAGCTACCTGAAGAAAATTACAGGTGTTCTATCCCAGCTTAGTGCAGCTACAGGCCATTAGTATGTCTGGAAGGCCAAGAAGGAGAGGCAGACAGTCACAAGCCAATAAGAGAGGGCAAGCAGGCTCTGTGTCTAGTGCTGGTCGTGGAGACGGTGCATCCTCATCAGCACGTGGCCATGGGACACGCTTGGCCTTTTTTTCGGCAGCTGGCCGTGTTGAGCCGCAACATGCGGAAGACTTGGTCGAGTGGATGACCAAGCCGTCCTCATCCTCCTCATCCTCTCTCACCCATGCCCAGGGTGCTTTGTCTGGCAAAGCAGCGGCCTCTTCCCTCAGCTCAATGTCATCAGTGACTCCTTCCCTAGCCCCACCATGTCCTCCTGAGGATTCCCTCGAACTGTTTGACCACAGTGTTGGGTACATGCTCCAGGAGGATGCCCAGCGTTTGGAAGGCTCTGATGATGATACTGAGCTCAATGAAGGCAGTAACATGAGCACGGACAGAGGGGGTGCCCAAGAAGGACAGCAATCTGGCAGTCATGCTCCCCCTGCTGCAGCATACTGCCAGGTTTGCTCCAGTGATGAGGAGGGAGGGGATGATGAGGTCACTGACTCAACGTGGGTGCCTGATAGGAGAGAGGAGGAGGAGGAGGAGGAGGAGGAGGTGGCACATCACCAACTAGGCAGGATGCCCTCCAGGGGCCAGCCTAAGGGCAGCACATTGACTGCATCACACCCCAAAGCTCCACATGTGCAGGGCGCTGCAGTCTCTGCGCGTTATTCAAAAAGTTCTTTGGTGTGGGCCTTTTTTGAGACGAGTGCATCAGATCGCACCGCTGCTATTTGCAACATATGTCTCAAGCGTATCTCGCGTGGCCAAAACATCTCCCGCTTGGGTACCACATGCTTGACCAGACATATGTTGACCTGCCATGCAGTTCGTTGGCAAGCGTATCTAAAAGACCCACACCAAAGAACAAAGACGATCTCTCCTTGCTCCTCATCAGCTGAGATTTCCAACCCCACTAGACCTTCAGTCCTCTCTGCGACCTGCAGTGAGAGGAATGAAGGTGTAGAATTAGGTGTGTCACAGCCAAGTACTTATGGGCAATCTGCTTTGGGTACACCGACGTCAGATTGTACCAGGCAAATTTCCCTGCCCCAGCTGCTGCACCGCCGAAAGAAGTTTGCTCCCAGCCATCCACATGCCCAGCGGTTGAATGCTAGCTTGGCAAAATTGCTAGCACTTCAACTGCTGCCTTTTCAGTTGGTAGACTCTGCCCCCTTCCGTGAGTTTGTGGAATGTGCGGTTCCTCAGTGGCAGGTACCCAAACGCCACTTTTTCTCACGGAAGGCGATTCCGGCTCTCTACCGGCATGTGGAAGGCAATGTCCATGCCTCGCTGGACAGGGCGGTCAGCGGTAAGGTGCATATTACCGCTGACTCATGGTCCAGCAGGCATGGACAGGGACGTTACTTAAGTTTCACGGCGCATTGGGTGACTCTGCTGGCAGCTGGGAAGGATGCAGGACAAGGTGCAGTAGTGTTGGAGGTTGTTCCGCCACCACGCCTCCAAAATGCTGATTGTGACACACCTCTCTCCTCCACCCCCTCCTCTTCTTCTTCCTCCATGGCCTCTTCCTCGGAACCAGCGGTGCTCCGTAGGCGTTCAAGGGGCTACGCAAGTACGCAGGCCAAAAGATGCCATGCGGTGCTTGAGCTGGTGTGCTTGGGGGACAGGAGCCACACTGGGGCAGAGGTTCTGTCAGCTCTGCAGGGGCAGGTTCAGAGGTGGTTGACGCCACGCCAACTTAAGGCAGGAATGGTGGTTTGCGACAATGGCACCAACCTCCTCTCTGCCCTCCGACAGGGACAACTGACCCATGTGCCCTGTTTGGCTCACGTCCTTAACTTGGTGGTGCAGCGGTTCTTGGGCAGGTACCCGGGCTTACAGGATGTCCTGAGGCAGGCCAGGAAAGTCTCTGTGCATTTCCGCCGGTCATATAATGCCAGTGCTCGGCTGACGGACCTCCAAAAGGAGTTTAACCTGCCCAAGAACCGCCTAATCTGTGACATGCCCACCAGGTGGAACTCGACGTTGGCCATGCTGCAGCGGCTGCACACGCAGCAGAGGGCCATCAATGAGTACCTGTGCGACTATGGCACCAGGACAGGGTCAGGGGACCTTGGTTTTTTTTCCCCACGCCAGTGGGCCATGATCAGGGATGCATGCACTGTCCTGTCACCATTCGAGGAGGCCACGAGGATGGTGAGCACTGACAGTGCATGCATCAGTGACACTGTCCCCCTTGTCCACCTGTTGGAGCACACGCTGCGTGGGATAATGGACAGGGCACTTGAGGCAGAACAGAGGCAGGAAGAGGAGGACTTCCTTAGCTCTCAAGGCCCCCTTTATCCAGACAGTGTTCCTGCGTGCCCGCCGATCACACAGGAAGAGGACGAGGAGGAGGAGGAGGAGGAGGAGGAGGAAGATTGTGTCAGTATGGAGGTGGAGCCTGGCACTCAGCATCAGCAGTCTTTAAGGGATCAGTCCCAAGGAACACATGGACTTGTACGTGGCTGGGAGGAGGTGGCTGCGGACGTTGTTGTCCTTAGTGACCCAGAGGACTCCGGACCGAATGCCTCAGCAAACCTACGCTGCATGGCCTCCCTGATCCTGCAAAGCCTGCGTAAGGATCCTCGTATTCGTGGTATCAAGGAGAAGGACCAATACTGGCTGGCAACCCTCCTTGATCCACGTTACAAGGGTAAGGTTGCGGACCTTATCTTGCCATCGCAGAGGGAGCAGAGGATGAAACATCTTCGGGAGGCCTTGCAGAAAGGTCTGTGCAACGCGTTCCCAGAGACTGGGAGGTTACAAACTCCTGTTTCTGGACAACGTGTTGCTGAGGCTTCGGTCAGTCAAAGAAGGAGCGGTGGAGAAGGTGGCCGTCTGACCGATGCGTTCAGACAATTTTTTGGTCCGCAGCCCCAAGGTATGATCGGTTCCAGCAACCATCGCCAGCGTCTGTTTTACATGGTGCAGGAATACCTAGGGGCAAGATCAGACTTGGACACCTTTCCCACCGAAAATCCTCTGGGTTACTGGGTCTTGAGGATGGATCACTGGCCAGAGCTTGCACAGTATGCAATTGAGCTACTGGCCTGTCCTGCATCCAGCGTTCTTTCGGAACGCACATTCAGTGCTGCTGGAGGCGTGGTAACCGATCACAGGGTGCGTCTGTCCACCGACTCGGTCGATCGGCTGACCTTCATAAAAATGAATCAGTCTTGGATCACCACCAGCTACCAAGCACCTGATGCAGATGTAACCGAATAATTTTTTTTGAAATCTCAGATCCCTTCAAAGACTGCCTATGCTGATGCTGAGTGACTATCCCTGAGTAATTATCCTCTTCCTCCTCAATCATCACGCTGATAGCTTGTAAGAACATTTTTGGTTCTGGGCGCCACCACCAGTGCCTAAGGCACAATTTTTCAGCCCCTGTTTAACAGGGGCGTGTAATTACAATTTTTGATGTAATACTTTGCAGCAGGGCTCGTTCCTGCATTCCAACTAGAGTGTCTGTGAGGGGTTGCAGTGTTGTGGCACCAGCACCAGTGCCTAAGACCCAATTTTTCAGCCCCTGTCTAACAGGGGCGTGTAATTACAATTTTTGATGCAATACTTTGCAGCAGGGCTTGTTCCTGCATTCCAACTAGAGTGTCTGTGAGGGGTTGCAGTGTTGTGGCACCAGCACCAGTGCCTAAGACCCAATTTTTCTGCCCCTGTCTAACAGGGGCGTGTAATTACAATTTTTGATGCAATACTTTGCAGCAGGGCTTGTTCCTGCATTCCAACTAGAGTGTCTGTGAGGGGTTGCAGTGTTGTGGCACCAGCACCAGTGCCTAAGACCCAATTTTTCTGCCCCTGTCTAACAGGGGCGTGTAATTACAATTTTTGATGCAATACTTTGCAGCAGGGCTTGTTCCTGCGTTTCAACTAGAGTGTCTGTGAGGGGTTGCAGTGTTGTGGCACCAGCACCAGTGCCTAAGACCCAATTTTTCAGCCCCTGTCTAACAGGGGCGTGTAATTACAATTTTTGATGCAATACTTTGCAGCAGGGCTTGTTCCTGCGTTTCAACTAGAGTGTCTGTGAGGGGTTGCAGTGTTGTGGCACCAGCACCAGTGCCTAAGACCCAATTTTTCTGCCCCTGTCTAACAGGGGCGTGTAATTACAATTTTTGATGCAATACTTTGCAGCAGGGCTCGTTCCTGCGTTCCAACTAGAGTGTCTGTGAGGGGTTGCAGTGTTGTGGCACCAGCACCAGTGCCTAAGGCCTAATTTTTCAGCTCCTGTTCAACAGGGGCATGTAATTACAATTCTTGATCTAATATTTCACAGCAGGGCCCTGTGAGGGCTTACAGTGTTTTGGCCACAGCAACACCTAAGGCCCAAATTTCTGCTGAGTATATAGGGCAGGACCCTACTTTCAAACATCTAACTTACAAACGACTCCTACTTGCAAACGGAAGGAGACAACAGGAAGTGAGATGAAATCTACCCCTAAGGAAGGGAAATTCTCTCCTGTAAGAGTTAATATGGGAAAACAATTTTTCCTTTCCACTGATGCTTTCCAATCCTTGTTCCACAAAAAAACACAAATTTTCAAAAAACATTTTTCATTGGGACAAAAAAGTGAGGTGAAATCTTCTGAAGAGGAGGAAAGACGCAAAACAAATGTCACAGGGGTGATAACCCTTCCCTATGTTTTCCAAAAAGCTTAGAAAAGATTTTTTGGCTGGAGCTAAACACATTAAAAATGTTCAAAATTACAAACAGATTCTACTTAACAACAAACCTACAGTCCCTGTCTTGTTTGCACCGCCTGTATACTGCTGTTCAGAGTATATAGGGACCTTTCCTTATTTTAATTTGGGTGCGGGGTTCCCCTTAATATCCATACAAGACCCAAAGGGCCTGGTAATGGACTGGGGGGTACCCATGCCGTTTGTCTCACTGATTTTCATCCATATTGCCATGACCCGACATGACATTAAACCCGCAAGCAGTTTTAAATGAGATTTTTTCCTTTAAAAATGACATTTGGTGCAGGGACTGTTCTAAACATGGGAAACACGCGTCACTTTACAGGCATACTATAGACACCCCCCAGGTACGATATTTAAAGGAATATTTCACTTTTTTTTTTTTACTTTAAGCATCATTAAAATCACTGCTCCCGAAAAAACGGCCGTTTTTAAAAGTTTTTTTTGCATTGATACATGTCCCCTGGGGTAGGACCCGGGTCCCCAAACCCTTTTTAGGACAATACCATGCAAATTAGCCTTTAAAATGAGCACTTTTGATTTCGAACGTTCGAGTCCCATAGACGTCAATGGGGTTCTAACGTTCGTGCGAACTTGCGGTCCGTTCGCGGGTTCTGGTGCGAACCGAACCGGGGGGTGTTCGGCTCATCCCTACACAGGACAGGATTCCTCTTACAGCAGCTCAGACTGCAGATCAGACTGCCTGCTGCTGACATAGATCAAATGACAGAGGACTACAAAGTGGAGTCTCCCTCCCCTCCCCAGGCTCAGCAGCTCCCTGATGAAAAGAACAGCCAGCAACCATCCTCCTAATCCTTCCCCCTGCTCTTGTCAGATGGCTAGTAATGCAGACTCACTCAGCTCTCTGCATTGTTCAGAAGCTCTGCTCCCTCCCCAGCAGTCTACCAAGACACAGCCAGCAGCTCAGCCTTTGTTCCTTCAGGCTCCTGGCTGGACTCACTGTCTGCTCCACACTGCTTCCTCCTCCTCCTCTCCCCTTTCCCCCTTCTTCCTTCTTTTCTCGTTTACTCACCAAATGCAGAGGCACCATGTGTCACAGGGGCTTTTATAAGCTAGCGCCTCTGCTCAACACTCTGGATCATTCCACCCCCCTCTCAGCCGGGACTAACTAAACATCAGCGGCTTATTCAAAAAAGAGTCCCCACCAAATAGCAGACAGGATTCACAGAAGGTACAATATTATTTAACCACTTGCAGACAAGCGGCCGTCATTTTACTGCGGCCGGTCAGCACGATCCCGCGAGCCGTCATACCTATACGTTGGCTCGCTTGATCGGGATAGCAGGAGCGCACGCCGTCAGAGACGCACACGTGCCCGCTGCACTGCGGGGGTGTCGATGCATGTGGCCGACGGTCGCAATGAACGCCGGCCACAAGCAATTGTGGGCACGAGAGGTAGAACAGCGACGTGTGTGTGTAAACAGACAGATCCCTGTTCTGTTCTGTGAGGAGTGACAGATCGTGAGTTCCTAATAGCTAGGAACCACGATCTGTCATTTCCTCTAGTCAGTCCCCTCCCCCTATAGTTAGAAACACACACAGGGAACACAGTTAACCCCTTGATCGCCCCTAGTGTTAACCCCTTCCCTGCCAGTGACATTTTGACAGTAATCAGTGCATTTTTATAGCACAGATCGCTGTATAAATGCCAATGGTCCCAAAAATGTGTCAAAAATGTCCGCCATAATGTCGCAGTCCCGATAAAAATTGCAGATCGCCCCCCATTACTAGTAAAAAAAATAATAATAATAAAAATGCTATAAATCTATCCCCTATTTTGTAGATGCTATAACTTTTGCGCAAACCAATCAATATACGCTTATTGCGATTTTTTTGCCAAAAATATGTAGAAGAAAACATTTTGGCCTAAACTGAGAAAAAATTAGCTTTTTTAACCACTTCCCGTCCAAGGACATCATATGACGTCCTGGACTTTCAGTGGGAATATCTGAATGATGCCTGCAGCTACAGGCATCATTCAGATATCCTTGTTTTGAGCCGGCGATTCTGTGCACCATAAGAACGATCATAGCAGTTCTGCTGCTTGATCATTCTTACAGGCGACGGGAGGAGATCATCCCCCCCCTCTTGCCACCATCTGGTGCTTCTCCGGGCTCTCCCGTGCCATCGGGGACCAGATGGTCACCGGTCATCTCTATGAGGTCAGAGGCCTGGTCGCAACGTTATGACGTCACGTCTGGGCTTCGGATGTAAACAAAGCCGCTATCCCAGCTGGTAAGCATGAGATCGTGGATTTTCTCCTAACTCATGCTTTCCAGCCTGGAGGATAAATGTGGGATCTTATTGACCCCATATTTCTCCATAAAGAGGACCTGTCACACACCATTCCTATTACAAGGGATGTTTACATTCCTTGTAATAGGAATAAAAGTTTTCAAAAAAAATGTTGCTAAAGAAAGTAAATATAAAAAAAAAAGTAAAATAAAAAAAATTTAAAACGCCCCTGTCCCCGGTGGCACACGTTAGTCCCACCCACATATGTAAATGCCGTTCAAACCACATATGAGAGGTATCGCCACATGCGTTGGAGTGCAAGCAACAATTCTAGCACTATACCTCCTCTGTAACTCTAACATGTAACCTGTAAAAAATTTTAAAGCGTCGCCTATGGAGATTTTTAAGTACTGAAGTTTGGCATCTTTCCATGAGTGTGTGCAATTTTAAAGTGTGACATGTTGGGTATCTATTTACTCGGTGTAACATCATCTTTCACATTATATATTGGGCTAACTTTACAGTTTTGTTATATTTTAAATCATGAAACTGTTTTCTTTCCAAAAAACACGTTTGAAAAATTGCTGCGCAAATACTGTGCGAGATAAAAAGTTGCAATGACCCTAGGGTGTCTGCTAAAAAAAATATATAATGTTTGGGGGTTCTGAGTAATTTTCTAGCAAAAAAATATATTTTTTACATGTAGGAGAGGAGTGCCAGAATAGGTATGGAAGTTGTTAAAAAAAAGGGGATATTTATTATAGCAAAAAGCACAAAATATTGTGTTTTTTTCAAAATTGAGGTGATCAAATACCACCAAAAGAAAGCTCTATTTGTGGGAAAAAAAAGGACACCAATTTTGTTTAGGTGCAGCGTTGCATGACTGCATAATTGTCAGTTAAAACGACGCAGTGCCGAATCACAAAAAAAATGGCCCGGTCATTGAGCAGGCAAATCTTCCAGGGATGAAGTGGTTAAAAAAAATTGTGCGGATTTGATGGCGATACCTCAGTGGAATTTTTGGGAGTTCTTTGAGGGTGCTTGGAGATTTTTTAGGGAGCTTTACACACCCAAGCACCCACCTGGTGCCACCCCTGGTCTGGTATGAGTTTTGGGGGGACTCCATGCCATTTTTGTTTTAATATATTTTGGCGTGGGGCCCCTTTAAAATCCATACCAGACCTGAAGGATATTTCATGCAAACTCTTCTATTGTTTACATTATGCTGTCAGTGGGGAATCCCATTGAGGGTAGGTGAGTCAAAGTTGTTAAGGACGTGGCAGGCGACGGCATTAAAATACAGCTAGTTTTCACTACTAAAATACAGCAACTTCAGCAAATAGTGCATGCGGTATTTTAGTATTTATACTTTGTTAATGAATTGCAAAACATTTTTTGAAAAATGATATGAGTGATTTTGCCACTGATTTTAAAGCGGTACATACCACTTTCTAAATGGAGTCCTATGTGTGTTACTTCATACTGAACAGACCAAACCTTTAATGGCCAGTCATCAGAGTATGTGTGGTAACCTCACAGTGGCCAGTTTCCCAACCAGGGTTCCATGGAACCCTGGGCTTCCTCCAATGGTTGCTAGGAGGTACTTGAGCAAAAAAAAGTTTGTCATGTGTAAGAGGCAGTTTTCCCACTGGTCAGCAATGTAAGGTGTTGTCCTTCCGCTGAACATTAATATAAGGGGTCAAAACCACCATACAATGTATTGGTATGGGTTAGAATAAATGGTGGTGTGAGCATAAATGAGCACACAGAAGGTAGGTTCAGACACAGTCTGCTTGACAGTATAATCACTACAGTCCCTGACAAAAGTCTTGTTGCTTCTCTATTTTGTAGAAACTCCTGCTATTAACCAGACTTTTAATGAATCAATTGGTGTTAGAAATAGCTCATACGAAAAGCTAAAGCCATCCCAAATGATGTCTAATGCACTGAAATAAATTAGTTTCACTGAAAAAAGATTTATCATTTAATCAAGACAGACAGGTCAAATTTTGGCAAGACAAAAGTTTTGTTGCCTATACAGAAATTGAACAACTTTACTGAAAATCCAAAAATATGTCAGCCAATTAAGTAGTGGTGCTGTAAGATCCAAATTTAATATCTTGTATGACTTCCACGAGCTTGAAGGACAGCATCCATGCGGTTTGGCAAGGATTCATACAATTTATTGATGAAGTCATTAGGAATAGCAAAGAAAACAGTCTTGCATGCCTCCCAGAGTTCATCAATATTCTTTGGTTTCGTCTTCCATGCTTCATCTTTCATCCTACACCACATATGCTCAATGATGTTCGTGTCTGGTGACTGGGCTGGCCAATCCTGGAGCATCTTGATCTTCTTTGCCTTAAGGAACTTTGATGTGGAGATGGAAGTATGCGATGGAGCACCATCCTGCTGCAAAATCTGGCCTTTTTTATGGTTGGGAATATAAGAGGTAGCTAAGATTTCTTGGTATTTTAGACTATTGATGTTGCCTTCCACCCTGCAGATCCCTCGCACACCCCCATACTGGATGTAACCCCAGACCATGATTTTGCCTCCACTAAACTTCACTGTTTTCTGGGTAAATCTCGGCTCCATGCGGGTTCCAGTAGGTCTCCTGCAATATTTGCGGCGACTGTGGTGTAATTCAACAGAAGATTCATCTGAAAAATCCACCTTCTTCCACTTTTCCAGAGTCCATCCTTTTAGCAGGCTGTGGCCCTTGGCAAATGCCACACGGTTTTTCCAATTGTCTTTTGTTTAGTGCTGTCTTATGGGCATGGATTCGACCATGGAGGCCATTTCGAGACAGAATCCGACAAACTGTTCTGGTTGACACAGGGACTTCAGGTGACCAGGTCTCGTGGAGCTCTGCTGCAGTGGAAAATGGGCTGGCCTTGGATTTTCGAGCCAACAAACGGTCCTCTCGAGCAGTTGTCTTGTGGGGTCGGCCTGACCTGGCCTTGTCCAAAACGTCTCCAGTCTCTTCAAATCTTTTTTTTTACCTCTGAACTTGACGTTGAGACACATTGAAAGTGTCTGCCACATCAGCAGTGGATCTGGTCTTCAGCCTCTTGATAATCAACACTTTAGTCTCCGGATGAATCTTAGGCATGTTTGCAGAGGTCTAGTTGCAGTTGAGAAGGTCTAGTGTACTGGTGTTCTTTTTATACACACCTGAGACCTAATTGATCCATTATTAGTCACAGGTGAAGCTCATATAACAAGGCGACAACACTTATGTCTTGGCAAAAATTGACTCAATGGGCTTTACCAAGCTGTGAATATTAGAATACTGTCTGTCAGTTTCGTTTTGCTCTGAAACATTATTACAAAAGCTGTTGGGATTAAAATGACCCATTTCTTGTAACAAAATCTTGATTAGAAATATATTTTAGCGGCACTTCAGGTCAATTTGTACACAAGCGACAAGACTTTTGTCAGGGACTGTATACCAAGGTAACTTAGAATAGAGTTCCGTACCACCAGACTGGAAATGAACTCATGAATCAGCAAAGTCAGCAATAAAGAGTGCATATACGCATTAACTGCAATGTGAATCATATTACTATAACTATTTTAGAGTGCAGTATAGGAGAATGTCTATGATATGGTACAATGTCCCCTGAGAGGTACCTCTTAGCATAAGCAATAGGTGAAGGTCTCTGTGTAACAGTTGCAAGGGATAGTCTTTAGTTCTAACTCTTCAGCTAGCTAGTGTTGGGGCCCAGGCGTACTGTCGGTGCTTATGAGAACAGTTCCAGTGAAGCCTCCCAGCAATAAAGCTATGAGATGGTTGTATGGTCAGTTCTTAAAGGGCTCAGTCTCTCTAGCAGCAGATGGCAAATCCCCAGAGCAGCAGCTCATCAGTCCCAGCAATATTGCAGCTCACCATCTGGTCACACACAGTGATTAGTCCACTCTCTGCTCAGCACCCAGGTGACTCTGACTGTTGGCACTCATAACTCCAGATCCTGCTCATACTGCCATTATGCGGCAGTGGTGGTGCACAGTGGACAGCTATGTGCACTCCCAGGGCTCCCTCATGGCATAAGGGAGCTCTTCCCCCTCCTGCCAATCTCACTCTTGGAAATGCAGTTTAAAATCTCTTATTACAGTAGAGTCTCTCTCCCCTGGACTACAGTTCCCACAGTACAGTGCTGCACCATTGAACTCTTCCTGCTCAGCAGCTCCCCCCTCTTGGTACTCTGATTCACACTGTACAGGCAATAGCGTCCATGTAAATGACCCACAAGACCTCATTCACACACACAGCGTTATTTATTACCTCAATACGGTTTTACCTTAAATTATGTTGTGTTTGGATCCACTAATGAATTTAGTGTATTTTTAGCAGAAATATCATTGTGATATTTTTGGGGGGATTGGGGTAGGGGCTGTCAGGTAGGCTGTATGGCGCCCTGTGATTTTTAACAGCAGCCCCGCATGTGGGCAAACATGGTCCTTGCATGGATGTACGCTTAAATACCCCTTTGTGAACGGGCCTTGAAGATTTAACCAACAGCAATGATTACTATAGAAATAAAGAATTATAGCTCCTTTTATGATGAAGAGGAATGTGTATTATGATTAGGGATGAGCCGAACACCCCCCCGGTTGTCCCCCCCTGCGAACGGACCAAAAATTTGCACGAACGTTAGAACCCCATTGACGTCTATGGGACTTGATCGTTCGAAATCAAAAGTGCTCATTTTAAAGGCTAATTTGAATGGTATTGTCCTAAAAAGGGTTTGGGGACCTGGGTCCTACCCCAGGAGACATGTATCAATGAAAAGAAACTTTTAAAAACGGACGTTTTTTCGGGAGCAGTGATTTTAATGATGCTTAAAGTAAAAAAAAAGTGAAATATTCCTTTAAATATCGTACCTGGGGGGTGTCTATAGTATGCCTGTAAAGTGGCGCGTGTTTCCCGTGTTTAGAACAGTCCCTGCACCAAATGTCATTTTTAAAGGAAAAAATCTCATTTAAAACTGCTTGCGGGTTTAATGTAATGTCGGGTCCTGGCAATATGGATGAAAATCAGTGAGACAAACGGCATGGGTACCCCCCAGTCCATTACCAGGCCCTTTGGGTCTTGTATGGATATTAAGGGGAACCCCACACCCAAATTAAAATAAGGAAAGGTGTGGGGCCACCAGGCCCTATATACTCTGAACAGCAGTATACAGGCGGTGCAAACAAGACAGGGACTGTAGGTTTGTTGTTAAGTAGAATCTGTTTGTCATTTTGAACGGGTACATTTTTAACGTGTTTAGCTCCAGCCAAAAAATCTTTTTTAAGCTTTTTGGAAAACATAGGGAAGGGTTATCACCCCTGTGACATTTGTTTTGCTGTCTTTCCTCCTCTTCAGAAGATTTCACCTCACTTTTGTCCCAATGACAAATGTTTTTTTGAAAATTTGGGTTTTTTTGTGGAACAAGGATTGGAAAGCATCAGTGGAAAGGAGAAATGTTTTTCCCATATTAACTCTTACAGGAGAGAATTTCCCTTCCTAGGGGTAGATTTCATCTCACTTCCTGTTGTCTCTTTCCGTTTGAAAGTAGGAGTCGTTTGTAAGTTAGATGTTTGAAAGTAGGGGCCTGCCCTATATACTCAGCAGAAATTTGGGCCTTAGGTGTTGTTGTAGCCACAACACTGTCAACACTTTCAAGCAGGGCCCTGCTGTGAAATATTAGATCAAGAATTGTAATTACATGCCCCTGTTGAACAGGGGCAGAAAAACGGGGCCTTTGGTGGTGGTGGTGGTGGTGCTGGTTCCACAACACTGTAAGTCCTCACTCGCTCTTGGTGGGTGCAGAAATGGGCCCTGCTGTGAAATATTAGATCAAGAATTGTAATTACATGCCCCTGTTAAACAGGAGCTGAAAAATTAGGCCTTAGGCACTGGTGCTGGTGCTACAACACTGCAACCCCTCACAGACACTCTAGTTGGAACGCAGGAACGAGCCCTGCTGCAAAGTATTGCATCAAAAATTGTAATTACACGCCACTGTTAAACAGGGGCAGAAAAATTGGGCCTTAGGCACTAGTGCTGGTACCACAACACTGCAACCCCTCACAGACACTCTAGTTGGAACGCAGGAACGAGCCCTGCTGCAAAGTATTGCATCAAAAATTGTAATTACATGCCCCTGTTAAACAGGGGCTGAAAAATTGTGCCTTAGGCACTGGTGGTGGCACCCAGAACCAAAAATGTTCTTACAAGCTATCAGCGTGATGATTGAGGAGGAAGAGGATAATTACTCAGGGATAGTCACTTACATCAGCTTCAGGTGCTTGGTAACTGGTGGTGATCCAAGACTGATTCATTTTTATGAAGGTCAGTCGATCGACCGAGTCGGTGGACAGACGCACCCTGTGATCGGTTACCACGCCTCCAGCAGCACTGAATGTGCATTCCGAAAGAACGCTGGATGCAGGACAGGCCAGTAGCTCAATTGCATATTGTGCAAGCTCTGGCCAGTGATCCATCCTCAAGACCCAGTAACCCAGAGGATTTTCGGTGGGAAAGGTGTCCAAATCTGATCTTGCCCCTAGGTATTTCTGCACCATGTAAAACAGACGCTGGCGATGTTTGCTGGAACCGATCATACCTTGGGGCTGCGGACCAAAAAATTGTCTGAACGCATCGTTTAGACGGCCACCTTCTCCACCGCTCCTTCTTTGACTGACCGAAGCCACAGCAACACGTTGTCCAGAAACAGGAGTTTGTAACCTCCCAGTCTCTGGGAACGCGTTGCACAGACCTTTCTGCAAGGCCTCCCGAAGATGTTTCATCCTCTGCGATGGCAAGATAAGGTCCGCAACCTTACCCTTGTAACGTGGATCAAGGAGGGTTGCCAGCCAGTATTAGTCCTTCTCCTTGATACCATGAATACGAGGATCCTTACGCAGGCTTTGCAGGATCAGGGAGGCCATGCAGCGTAGGTTTGCTGAGGCATTTGGTCCGGAGTCCTCTGGGTCACTAAGGATGTCCACCTGTTGGAGCGTGTGCTCCAACAGGTGGACAAGGGGGACAGTGTCACTGATGCATGCACTGTCACTGCTCACCATCCTCGTGGCCTCCTCAAATGGTGACAGGACAGTGCATGCATCCCTGATCATGGCCCACTGGCGTGGGGAAAAAAAACCAAGCTCCCCTGACCCTGTCCTGGTGCCATAGTCGCACAGGTACTCATTGATGGCCCTCTGCTGCGTGTGCAGCTGCTGCAGCATGGCCAACATTGAGTTCCACCTGGTGGGCATATCACAGATTAGGCGGTTCTTGGGCAGGTTAAACTCCTTTTGGAGGTCCGTCAGCTGAGCACTGGCATTATATGACCGGCAGAAATGCACACAGACTTTTCTGGCCTGCCTCAGGACATCCTGTAAGCCCGGGTACCTGCCCAAGAACCGCTGCACCACCAAGTTAAGGACGTGAGCCAAACAGGGCACATGAGTCATTTGTCCCTGTCAGAGGGCACCCCCTCTGTCCGTGCTTATGTTACTGCCTTCATCGAGCTCAGTATCATCATCAGAGCCTTCCAAATGCTGGGCATCCTCCTTGAGCATGTACCCAACACTGTGGTCAAACAGTTCGAGGGACTCCTCAGGAGGACATGGTGGGGCTAGGGAAGGAGTCACTGATGACATTGAGCCGAGGGAAGAGGCCGCTGCTTTGCCAGACAAAGTACCATGGGCATGGGTGAGAGAGGATGAGGAGGATGAGGACAGCTTGGTCATCCACTCGACCAAGTCTTCCACATGTTGCGGCTCAACACGGCCAGCTGCCAAAAAAAAGGCCAAGCCTGTCCCACGGCCACGTGCTGATGAGGATGCACTGTCTCCACGACCAGCATTAGACACAGAGCCTGCTTGCCCTCTCTTATTGGCTTGTGACTGTCTGCCTCTCCTTCTTGGCCTTCCAGACATACTAATGGCCTGTAGCTGCACTAAGCTGGGATATATATATATATATAAATATATATATATATGTACTGATACTGCAGCTAGCAAAATCAACTGCCTGCCTGTAGTATGAGAACACCACCAACCTTCTACAGGTAGCTTTAGCTGAACACTGTGAGCAGGACGCACCCCACTAACTTGTAGATTTAGCTGAACAATGTGAGCAGGACGCACCCCACTAACTTGTAGGTTTAGCTGAACACTGTGAGCAGGACGCACCCCACTAACTTGTAGGTTTAGCAGAACACTGTGAGCAGGATGCACCCCACTAACTTGTAGGTTTAGCTGAACACTGTGAGCAGGACGCACCCCACTAACTTGTAGGTTTAGCAGAACACTGTGAGCAGGACGAACTGCACTAACTGTAAATAGTCTAGCTGCCTGACTGTGGTACTAATAGGATCAAAAGAACACCAGTAATTTTCTTCAGGTAGCTGTAAATACTGTAACAAGACAAGCCTGCCTGTCAGTAGGAAGATAACAGGAACGGATCTAGCTAAACTGAATACAGTGTATATATATATATGCAACACCTGGGATGCATATATATACACAATACACTGTAAGTGCAGCTAAACTGACTGACTGTTCTGCCTAATCTATCTAACTCAAATCAAATGACACTGTCTCTCTCTGTCTATCTCTTTCAACGCCGGAACACACACTACACAGGGCCGCCGTGCAGGCGGCCTTATATATTGTGGGGCGTGTACTAAATGCCCTGAGCCATAATTGGCCAAAGCCTCCTTAGCTTTGGCCAATTACGGCTCTCTGTTCAGGCGGCGCTGTGATTGGGCAAGCATGCGGGTCATAGTGCATGCTTGGCCAATCATCAGCCAGCAATGCACTGCGATGCCGCAGTGAATTATGGGCCGTGACGCGCCACACGAATTTGGCGCGAACGGCCCATATCGTTCGCAATTCGGCGAACGACCGAACAGCCGATGTTCGAGTCGAACATGGGTTCGACTCGAACACGAAGCTCATCCCTAATTATGACACTGGCTGGTGGTAATTACATAGGGAGAGAGACATTTCCATGAGATAAGTTTGCAGTTTGCTGTTCTCATTTCTTATTACTCAGTAAATTGAACTTCTTTCTTTATTATGTTATATCACTGAACTTTTACCCCTTGTTCAGTTATTTTATATAATCTGGCAGTGCTGATTCAGTGTGTTCTAAAGGCGGGGAAGTTTTAAAATACAATAACTAAGGAGGGGAAAACCCGGTCATTTTTGTTCAATTACCCACAGGTTAAACAAACAAAAAAAAGACTAATGCATAGGCTGCCTAATTGTATGTAATAAACTGAGTTAGTAAAAATAAAGTTAGAATAAAGCTGTTAGAAAAGTAAAGTGTGTGTGCCGGTGTGGAATAAGAATATTACCAATATGTATCCAGTACTAGAAAATGTGTGTTCATTAATAACATGTGGATTAGGTGAAATAGTTTTTTCATTCTTAACGCAATGATACATTGTTACCAAATCAAACAATATCTGATCTGGTGACAATTATTTATAGTCCACAGTGGTCAGTCTCCAGAGTATATATGTTAACCCTTCAGTGACCAGTCTCCACAGTATGTGTGTTAACCCTTTGGTGACAAATATCCAGAGTATGCATGTTAACCCTTCAGTGGCCAGTATCCAGAGTATGAGTGTTAACACTTTGGTGGCCAGTATCCAGAGTATAAATGTTAACCCTTTAGTGGCCAGTCTCCAGAGTATGCATTCTAACCCTTTGGTGACCAGTCTCTAGAGTATATATGTTAGCTAGGGATGAGCTTCGTGTTCGAGTCGAACCCATGTTCGACTCGAACATCGGCTGTTCGGTCGTTCGCCGAATTGCGAACGATATGGGCCGTTCGCGCCAAATTCGTGTGGCGCGTCACGGCCCATAATTCACTGCGGCATCGCAGTGCATTGCTGGCTGATTATTGGCCAAGCATGCACTATGACCCGCATGCTTGGCCAATCACAGCGCCGTCAGTAGAGAGAGCTGTAATTGGCCAAAGCCAGGGTGGCTTTGGCCAATTATGGCTCAGGGGATTTAGTACACACCCCACACTATATAAGGCCGCCTGCACGGCGGCCCTGTGTAGTGTGTGTTCCGGTGTGCTGAGAGATAGAGAGAGAGAGAGACAGTGTCATTTGATTTGAGTTAGATAGATTAGGCAGAACAGTCAGTCAGTTAGCTGCACTTACAGTGTATTGTGTATATATATGCATCCCAGGTGTTGCATATATATATATACACTGTATTCAGTTTAGCTAGATCCGTTCCTGTTATCTTCTATCTAGACTATTTACATTTAGTGCAGTGTGTCCTGCTCACAGTGTTCAGCTAGATCCGTTCCTGCTATTTACATTTAGTGCAGTGCGTCCTGCTCACAGTGTTCAGCTAGATCCGTTCCTGGTATTTACATTTAGTGCAGTGCGTCCTGCTCACAGTGTTCAGCTAGATCCGTTCCTGCTATTTACATTCAGTGCAGTGCGTCCTGCTCACAGTGTTCAGCTAGATCCATTCCTGGTATTTACATTTAGTGCAGTGCGTCCTGCTCACAGTGTTCAGCTAGATCCGTTCCTGCTATTTACATTCAGTGCAGTGCGTCCTGCTCACAGTGTTCAGCTAGATCCGTTCCTGCTATTTACATTCAGTGCAGTGCGTCCTGCTCACAGTGTTCAGCTAGATCCGTTCCTGGTATTTACATTTAGTGCACTGCGTCCTGCTCACAGTGTTCAGCTAGATCCGTTCCTGCTATTTACATTCAGTGCAGTGCGTCCTGCTCACAGTGTTCAGCTAGATCCGTTCCTGGTATTTACATTTAGTGCAGTGCGTCCTGCTCACAGTGTTCAGCTACATCCGTTCCTGCTATTTACATTCAGTGCAGTGCGTCCTGCTCACAGTGTTCAGCTAGATCCGTTCCTGCTATTTACATTCAGTGCAGTGCGTCCTGCTCACAGTGTTCAGCTAGATCCGTTCCTGGTATTTACATTTAGTGCAGTGCGTCCTGCTCACAGTGTTCAGCTAGATCCGTTCCTGCTATTTACATTCAGTGCAGTGCGTCCTGCTCACAGTGTTCAGCTAGATCCGTTCCTGCTATATACATTTAGTGCAGTACGTCCTGCTCACAGTGTTCAGCTAGATCCGTTCCTGTTATCTTCCTACTGACAGGCAGGCTTGTCTGGTTACAGTATATAAAGCTACCTGAAGAAAATTACAGGTGTTCTTTTTGATCCTATTAGTACCACGGTCAGGCAGCTAGACTATTTACATTTAGTACAGTGTGTCCTGCTCACAGTGTTCAGCTAGATCCGTTCCTGTTATCTTCCTACTGACAGGCAGGCTTGTCTGGTTACAGTATATAAAGCTACCTTAAGAAAATTACAGGTGTTCTTTTTGATCCTATTAGTACCACGGTCAGGCAGCTAGACTATTTACATTTAGTACAGTGCGTCCTGCTCACAGTGTTCAGCTAGATCCGTTCCTGTTATCTTCCTACTGACAGGCAGGCTTGTCTGGTTACAGTATATAAAGCTACCTGAAGAAAATTACAGGTGTTCTTTTTGATCCTATTAGTACCACGGTCAGGCAGCTAGACTATTTACATTTAGTACAGTGTGTCCTGCTCACAGTGTTCAGCTAGATCCGTTCCTGTTATCTTCCTACTGACAGGCAGGCTTGTCTGGTTACAGTATATAAAGCTACCTTAAGAAAATTACAGGTGTTCTTTTTGATCCTATTAGTACCACGGTCAGGCAGCTAGACTATTTACATTTAGTACAGTGCGTCCTGCTCACAGTGTTCAGCTAGATCCGTTCCTGCTATTTACATTCAGTGCAGTGCGTCCTGCTCACAGTGTTCAGCTAGATCCGTTCCTGCTATTTACATTCAGTGCAGTGCGTCCTGCTCACAGTGTTCAGCTAGATCCGTTCCTGGTATTTACATTTAGTGCAGTGCGTCCTGCTCACAGTGTTCAGCTAGATCCGTTCCTGCTATTTACATTCAGTGCAGTGCGTCCTGCTCACAGTGTTCAGCTAGATCCGTTCCTGGTATTTACATTTAGTGCAGTGCGTCCTGCTCACAGTGTTCAGCTACATCCGTTCCTGCTATTTACATTCAGTGCAGTGCGTCCTGCTCACAGTGTTCAGCTAGATCCGTTCCTGCTATTTACATTCAGTGCAGTGCGTCCTGCTCACAGTGTTCAGCTAGATCCGTTCCTGGTATTTACATTTAGTGCAGTGCGTCCTGCTCACAGTGTTCAGCTAGATCCGTTCCTGCTATTTACATTCAGTGCAGTGCGTCCTGCTCACAGTGTTCAGCTAGATCCGTTCCTGCTATATACATTTAGTGCAGTACGTCCTGCTCACAGTGTTCAGCTAGATCCGTTCCTGTTATCTTCCTACTGACAGGCAGGCTTGTCTGGTTACAGTATATAAAGCTACCTTAAGAAAATTACAGGTGTTCTTTTTGATCCTATTAGTACCACGGTCAGGCAGCTAGACTATTTACATTTAGTACAGTGCGTCCTGCTCACAGTGTTCAGCTAGATCCGTTCCTGTTATCTTCCTACTGACAGGCAGGCTTGTCTGGTTACAGTATATAAAGCTACCTTAAGAAAATTACAGGTGTTCTATTTGATCCTATTAGTACCACGGTCAGGCAGCTAGACTATTTACATTTAGTACAGTGTGTCCTGCTCACAGTGTTCAGCTAGATCCGTTCCTGTTATCTTCCTACTGACAGGCAGGCTTGTCTGGTTACAGTATATAAAGCTACCTTAAGAAAATTACAGGTGTTCTATCCCAGCTTAGTGCAGCTACAGGCCATTAGTATGTCTGGAAGGCCAAGAAGGAGAGGCAGACAGTCACAAGCCAATAAGAGAGGGCAAGCAGGCTCTGTGTCTAGTGCTGGTCGTGGAGACGGTGCATCCTCATCAGCACGTGGCCATGGGACACGCTTGGCCTTTTTTTCGGCAGCTGGCCGTGTTGAGCCGCAACATGCGGAAGACTTGGTCGAGTGGATGACCAAGCCGTCCTCATCCTCCTCATCCTCTCTCACCCATGCCCAGGGTGCTTTGTCTGGCAAAGCAGCGGCCTCTTCCCTCAGCTCAATGTCATCAGTGACTCCTTCCCTAGCTCCACCATGTCCTCATGAGGATTCCCTCGAACTGTTTGACCACAGTGTTGGGTACATGCTCCAGGAGGATGCCCAGCGTTTGGAAGGCTCTGATGATGATACTGAGCTCAATGAAGGCAGTAACATGAGCACGGACAGAGGGGGTGCCCAAGAAAGACAGCAATCTGGCAGTCATGCTCCCCCTGCTGCAGCATACTGCCAGGTTTGCTCCAGTGATGAGGAGGGAGGGGATGATGAGGTCACTGACTCAACGTGGGTGCCTGATAGGAGAGAGGAGGAGGAGGAGGAGGAGGTGGCACATCACCAACTAGGCAGGATGCCCTCCAGGGGCCAGCCTAAGGGCAGCACATTGACTGCATCACACCCCAAAGCTCCACATGTGCAGGGCGCTGCAGTCTCTGCGCGTTATTCAAAAAGTTCTTTGGTGTGGGCCTTTTTTGAGACGAGTGCATCAGATCGCACCGCTGCTATTTGCAACATATGTCTCAAGCGTATCTCGCGTGGCCAAAACATCTCCCGCTTGGGTACCACATGCTTGACCAGACATATGTTGACCTGCCATGCAGTTCGTTGGCAAGCGTATCTAAAAGACCCACACCAAAGAACAAAGACGATCTCTCCTTGCTCCTCATCAGCTGAGATTTCCAACCCCACTAGACCTTCAGTCCTCTCTGAGACCTGCAGTGAGAGGAATGAAGGTGTAGAATTAGGTGTGTCACAGCCAAGTACTTGTGGGCAATCTGCTTTTGGTACACCGACGTCAGATTGTACCAGGCAAATTTCCCTGCCCCAGCTGCTGCACCGCCGAAAGAAGTTTGCTCCCAGCCATCCACATGCCCAGCGGTTGAATGCTAGCTTGGCAAAATTGCTAGCACTTCAACTGCTGCCTTTTCAGTTGGTAGACTCTGCCCCCTTCCGTGAGTTTGTGGAATGTGCGGTTCCTCAGTGGCAGGTACCCAAACGCCACTTTTTCTCACGGAAGGCGATTCCGGCTCTCTACCGGCATGTGGAAGGCAATGTCCATGCCTCGCTGGACAGGGCGGTCAGCGGTAAGGTGCATATTACCGCTGACTCATGGTCCAGCAGGCATGGACAGGGACGTTACTTAAGTTTCATGGCGCATTGGGTGACTCTGCTGGCAGCTGGGAAGGATGCAGGACAAGGTGCAGTAGTGTTAGAGGTTGTTCCGCCACCACGCCTCCAAAATGCTGATTGTGACACACCTCTCTCCTCCACCCCCTCCTCTTCTTCTTCCTCCATGGCCTCTTCCTCGGAACCAGCGGTGCTCCGTAGGCGTTCAAGGGGCTACGCAAGTACGCAGGCCAAAAGATGCCATGCGGTGCTTGAGCTGGTGTGCTTGGGGGACAGGAGCCACACTGGGGCAGAGGTTCTGTCAGCTCTGCAGGGGCAGGTTCAGAGGTGGTTGACGCCACGCCAACTTAAGGCAGGAATGGTGGTTTGCGACAATGGCACCAACCTCCTCTCTGCCCTCCGACAGGGACAACTGACCCATGTGCCCTGTTTGGCTCACGTCCTTAACTTGGTGGTGCAGCGGTTCTTGGGCAGGTACCCGGGCTTACAGGATGTCCTGAGGCAGGCCAGGAAAGTCTCTGTGCATTTCCGCCGGTCATATAATGCCAGTGCTCGGCTGACAGACCTCCAAAAGGAGTTTAACCTGCCCAAGAACCGCCTAATCTGTGACATGCCCACCAGGTGGAACTCGACGTTGGCCATGCTGCAGCGGCTGCACACGCAGCAGAGGGCCATCAATGAGTACCTGTGCGACTATGGCACCAGGACAGGGTCAGGGGACCTTGGTTTTTTTTCCCCACGCCAGTGGGCCATGATCAGGGATGCATGCACTGTCCTGTCACCATTCGAGGAGGCCACGAGGATGGTGAGCACTGACAGTGCATGCATCAGTGACACTGTCCCCCTTGTCCACCTGTTGGAGCACACGCTGCGTGGAATAATGGACAGGGCACTTGAGGCAGAACAGAGGCAGGAAGAGGAGGACTTCCTTAGCTCTCAAGGCCCCCTTTATCCAGACAGTGTTCCTGCGTGCCCGCCGATCACACAGGAAGAGGACGAGGAGGAGGAGGAGGAGGAGGAGGAAGATTGTGTCAGTATGGAGGTGGAGCCTGGCACTCAGCATCAGCAGTCTTTAAGGGATCAGTCCCAAGGAACACATGGACTTGTACGTGGCTGGGAGGAGGTGGCTGCGGACGTTGTTGTCCTTAGTGACCCAGAGGACTCCGGACCGAATGCCTCAGCAAACCTACGCTGCATGGCCTCCCTGATCCTGCAAAGCCTGCGTAAGGATCCTCGTATTCGTGGTATCAAGGAGAAGGACCAATACTGGCTGGCAACCCTCCTTGATCCACGTTACAAGGGTAAGGTTGCGGACCTTATCTTGCCATCGCAGAGGGAGCAGAGGATGAAACATCTTCGGGAGGCCTTGCAGAAAGGTCTGTGCAACGCGTTCCCAGAGACTGGGAGGTTACAAACTCCTGTTTCTGGACAACGTGTTGCTGAGGCTTCGGTCAGTCAAAGAAGGAGCGGTGGAGAAGGTGGCCGTCTGACCGATGCGTTCAGACAATTTTTTGGTCCGCAGCCCCAAGGTATGATCGGTTCCAGCAACCATCGCCAGCGTCTGTTTTACATGGTGCAGGAATACCTAGGGGCAAGATCAGACTTGGACACCTTTCCCACCGAAAATCCTCTGGGTTACTGGGTCTTGAGGATGGATCACTGGCCAGAGCTTGCACAGTATGCAATTGAGCTACTGGCCTGTCCTGCATCCAGCGTTCTTTCGGAACGCACATTCAGTGCTGCTGGAGGCGTGGTAACCGATCACAGGGTGCGTCTGTCCACCGACTCGGTCGATCGGCTGACCTTCATAAAAATGAATCAGTCTTGGATCACCACCAGCTACCAAGCACCTGATGCAGATGTAACCGAATAATTTTTTTTGAAATCTCAGATCCCTTCAAAGACTGCCTATGCTGATGCTGAGTGACTATCCCTGAGTAATTATCCTCTTCCTCCTCAATCATCACGCTGATAGCTTGTAAGAACATTTTTGGTTCTGGGCGCCACCACCAGTGCCTAAGGCACAATTTTTCAGCCCCTGTTTAACAGGGGCGTGTAATTACAATTTTTGATGTAATACTTTGCAGCAGGGCTCGTTCCTGCATTCCAACTAGAGTGTCTGTGAGGGGTTGCAGTGTTGTGGCACCAGCACCAGTGCCTAAGACCCAATTTTTCAGCCCCTGTCTAACAGGGGCGTGTAATTACAATTTTTGATGCAATACTTTGCAGCAGGGCTTGTTCCTGCGTTTCAACTAGAGTGTCTGTGAGGGGTTGCAGTGTTGTGGCACCAGCACCAGTGCCTAAGACCCAATTTTTCTGCCCCTGTCTAACAGGGGCGTGTAATTACAATTTTTGATGCAATACTTTGCAGCAGGGCTCGTTCCTGCGTTCCAACTAGAGTGTCTGTGAGGGGTTGCAGTGTTGTGGCACCAGCACCAGTGCCTAAGGCCCAATTTTTCTGCCCCTGTCTAACAGGGGCGTGTAATTACAATTTTTGATGCAATACTTTGCAGCAGGGCTCGTTCCTGCGTTCCAACTAGAGTGTCTGTGAGGGGTTGCAGTGTTGTGGCACCAGCACCAGTGCCTAAGGCCTAATTTTTCAGCTCCTGTTCAACAGGGGCATGTAATTACAATTCTTGATCTAATATTTCACAGCAGGGCCCTGTGAGGGCTTACAGTGTTTTGGCCACAGCAACACCTAAGGCCCAAATTTCTGCTGAGTATATAGGGCAGGACCCTACTTTCAAACATCTAACTTACAAACGACTCCTACTTGCAAACGGAAGGAGACAACAGGAAGTGAGATGAAATCTACCCCTAAGGAAGGGAAATTCTCTCCTGTAAGAGTTAATATGGGAAAACAATTTCTCCTTTCCACTGATGCTTTCCAATCCTTGTTCCACAAAAAAACCCAAATTTTCAAAAAACATTTTTCATTGGGACAAAAAAGTGAGGTGAAATCTTCTGAAGAGGAGGAAAGACGCAAAACAAATGTCACAGGGGTGATAACCCTTCCCTATGTTTTCCAAAAAGCTTAGAAAAGATTTTTTGGCTGGAGCTAAACACATTAAAAATGTTCAAAATTACAAACAGATTCTACTTAACAACAAACCTACAGTCCCTGTCTTGTTTGCACCGCCTGTATACTGCTGTTCAGAGTATATAGGGACCTTTCCTTATTTTAATTTGGGTGCGGGGTTCCCCTTAATATCCATACAAGACCCAAAGGGCCTGGTAATGGACTGGGGGGTACCCATGCCGTTTGTCTCACTGATTTTCATCCATATTGCCATGACCCGACATGACATTAAACCCGCAAGCAGTTTTAAATGAGATTTTTTCCTTTAAAAATGACATTTGGTGCAGGGACTGTTCTAAACATGGGAAACACGCGTCACTTTACAGGCATACTATAGACACCCCCCAGGTACGATATTTAAAGGAATATTTCACTTTTTTTTTTTTACTTTAAGCATCATTAAAATCACTGCTCCCGAAAAAACGGCCGTTTTTAAAAGTTTTTTTTGCATTGATACATGTCCCCTGGGGTAGGACCCGGGTCCCCAAACCCTTTTTAGGACAATACCATGCAAATTAGCCTTTAAAATGAGCACTTTTGATTTCGAACGTTCGAGTCCCATAGACGTCAATGGGGTTCTAACGTTCGTGCGAACTTGCGGTCCGTTCGCGGGTTCTGGTGCGAACCGAACCGGGGGGTGTTCGGCTCATCCCTAATGTTAGCACTTCAGTGACCAGTCTCCACAGTATGTGTGTTAACGCTTTGGTGACCAGTATCCAGAGTATTGGTGTTAACCCTTCAGTGACCAGTCCACAGTATGTGTGTTAACGCTTTGGTGACCAGTATCCAGAGTATTGGTGTTAACCCTTCAGTGACCAGTCTCCACAGTATGTGTGTTAACTCTTTAGTGACCAGTATCCAGATTATTGGTGTTAACCCTTCAGTGGTCAGTATCCAGAGTATATATGTTAACCATTTAGTGGCCAGTCTCCAGAGTATGCATGCTAACCCTTTGGTGACCAGTTTCTAGAGCAGTGGTACTCAACTCCTGTGCTCAGGTTCTACTAACAGGCAAGATTTTAAGTTTTACCTTGGGGGAGATGCAGACTAGAATACTGCAATCACTGAGCAGCAAATGATATCATCTGTGATTTATTTCAGTTATCTTGCAAACCTGGCCTGTTAGTGAGGACAGGAGTTGAGAACCACTGCTCTAGAGTATATATGTTAACCCTTCAGTGGCCAGTCTCCAGAGTATGGGTGTTATCCTTTTGGTGGCCAGTCTCCAGAGTATGCATGTTAACTCTTTGGTGACCAATATCCAGAGTATGGGTGTTAAATCTTCAATGGCCAGTCTCCAGGGTATGGGTGTTCACCCTTTGGTGACCAGTCTCCAGAGTATGTGTGTTAACTCTTTGGTGGCCAGTATCCAGAGTAAGTGTGTTAATCCCACAGTGATCAGTCTCGAGTGTATGTGTGTGACCCTTCAGTGGCCAGTCTCCAGAGTATGCATGTAACTCTTTGGTGACCAGTACCCAGAGTATTGGTGTTAACCCTTCAGTAGCCAGTCTCCAGTGTATGGGTGTTATCCCTTTGGTGGCCAGTATCCAGAGTATTCGTGTTAACAATTCAATGGTTAGTCTCCAGAGTATGCATGTTAACACTTTGGTGCACAGTATCCAGAGTATGTGTGTTAACCCGACAGTGGTCAGTCTCCCGAATATACAGTATGTGTTAACCCTTCAGTGGCTTCAAAGTGACCACTCTCTAGAGTATGAGTGTTAACCCTTCAGAAGCCAGTTATCAGAGTATGTGTGTTAACCCCACAATGGGCAGTCTCCAGAGTGTGTGTACATTAACTTAAAAATTGTGTATGCACAACTTAAAGAATAATCACAAAAAAATGCATGTATATATATATATATATATATATATATATATATATATATATATATATATAAATCCTTCAGTGAGGCAAGAGCGCACTACCTCTGTGTATCACCCGCAGCTGTGAAAAATCAATATTAATAAAATGTGCAGGGCTTCACTATAACTTTTCCCCAATATTTCTCAAACAACATAGCAATATCAAACACTAGTAAAAAAATATATATACAATATATCTACAGAGCAAAGTGCTACATCAAAGTCTTTTCACCTGCTGGTAGCAGCGAGTGATACCAGATCTCTACAGAATTGTTTCCTTGATATGCTGTCATGACAGGTTCTCTTTGTTAGTATCTTTTCTTCTTATATACATAAAGAGTATCCATACAGAGAGCATGAGAGGTTTCACTTATTATTTTGAGGTACATTGCTGCATTCACTTCAACTGTTAGTGGAGGAGAGACGGTGGAGCATTTAGTGAATTATCTATTTGAGATGGTGCAAATAAGGATTACTGAGAATGGATGATGGTATTGTGCCTGTTTACACCTCCTATGATGTAGAGATAATGTCTGAGGTTAGACATGCATGCATTTTACACTGAGGTGTTTTTTAGAGGAGGAATTTTGAGGTTAAAGCGCAAATCCTCTTCACTTCACGCAAGGTGCACTGTGGACACTGTTGGCAGGACCATTCTTATATATACCGTGTTTCCCTGAAAATAAGCCCGGGTCTTATATTAATTTTGGCAACAAAAGACCCAGTAGGGCTTATTTTCGGGGTAGCGCTTGACATGTGCTATCTTCTCTCCCCATCTCCCTCACTGCCTGTCAGGCTAGTGGAACTGAGTAAAAGTGGGTGTAAAAATTCCCAAAATGCACCCAAAATGCACTATGCAGACCATGAATTTCTCTGCAATCTATTTATGATAAGCACCCTGTAACAGTGCCGTGACCCGCCAATCCTCTCTTCCCGCACTGACCTTAATTTTCTAGTGCAGTCCAGGGCATGCTCCGAGCATTGCAGAGGGAGGGGGGCTGAGATCCCCCGCTGGCAGAAGAGGCAAAGAGGAGAGCAGCGGGGATCAGCTGAGTGCCACTCGGTGCTTACATGGCCCGTCGAAGCTCCCTTCCCTGCTCCGAGCACTGCAGATGGGGGCCGAGACCCTCTGCTGACAGCTGGGGGAAGAGGAGGAGAGCAGCGGGGGATAAGCTGAGTGCTGAGTGGTGCCACACAGAAGGCATTAATGAAACATAGATCACAGGAACATATGGTACACAGTTCATAACACTGCAATAAAATGCATTTTAGGATTTTACAACCCTTTTAAACTAGGGCTTATTTTTTGGGTAGGACTTATATTGCAGCCCTCCCCGAAAATCACAGTAGGGCTTATTTTCCAGGTAGGTCTTATTTTCGGGGGAAACACTGTGGACGTTTCTTACTTGCATGTATCATTTGGGGCACTGCTAGGTTCTGATGTAGCACTTTGCACTGTAGATACATATATATAGTATATATACTCTAAACACTCTAAATGTATTCAAAGAAAAATATATACAAAATATATAGTAAAAGATAGTTCCATAGTATCAACAAATCCAGGCTAACACAATAGTTCACGCCCTTCTTCAGGTAGGAACAATCTAAGTAATTAACCATTCTCTTCCATAACATATGCTCATCTCACACCAGGAATGAATTAGGCATTTAACTCATTACAACATACGAAGTAAATCATTCCATTTCATTTCCCGATTGCCCCAATCTCAAATCGATGGCTGTATGTGCTAAGTTCAAACTCCAAGTCATGGGGAGGTCATCCTGGTTCATACCTATCATCAAAAATACATATTTTTCATTAGGATTTAGTAAAAGCATCTTCAATGATATATAAATCATATCCAATACTAAAAATGTTGTTAAAGCAAAGTTGAGATACTCTATGTTTCATTTGCACAAAATATCTTGCTAATGGGAGCTGTATTCATTTATCATGTATAGAATACCTATGCCTGGCTATAGGATCTTTTATTTTCTGTGTGGTCTCTCCCACATAAAGAAGGCCGCACAGAGATTTAATGATGTAGACAATGAAAGATGACTGACATGTATGATATCCCTTCATTTCTATATTCATCCCACGATGGGGATGACAAAAAGTTTTTCCTTTAATCATAGAACTGCATTGGATACAACTAAGACAGGGATATGAACCACTATTGGGAGGACCTAAAAGGTCCTGGCAATATTGGTATTCTGTCCAAATTTATTCAATTTAACTCATTTACTATATATTATCCTGCCCTTATGATATGAAGACATGGGGAAGCCCTGAAATTCCTCAATCTGAGGATGATTATCTATAAGTATGGACCAGTGTTTTTTCACGATACTATATACGCGTGCAGAATAAGGTTGATACTGTGTAACAAATGGTAGTATTCTAAATGTACTTCTCATACCTCTCCTGTCCAATATATTATTCCTTTCTTGTCACTTTTTTTTATTGAAATTTAATAAATCAGGAAACAAGTTCAAAAGCAATACAGGAATATAATATGTTAGGATACAGTATAATTCCTTAGTATGACTAAAGATAAAATTTGTCTCATACTTCAGTCAAAAGATTATTAACTCAGATAGACAATTTCCTATACTGTTAAAGAGAGAAAAATTCTAAACATTAACTATGATAATATAATGAAGTCTCAAAATAATAATAATTTGAGATTACCTAAAGTATTTAGTAAAGGAAGCATTAAGGCATTATCGCTCTCATATTCCTGACTCTATTGATAATTTGTTTAGAGTAACCCCTTCTTATTAGTTTAAGCTCCATCTCATCAACTCTTTTTTCTTTTTGAACTGGATCACTCACAATTCTTTTTACTCAAGTAAGTTGACTCTTGGGGATTGATTTAAATACCCCTGGGGGGTGAAAACATTTAAATTATAATAATTGATTGCGATCCATGGTTTTTACATAAAGATCCCTCTGTAAGGCACCATCACTGATCCTCAAACATGTGTCTAAAAATTTAATTTTTTCTTGGCTGTAAATTATGTTTAATTCCAAACCTGGTATCAAAAGATTAAGATAAGTATGAAACAAAAATAAGGTATCAGTGTCACCTCCCACACTGCAAACACGTCATCAATCACTTACATCACTTATTTGGGTAAAAAGAATTGTGAGTGATCCAGTTCAAAAAGAAACAAGACTTGATGAGATGGAGCTTAAACTAAAAAGAAGGGGTTACCCGAAACTAATTATCAATAGAGTCAGGAATGATATATTGGACAGGAGAGGTATGAGAAGTACAATTAGAAAACTACCATTTGTTACACAGTATCACCCATATTCTGCACGAGTATATAGTATCATGAAAAACACTGGTCCATACTTAAAGGTAATCATCCCCAGATTAAGGAATTTCAGGGCTTCCCCATGCCTTCATATTGTAAGGGCAGGACTACATATAGCAAATTTGTTAAATCAGATCAATTTAAACAGAATACCAATATTGCCAGGACCTTTTTAGGTCCTCCCAAAAATGGTTCATATACTCTGTCTTAGTTGTATACAATGCAGTTCTATGATTAAAAGGAAAAAAATTTTGTCATCCCTATCGTGGGATGAATATAGAAATGAAGGGATATCATACATGTCAGTCATCTTTCGTTACACTAAATGTCTGTGCGGCCTCCTTTATGTGGGAGAGAACACACAGAAAATGAAAGATCCTATAGCCAGGCATAAGTATTCTATACGTGATAAATGAATACAGCTCCCATTAGCAAGATATTTTGTGCAAATGAAACATACAGTATCTCAACTTTGCTTTATGGTTATTGAGGCCATTCCCCATGATAGACGTGGAGGTAATCGTGAACTCAAATTAAAAAAGCGTGAGGTGCATTGGATAAACCATCTAGATACATCTAGATACTTTACAACCAAGGGGGTTAAATTCAGATTTTGACTAATGGGGCGTACAGACGGCCGGACTTTTCGGCTACAAAAGTCCGACGGACGCCGACGGACCAAATCCGGCGGACGATCCGATCATGTGTGGGCTTCCCCGGACTTTCAGCTGACTTTTCCAGTCGCAAATCTGACGGACTTTAGATTTGGAACTTGGTTCAAATCTTTAGGTCGTAACTCCGCTGGACCCAGAAATCTTCTCGTCTGTATGCTAGTCTGACGGACAAAAACCCGACGCTAGGGCAGCTATTGGCTACTGGCTATCAACTTCCTTATTTTAGTGCGGTGTATGTCATCACGTACGAATCCGTCGGACTTTGGTGTGATCGTGTGTAGGCAAGTCCGGTCATTAGAAAGTCCGCCAAAAGTCCACTGAAAGTCTATCGAAAGTCTGTCGGACAGGCTGTCGGACTTTTGAAGCTGAAAAGTCCGACCGTGTGTACGCCCCATGACATCTTTTGTTGTTATTTTTTTTTGTAGTATGTTTTTTGTTTTTATTTTTGTCTTTGATCATGGGCAAATTTTTGTGGCCAGGTCATGTGGTATATATTTAACAACATTTTTAGTATTGGATATGATTTATATATCATTGAAGATGCTTTTACTAAATCCTAATGACAAATATGTATTTTTGATGATAGGTGTGAACCAGGATCACATCCCCATGACATGGAGTTTGAACTTAGCACATACAGCCATCGATTTGAGATTGGGGCAATCAGAAAATTATTATTATTATTATTATACGAGATTTATATAGCGCCAACAGTTTACTCAGCGCTTTACAATGTATAAGGGGGACAACACAATTACAGTACAATACAAAAGGTACAGGAGGGCCCTGCTCGTAGAGCTTACATTCTAAAAGGGAGGGGGTGGTGGTACAAAAGGTAATAGCTGCAAAGAATGATTTGATGGGGGTGGCTCAGGGACAGTTATGTGGGTGTGGGATAGGCTTCCCTGAATAAATGAGTTTTCAAGGATCTCCTAAAGGTGGACAGGGTAGGGGCTGATCGGACATACTGGGGCAGGGAATTCCAGAGGATGGGAGAGGCTCTGGAGAAGTCCTGAAGGCGAGCATGGGAGGAGGTAACAAGGGAGCTAGAGAGCAGGAGGTCCTGGGAGGAGCGGAGGGGGCGATTTGGGCGATATCTGCAGATGAGGTTGGTGATGTAGATGGGGGCGATGTTGTGAATGGCCTTGTATGTTATGGTTAGCATTTTGAATTTTACACGGTGGGGTAGGGGAAGCCAGTGAAGGGATTGGCAGAGAGGAGCAGCAGTCACGGATCGATTAGTGAGGTGTATTAGTCTAGCAGCAGCATTCATAATAGACTGAAGGGGGGATAGCCTGCTTAAGGGTAGGCCATTAAGGAGAGAGTTGCAATAGTCGAGGCGGGAAATAATCAAAGAGTGAATAAGTTGTTTTGTAGTGTCATTAGTCAGAAAGGGTCGAATTTTGGAGATGTTGCGGAGGTTAAGGCGGCAGGATTTAGTCAGTGATTGGATATGGGGGCTGAAGGAGAGGTCAGAGTCAAGGATTACACCCAGGACTCTGGCATGTGTGGAGGGACCAATGGTTGTGTTGTTGATATTAATGGTGAAGTCACAGGAGGGGGACCGTGAAGGAGGAAATATAACAAGCTCAGTTTTAGAAAGATTAAGTTTGAGGAAGTGGTGTGACATCCATACCGATATGTCATTCAGCAAGTTTGAGATCCGTGAGGAGATAGTGGGGGTGAGTTGGGGAGTGGAGAGATAGATCTGTGTGTCATCGGCATAGAGATGGTATTGGAAGCCATGGGAGGTGATCAACTGGCCCAGGGAAGAGGTATAGAGTGAGAAAAGGAGAGGCCCAAGGACAGAGCCTTGGGGTACCCCAACAGAAAGAGGAAGGGGAGCGGAGGAGGTGGAGTTGTAAGTGACGCTGAAAGTGCGCTGAGATAGGTAGGAGGAGAACCAGGATAATGCAGAATCACGGAGGCCAAGGGAGTGTAATTTGCTGAGGAGCAGCAGGTGGTCAACTGTGTCAAAGGCAGCAGAGAGGTCTAAAAGTATGAGTATGGAGTAGTGGCCATTGGTTTTGGCAGTTATTAGGTCATTGGTGATTTTTAGTAGGGCAGTTTCAGTCGAATGTTGTAGGCGGAAGCCAGACTGTAGGGGGTCGAGAAGGTTGTTGTCCGTTAGGTAGCGACTCATTTGGTCATGAACAAGGCGTTCGATGAGCTTGGAGGCAAACGGGAGAAGGGAGATAGGTCTTAAGTTATTCAAACAGGTGGGGTCTAGTGAGGGTTTTTTGAGTATGGGGGTAACCAGTGCATGTTTGAACGGGGAAGGAAAGGTGCCGGAGGAGAGGGAGAGGTTGAAGATGTGGGTTAGGGAGTTGAGGATAGAGTGAAAAATGAAAATGAAGAGAAAATGAAATGGAATGATTTACTTCGTATGTTGTAATGAGTTAAATGCCTCATAATTCCTGATGTGAGATGAGCATATATTGTGGAAGAGAATGGTGAATTGTTTAGATTGTTTCTACCTGAAGAAGGGCGTGAACTATTGTGTTAGCCCGAAAATGTTGATACTTTGGAACTATCCTTTTCTGTATATTATGTATATATTTTTCTTTGAATAAATATAGAGTGCAGCAATCCTGGACTTTTTTCTTATATGGTGGCCTGTGGAAGGGCCTGATTGCATGCATCTTTAAAGACCTTGAGTGCTGTTCACCACACCTGTCTCTAAGTATTGAACACGTCACCATTTTTCTCGGTAAATATATTGGTAAAGGTTCTATTGACATGAAATTTTCTCCACATGTCGGTAACAACTCATGCAATCCATGCATACAAAGACACCAAAACAAATACGTTCAGAAATGAAGTTCTGTGTAATAAAATAGAATGACACAGGGAAAGAGTATTGAGCATGCAAACTTAAATGTATTTAATACTTGGTACAAAAGCCTTTGTTGGTAATGACAGCTCCAAGACGCCGGCTCCTGTATTTATAAACGAGTCACATGCGTTGCTCAGGTGGGATTTTGGTTCATTCTTCCACACTAGGGATGAGCCGAACACCCCCTGTTCGGTTCACACCAGAACATGCGAACAGGAAAAAGGTTTGTTCGAACACGCGAACACCGTTAAAGTGTATGGGACACGAACATGAATAATCAAAAGTGCTAATTTTAAAGGCTTATATGCAAGTTATTGTCATAAAAAGTGTTTGGGGACCTGGGTCCTGCCCAAGGGGACATGGATCAATGCAAAAAAAGTTTTAAAAACGGCTGTTTTTTCAGGAGCAGTGATTTTAATAATGCTTAAAGTCATATTGAAATGTATGGCACGGGTAAGGTATGCCAGTGCAGTTTGGGGAATGAGAGTAAGTGGGAGGTCAGGAATATAGCCCCTAGGGTAGGCCCAGTTGGGCAGGGAGGGAAGATAGGGGATGGGTGGGAGAGAGGGTGGGGGAGGCAGAAGGGTAAGGGGGGGAAAGGGGGAGGAGAGGGGAGGGTGGTGAGGGAGGTAGGGGAGGGGCGGGCGGGAAAGGCACAACTCAAACAAATAGTGAAAAACACCACAAATATAAGTCTATTCACATATATCTCTTACGTTTCACCACTGATGGTGGGGGGACTAGGAGGAAGGCTGATAGATATGTATTACACACTGAGGGGACCCAAGGGGTAGGTAAAACTCAGAAGGTTAATTGTATTCTCGCTTTTTGCTTATGTTGTTGTCTTTGGCCTTATAACTATTTGAATTGATATAATTCCCTATATGAGTAAGGAAAAGGGGAAAAAAAAGGGTCTACTGCTAATGACATGGAATGTGAGAGGGTTGAGGGATAGAGACAAGAGAAGTGCAATGTTTAGATACTTTGATAAAATGAAACCTCAGATAATCTGTTTACAAGAAACACATTTGTGTCCAGACTCTGTTCACCTATTGCGTTCAAGGAGATACCCGACACAGTTCCATTCCATGCACACCTCATACTCAAGGGGAGTTAGTATAGTGGTCTCCTCGGATGTCTCCTTTGAATGCATAGAACAGAGGGTGGATAAGGAAGGAAAATTTGTTTTTTTGCTATGTAAAATCAACGGACTAATGTGCATAATTGCATCTATATACATACCCCCACCATTCTCATCAGTTCCACTTGGGTGTCTATCACAATTTATAGCCTTACACCCGGATGTCCCGGTGTTAGCACTGGGTGACTATAATAACATTTTAGACAACTCCCAAGATAGAATGTCTTTGACACCTAGAATTATGAGACAGACAGCTAGCAGGACGGCTTTTGCTGCCCTGCTTACGGAAATAGGACTCCGGGATGTATGGAGAGAGAGACATGAAAAGGACAGATGCTACTCATGTTACTCTGCAACACACGATGGTTTTTCCCGTATTGACCTGGGTCTAGGGAACGAGGCACTCTTGCAGCTAGTAGAGGACTCAGCGTATGAGCCACGCCTACTATCCGACCATTCCCCATTTTGGGTATGGTTAGACACCACTGGAATGCTGGGGCGACCATTATGGAAGGTGAACCCCTACTGGTTAACTTTGCTTCCGCAGGTAGATAGAACAAGAGAGGCACTACGGGAGTTCCTGCAATTTAATAGGGGATCTGCTAGTGCTGTGGTAGTATGGGATACACTCAAGGCATTCTTGAGGGGATGTCTCATTAAAGAAATTGCGGGAATTAAAACACGCTCCAGGGAATGGGAGAACAGGGAACGAGAAGAACTGAAAGAAAGGGAACAGGCCTTATTAAGAGATCCATCAAAACCTAATCAAGAATCCTGGAAGGAGGCACAAGTGGTATATAACTCGGTTTGGTTATCGGCAGTAGAGAAGAGAAGATACTTTCAGCAACAAAGTTACTTTGAAGAAGGGGAAAATACTGGCCGTCTTTTAGCCCTTATAGCCAGAGAGCAACGAGACCTTTACTAATAACCTGGCTGTGAGGGCTAAATCTGGGGAGAGGCAGACCCTTAGCTCAGACATCTTGAGTAGCTTTCAGCAGTTTTACAGGGATTTGTATTCCAGTAAAACTAGTTATACTCCATCTGATTTGGTACAGTTGCTACAAACCTGCCCGCTCCCGCAGTTATTGGAGGCAGACAGGGAATTGTTAAACTGCCCAATCACATTAGTGGAATTAAGAGAAGCACTGGAGGGGACAAAACACCATAAATCACCAGGCCCAGACGGGATTCCGGCAGAGGTATACTCCCATTACAGGGAGGACCTCTTACCATCACTATTGCAGGCCATAAGGGAGGCGGAGGAAGTGGGTTACCTACCAGATAGCATGCAAGAGGCAATAATAACAGTAATTTTAAAGCCTGGGAAAGATAAACTCCTATTGGATTCATACCGCCCAATTTCGCTATTAAATGCGGATGTTAAATTGTTTGCCAGTGTTTTGGCTAAAAGGCTATCTCGAGTGATTGGCAAGCTGGTCCATTGTGATCAGTCTGGTTTTATACCTACCCGCTCTACATCGGATAACATAAGGAGACTCTACATGAACCTACAGATGCCAGTGGACAATCCGGGGGGTAGGGCCATTCTGTCACTGGACGCCTCAAAAGCGTTTGATAGTGTGGAGTGGCCCTACCTCATGGAAACACTGAAAAGATTTGGTTTGGGAAGTAAGTTTGTATCTTGGGTAGAGACACTTTATTTCAAACCCAGAGCCAGAATACGCATCAATAATAATCTTTCGCCTCCATTTGAATTACATAGGGGGACTAGACAGGGTTGCCCACTGTCTCCATTACTGTTCGCCTTGGCAATAGAGCCTTTAGCCATAATGATCCGGAATTCAACGGAGGTGGTGGGGTTCCGTAGATACCAGAGAGAAGAAAAAATATCTTTGTATGTAGATGATGCACTTATATATCTGGGCGATATGACCTCATCTCTGCGGGCAGTAATGGAGATAGTGGGAGAATTCGGTAGTTTCTCAGGCTTTGATATTAACTGGTCAAAATCAACTCTAATGCCGATAGACCAGCCGAGGGACCGACTACCAGTGGGAGTGGAACAAATAGCAATAGTTAATAGTTTTAAGTATTTGGGAGTAATGGTGTCCCCGAATCCGGCCGAGTATCTTCGGTTGAATTTGGAGACATTGCTCTCTAGACAGAAAGAAAAAAGCAATAGCTGGTGTAGGCTCCCCCTATCAGTTATAGGACGAGCAAACTTAATAAAAATGGTATGGGCACCACAGCAATTATACGTCTTCCACAATTCACCGATATGGATACCAAAAAAGTGGTTCAAGCGAGTTGATACACTAATGAGGGAACTGATATGGAAAAAAAAGGCACCCAGATTTAGCTTGGAAACATTGCAATATGAAAAGGATAGAGGAGGGCTGGCAATACTCAACTCTAAGTTGTATTTCCTGGCATCACAGCTACAACAAATGGCAGGGTGGGGTCGAAAGGGGAATGAGGACCCTACATATAAACTGGTGACCATATTGGAACCCACGTTAGAAGCGGCCTCACATTTGGAAATGGACTTGCCAAGTATGAAGGGGGTAGAACCTATAAATACGCTCTTTAAAAAGGTATGGGGAGTGGTTCGGAAGGCGCTAAAAATAACAGGCGTACTCCCATTCACGTCGATCTGGCATAATAGAAGATACCCCGAGATTCAGGAACTACAAGGGTTTACACACTGGAAAGAAAAGGGGATCCAGTTCTTCCCACAACTATATGAGGGAGAGGTGTTGAAGACATATGAACAACTATGCAGGGAATTCCATTTGAACCCGAGGGGTTTTTATCAATACCTCCAACTTCGCCATGCGTTACAGGCACAACAAATAATACACTCTCAGACAGAACCAACAGTATCACTCCTGAGTGAGGTTTTTTTGGCAGACACAAGGAAAGGGTTAATATCAAAAATATATAGGGAGTTGCTGAGGTCAGTTCAGGACCATACTCTGTTAAAGTGCCGAAATAAATGGGTAGGGGATATAGGAGAGATAGAAGAAAAACAATGGGAAATGGCACTTGAGGCTATTCCGGTGGTGTTGCTTTCCGCAACCCAAAGACTGTCACAATTATTTATTCTCCACAGGGCCTATAGGACACCAGTACAGCTTTATAAATGGGGACGAAGAGACTCCCCACTGTGCCCTAAGTGTAGAGTACACAGAGGGGATTTCATCCATCTAATTTGGAGGTGCCCAAAGCTGTATAGATACTGGGATGAAGTCTCCCTGCATATTTCGAGGTTGGCGCGGGTTCCCATCCCCCTAAACCCGATTGTATACTTGCTTGGAGCCATAAATGCAAAAATGTTTCCGGGAGGAAAGTACTTTATGTTAACTAGACTGATGTACCTTGCCAGAAAACTTATTGCAAAGTGCTGGATGGCCCCAACGGTGCCTACAGTGAAACATTGGATTGCCTATGTCAATTCGCTTCTCCCCAGAGAACGACTGGCCTATAGCCGTAGAAGTGATAGGGGTAAATTCGATAAGATATGGCAGTCATGGTTGGGGGATGTGGACCTGGCCCCGCACCAATTGATAGTAGAAAGGCTTCAGATGTAGAGACAGGGGGGGAAGTGTAGAGAGGAAGAGGGAGATAGAGATAGCCGAGAGAAAGGAAGACGAGAAGGAAGTGTGCAGGGAAGGGGAGAAGGGAGAGAGAGACAGAAAGATGGCCTGTAAAATCAATGATAATACAATTAGATAATCAAGAACATTGGATAGGAGGGAAGTTAGTGGTAATTGTGAAAAATGGTGAATGAAACACTAAAGGTAACAGGAAAGTTTTGTTGTGATGGAGGGGGGGGGGTACAGGGAGGGGAGGGGAGGAGGGGTGGAATAAAACAAAAAAAAATAGAGTAATGAATTAGTAGTAGAGATATAATTTTGTACGGAATGAGGGTAGAAACACAAGAATGGGCTTGTATAAATCACACATTTTAGTCTATGTTTTTGTACTATTAAATAATATGAATGATTGAATCTATGTTTCTTATGTCGCCAGTCATAGCCCCTGCGTGGGCTGACTTGGCGCTTGTTTTGTATTACTGCAAATTTTCCGGCACATTTGTAATAAAAATGATTGAAACTTAAAGTCAAACAATAAAAGTGTAATATCCCTTTAAATTTCGTAGCTGGGGAGTGTCTATAGTATGCCTGTAAAGGGGCACATGTTTCCCGTGTTTAGAACAGTCTGACAGCAAAATGACATTTCAAAGAAAAAAAGTCATTTAAAACTACTCGCGGCTATTGCATTGCGACAATACACATAAAAGTTCATTGATAAAAATGACATGGGAGTTCCCCACAGGGGAACCCCAAACCAAAATTTTTAAAAAAATGACGTGGGGGTCCCCCTAAATTCCATACCAGACCTGAGGGTCTGGTATGGATTTTAATGGGAACCCCGTGCCGAAATTTTTTTTAAAAATGGCGTGGGGTCCCCCCAAAAATTCATACCAGACCCTTATCCGAGCACGCAACCTGGCCGCAGGAAAAGAGGGGGGATGAGAGAGCGCCTCCCCTCCTGAACCATACCAGGCCACATGCCCTCAACATTGGGAGGGTGCTTTAGGGTAGCCCCCAAAACACCTTGTCCCCATGTTGATGAGGACAAGGGCCTCATCCCCACAACCCTGGCCGGTGGTTGTGGGGGTCTGCGGGCAGGGGGCTTATCAGAATCTGGAAGCCCCTTTTAACAAGGGGACTCCCAGATCCCGGCCCCCCTGTGTGAATTGGTAAGGGGGTACAAAAGTACCCCTAACATTTCACAAAAAAACTGTCAAAACAGTTTTTGACAATTCCTTTATTTAAATACTTCTTCTTTCTTCTTTCTTCTATCTTCCTTCATCTTCTTCTTCTGGCTCTTCTGGTTCTTCCTCCAGTGTTCTCGTCCAGCATCTCCTCCGCGGCGTCTTCTATCTTCTTCTCCTCGGGCCGCTCCGCACCCATGGCATGGGGGGAGGCTCCCGCTCTTCTCTTCTTCATCTTCTTCTCTTCTTCATCTTCTTCTCTTCTTCATCTTCTTCATCGTCTTCTCTTCTTCTCCGGGCCGTTCCGCGCCCATGCTGGCATGGTGGGAGGCTCCCGCTGTGTGGCGCATCTCCTCTTCTGACGGTTCTTAAATAATGGGTGGCCCCCTCTGATGCACGGTGACTTGATGGGACTTCCCTGTGACGTCATGGGGAATGCCACAGGGAAGTCCCGTCATGTCCCGTGCGTCAGAGGGGGGCGGGGTCACCGGGTGGCCTCACCCCCCGTTATTTAAGAACCGTCAGAAGAGGAGACACGTCACACAGCAGGAGCCTCCCACCATGCCAGCATGGGTGCAGAGCGGCCCGGAGAAGAAGATGAAGAAGAGAAGAAGATGAAGAAGAGAAGATGAAGAAAAGAGCGGGAGCCTCCCCCCATGCCATGGGTGCGGAGCGGCCCGAGGAGAAGAAGATAGAAGACGCCGCGGAGGAGATGCTGGACGAGAACACCAGAGGAAGAACCAGAAGAGCCAGAAGAACCAGAAGAAGAAGAAGAAGATGAAGAAGATGAAGGAAGATAGAAGAAAGAAGAAGCATTTAAATAAAGGAATTGTCAAAAACTGTCTCTTGTCATTTTTAACATTTTTGACAGTTTTTTAGTGAAATGGTAGGGGTACTTTTGTACCTCCTAACCAGTTCACACAGGGGGGGCGGGGATCTGGGGGTCCCCTTGTTAAAGGGGGCTTCCAGATTCCGATAAGCTACCCACCCGCAGACCCCCACAACCGGCCAGGGTTGTGGGGATGAGGCCCTTGTCCTCATCAACATGGGGACAGGGTGTTTTGGGGGGCTACCCCAAAGCACCCTCCCAATGTTGAGGGCATGTGGCCTGGTACGGTTCAGGAGGGGGGTGGGCGCTCTCTCGTCCCCCCTCTTTTCCTGCAGCCTGCCAGGTTGCGTGCTCGGATAAGGATCTGGTATGGATTTTTGGGGGGACCTCACGCCGTTTTTTTTTTTTTTTTTGGAGCGGGGTTCCCCTTAAAATCCATACCAGACCTAGAGGGTCTGGTATGGAATTTAGTGGGACCCCCACATCATTTTTTTTTTAATTTTGTCCGGGGTTCCCCTTAATATCCATACCAGACCTGAAAGGCCTGGTATAGAATTTAGGGGGACCCCCACGTAATTTTTTTTTTTTATTTTTGGTTCGGGGTTCCCCTGTGGGGAATTCCCATGCCATTTTTATCAATGAACTTTTATGTGTATTGTCGGACCGGCAATGCAATAGCTCCGAGTAGATTTAACCCCTTCCCGCCGACCGTACGCAGATATGCGTACTCGGCTTTCTGGGGTTATACCGGGATGATGCCCGCAGCTGCAGGCATCATCCCGGTACCGTTGTTTACAGCGGGCGATCGGCTACCCGAGTATAACAACCAATGCGGCTAAAAGCCGCTCGGCTGTTATACCAGAGGAGCGGGAGGGGACATTCCCCACTCCCGCCGCTCTTACCAGGCCTCCCGTGCGATCGGGAGGCCCGGTGTCCAATAGTATGCCTTCGACGCCTGGGGGCGGGCTGGAACGAAGCTGTGGGCGGCTTCGTTCCAGCCTTCTCATTGTAAACGCGGAAGCGACGTCACTTCCCGTTTACTCGGCTGCCAATGGCGCCGGTTTTAAAAAATATACAGTATTCAGAATCCCCGTTTTCGGCGATCTGAATACTTTGAAGCTCAAGGGAGGGATGGGGGGTCTTTTAGACCTCCCATCCCTCCATAAAGAGTACCTGTCACCATCTATTACTGTCACAAGGGGTGTTTACATTCCTTGTGACAGCAATAAAAGTAAAAAAAAAATTTTTTTTTAAACACAATTTATAAAGTAAAAAAATAAATAAAAAAAATAAAAATAAATTTAAAGTGCCCCCGTCCTCGTGAGCTCGCGCAGCGAATAAAACGCATACGGAAGTCGCGCCCGCATATGTAAACGGTGTTCAAAAAACACATGTGAGGTATCGCCGCGATCGTCAGAGCGAGAGCAATAATTCTAGCCCTAGACCTCCTCTGTAACTCAAACCTGGTAACCGTAAAAAAATTTAAAGCGTCACCTATGGAAATTCATAGGTACCGTAGTTTGTCGCCATTCCACGAATGCGTGCAATTATAAAGGGTGACATGTTTGGTATCTATTTACTTGGCGTAACATCATCTTTCACATTATACAAAAAAATTGGGGTAACTTTACTGTTTGGATTTTTTAAAATTCATGAAAGTGTCCCTTTTCCAAAAATTTGCGTTTAAAACACTGCTGCACAAATACCATGTGATAAAAACTATTGCAACAATCTCTATTTTATTCTCTAGATTCTCTACTAAAAAAATATATATAATGTTTGGGAACTCTAAGTAATTTTCTAGCAAAAAATACGGATTTTAACTTGTAAACACCAAATTTCATAAATAGGCTTAGTCATGAAAGGGTTAAATGACTTTTTTTCCTTTGAAATGTCATTTTGCTGTCAGACTGTTCTAAACACGGGAAACATGCGCCCCTTTACAGGCATACTATAGACACCCCCAGCTACGAAATTTAAAGGGATATTATACTTTTATTGTTTGACTTTAAGCATTATTAAAATCACTGCTCCTGAAAAAACGGCCGTTTTTAAAACTTTTTTTGCATTGATCCATGTCCTCTGGGGCAGGACCCAGGTCCCCAAACACTTTTTATGACAATAACTTGCATATAAGCCTTTAAAATTAGCACTTTTGATTTCTCCCATAGACTTTTAAAGGGTGTTCCGCGGCATTCGAATTTGCCACGAACACCCCAAATTGTTCGCTGTTCGGCGAACTTGCGAACAGCTGACTAGAACTCGAAGCTCATCCCTATTCCACACAGTCTTCACATCTTGAAGCTTCCGTGGCCCTTTTATATGATCTCTGATATTTAGTTCTTTCCATAGATTTTCAGGTGGTTGGCTGAGCCATTCTAGCAGCTTTATTTTCTTTATTTGAAACCAATTGAGAGTTTCCTTGGTTTTGTGTTTGGGATCATTGCCTCTCTGAAATGTCCTCCCTTGTTTCATCTTCATCATCCTGGTAGATGGTAGAAGATTTTATCACCATTCATCCTTCCTTCAATGATATCAAGTTTGCCAGTTCCATTTAATCTGGTGTCTTGGCTTTCCATGCCTTTTTGCTCTTCCCTTTCTTCATGTATTCAATAGTTTTTCCCCATGCCTTTCCATTTTATTACACAGAACTTCATTTCTGAATGTATTTGTTTTGGTGTCTTTGTATGTATGGATTGCACGGGTTGTTACCGACATGTGGGCACAACTTCATGTCAATAGCACCTTTAGAAATAAATTCACCTAGAAAAATGGTGACGTGCTCAATAGTGTTCAATACTTACTTTACCCACTGTATATGCTGTGTGTGTGTGTGTGTGTGTGTGTATATATATATATATATATATATATATATATATATATATATAGACAGGAAGGGGGATTTTGGTGGGATTTTAAGGGTGCCCAGCAGAGAAATTACTGACAATACATCAAATTATAAAAAATATATTAAAATGTATTAACAAAGATTTAAAATGTATATATATCTTGGCTATACATATATTGCACAAACAGAAATACACATCTAATTGAATGATGGAGCAAATGGTCACTCAACAATAGCATGGAGTGACCTATCCTGACATGTTTCGCCTTTTAGGGCTTCTTCAGGGGATGTTTATTAAGAGGTAGATGTGATACTGCATGGAATAAAGTACAGTTAGAAGACAGTACAAAAAATATACAACAAAAAATATATAATCAAAAGCAATATTTGTGCCACTGACCGCCTAGCCCAAAACCCATCAGCCACCCAACAGTGATGTTTTACCTGCGACTGGATGTTAAGCCAATTGGAGAAAAAGGACACTAGGCTGCACACAAACAGGCTGGCCACGAGGAGCCCAGACAAAGGCCATACAAGGCCGATCTCTGTCTAATTAATAAAAGTGTAAGTATGAATACACAAAAGACGTGGGAATAATTGTGGTGAGAGGGAGTGAAAGGGAAAGGAGGGCATGGGGGGGAAGGGGGGAGGGGAAAAGGTTGAGGAAGAGGGGGGAAGGGGAAGTGTGTGAGGGGGGGTGGGGTGTGGGGGTGGGGAGGTAGGGGGGAAAGGGAAGTAGGGAAGGGAAATGGAAAGGAAGGAAGAGGGATGGGGAAGGGGGAAAGGAGAAGAAGAATGAGGAGGGGTGGAACACACGTGGTAAAAGAAGAAAGGAGGGAGAAAGGGAGGAGGGGGAAAGGGAGAGAGGGAGGGAGGGAAGGAAGGAAGGAAGGGTGGGGTGGTGGAAGGGAAGGGATGGAGGGAAGAGGGGAAAAAGGACTGGGTAGGGTAAGAGGGAAGGGAAACAAAGGCGAGGGAGAGGAAGGGAAGAAGGGAGGGAAAAGGAGGGGAAAGGGGGGAAGGGAAGGAAAGGAAGAAAGAAGGGGGAGGGAAAAGGGTTGAAGAAGGGGGGAAGTGTGTGAGGGGGTGGGGTGTGGGGTGGGGAGGTAGGGGGCGAAAGGGAAGAAGGGAAGAGAAAAAGAGGGGGAGGGGGGAGGGGGAAGGGGGGAAAGAGGGGGGGAGAAGGAGGATGAGGAGGGGTGGAACGCACTTGGCAAAGGAAGATAGGAGGGAGAAAGGGGGGAAGGGGAAGGGGGGAGAAAAGGGGGAGAGAGAGGGGAGAGGGAGAGAGGGAGGGAAGGAAGAAAGGGTGGGGTGGTGGAAGGGGCAGGGATGGAGGTAAGATGGGAAAAAGGACTGGGTAGGGTAAGAGGGAATGGAAACAAAGGCAAGGGAGGGAGAGGAAGGGAATAAGGGAGTGTCAGCAACTCTTAGGTGTAACCCCCCAGCTCTGCCACAGCCAGGACCTCAGTGAACAACAGAGCAACCTGGAGGTAGGGGGTAGTCATTCACAACCTGAACAGGTGGAATCCCTTTAGCAGGAACCCTGCTGTTCTAAAGCTATTTATGTGCTTCTCAACCACCTTCTGAGCACACCTCCCAAGGGATTGGCTACAGAACCATAAATATTCCTGCTGCCCATTTGCCTTGCTCCACTCACTATGTTCCAGCACCTTCTTTACAAACCAGTAAAAAAAAATAAAACCAGTAAAAAAAAATAAAACTAGTAAAAAAAAAAACTGTAAAACCAGTAAAAAAATAATAAAACCAGTAAAAAAAATAAAACCAGTAAAAAAAATAATAAACCAGAAAAAAACAATAAAACCAAAAAAAACCCCTAATAAAACCAGTAAAAAAATAAACAAACCAATAAAAATGTTTTTTTACTGGTTTGATTATTTTTTTAAAAACCAGTAAAAAAATAATAAAACCAGTAAAAAAATAAAACCAGTAAAAAAAATAATAAAACCATTAAAAACCAATAAAACCAGTAAAAAAATATATATACAATCAGTAAATAAAACAATCAAACCAATAAAAAAATGATGAAACCAGTAAAAAAAACAATAAAACCAGTAAAAAAAAATAATATCAGTAAAAAATTACTGGTTTTATTTTTTTTTTAATGGTTTCCAACTAATGAACCAAAGGTGCATATTCACCTGTTTCTGGTGAGTGGCCAATCTATAAGTGGTGGTGGAATCACAAAAAGGGTGATGCTTAATTGCACATTAAGAGATGAATCCATAGGAACTGGCTTATCACTAGGGATGAGCCGAACACCCCCCGGTTTGGTTCGTACCAGAACCTGTGAACGGACAGAAAATTTGCACATACATTAGAACCCATTGAAATCTATGGGACTCGAACGTTCAAAATCAAAAGTGCCAATTTTAAAGGCTAATTTGCATGGTATTGTCCTAAAAAGGGTTTGGGGACCCGGGTCCTGCCCCAGGGGACATGAATCAATGCAAAAAAAAGTTTTAAAACGGATGTTTTTTCGGGAGCAGTGATTTCAATGAGGCTCAAAGTGAAAAAAGTGAAATATTCCTTTAAATATCGTACCTGGGGGGTGTCTTAAGTATGCCTGCAAAGTGGCGTGTATTTCCTGTGCTTAGAACAGTCTTAGAACATTTTTTTCTTTTATAATACTCACGTACCATCTGTTTTTGACCACAAGATGGCAGTATCCATAGTTAAAATATAAGATATATATTTTTTTTTACTTTTTATAAATTTAAATTTAATTAATTTATCTGATTTTAATTCTTTTTTGTTGTCTTCTATATGTAGTATGATACATATTTTTTTATTGTATATTATGCAAGGATTGAACTAGATTGGATATCCTTATTTGGCGGGCTTGTAAAAATATGGAAGTGACATATCCGATCACATGACCCCCTGATGACATCAGAACATGCTGAAGAAACACGTAGGATAGCTTGAGCGCAATACGTCACTTCCGCCATTTGCAACGCAGCTGGAACGCTAATGGCGTCTCCAACACATGGATGTTTAAGCTGCTATGGAGATTTGTTTTTAATTCATTTTAACTCATTTTTTGAATAAATTGCAATATACTTCACCATGGAAGCCAATTTTATCTTTGCTTTTTTCCACTAATCCCTGGATACTTGTTCGGATTAATGCAGTGGACATGAAGAATTCAACATTGGGATTTCCTTTAAGCATTCATGATTACCTGTAATGGGTTTCATGGGATCCTGATTGAATATCTGTTCGGACCGGTGCTGTGGCTGTGAGGATTTTCCATTGGCATTATTTACAGGTGTTTATGACTACCTGGTGTGGGTGTCATGGGATTCTGGTGAGTAGGATGTGTGGCAGGTTATGGTGGTGGAAGATCCACTCTTTGTTGTTCACCAAGAACAGGAAGATTCACATGCACAACTTTGATTGGACACTCATTAGATATTTTATGGACTTTACACACATTTTTACATAATACGCATACTATTGTATTTGCTGACACTGGTTGATGCACTTTTAACATTTTCACTTTAAATCAACATTTTCTTTTTAAAGTTTTTTGAGAGAGCGCAGTTCAAATTAATTAACCTTTGATTTTTTTCTCTGCTTATTCTTATTTACAACGAGCTGCTCTTATTGTTACTATTATTGAATATTTGGTTTGTCATTTGCGCAGGTTTGGTGGTGGTTTATTACTTCCACATACATATCTTTATTCATTGTTTGCCTCCATAGGAGGTGCACACCCGCAGCAGTGGACATTTTTGAATACATGAGTAACAGACTGACGTATACACATGATGTTTTCTCGTCAGCTGAGAATTTAGCACTTAAAGATTTGGATCATGATTTTAAATTGTTAAAAAATATTATGGATAAAAAATTCGGGCTTGGTGGGATATTGCTACACTTGGTATATTATGTTAAAAACAAAATGACACCTAGACGTCTACGTTGGGATATCGGCCCTAATGATGGGTTTGAAGTTTCCGATCTAGACATACAATGGTATAACTTTTTCAATGGGAGTGAACATAAATTATTAGAACTCATTATTTCTAGAAGACGAGTGAAATTACAAATATTGGAGACAAAAATTATTGAACTTAAAGAATTGATTACACCTTTTAAGAATACTGCAGAATATATAGAAAAAAACACAGAAAAATTAGATAAAGACACCAAATTAATGAACTTAAAGAAATACCAAAGAGATCTAAAAGATTTATAAGGAAAATAGAGTGTATAAATGGCAGAAGGAATTAGTTGAAATAGCTTTGACTCAATCTATGGATTCTTCTTCAGAAAGGTTGGAACATATTCAGCCTTCAGGCATTCCCGCATGTTCCACCCCGGGGGGGGGAGGGTCAGGGCGACCACCCGGCCCCTCCACTCGGGGTAACAAGAATAATCGGGGAGGTGTTAGGGGAAGGGGAGCGATGGCAAACTCCAGTGCCCCATCTTACCCCACTCCCAATAGCAACCACTATGGAAATAATGATTGTGTGGGTTATGAAGACCCCATACAAAATCGTTTTCAGCCCCTATACCAAGATGAGGACTCTCAGAGAGACCACCAACCCTATAGGGGTTTTCAGAGGAGGGGGCATGGAGATCCACCTACAAGGCGAGATTGGAACCCGAACAGGGAATATTCTGGTCAGAGAGGGAATTGGAGGGGAAGAGGGAGGGGTGGTCCACCCAATCCACCTTGGTACAATCAATACCAGGGAACCCATTATGGCCAGCAGGCAGCTCCACATTGGCAGCAATGGGAGGCACCTATCTGGCAACAACAAGGAGCACAAAGAAATAACATAGGGGAAAGAAAGGAGGAAGGAAGAATAAAAAGAAAGAGAGAGTAGTGGGGAAAGGGATATAGAAAACCTCCTTAAAAGACATTGTACATGGGCGGAGCTAGCCGAAGTCCGCGATGGCCGCACAATAACGGAGCTCTGGCAACAGCGGGCACAAAACGGCTCATTCCGGGCAAGCCAGCAACTGAATTAACTCCCCACAGCAGCATTCTAGCTTGTGGGAACCAGAGGAACATAATTTCATCATGCGAGACGGAAAGCCGAGGGGAACCATCCCCAGAAGCTCACAGAGTTTTTCTCCATGGGGCCCAAACAAAATGGCGCCGGAACAACATCCATCCCGGCCTCTGGAATCCCTCATCGTCCAGCTCAGAAGGGAAATCCAGAAAAAAGGAGCAGCCCTCCTAAAGGCACACATCTTTCACCAGCTACACCATCCTCTGGAAGCCCAGAAAATACAAGATTCAGGATAGATGCAGCGGAAGAGAAAATGAGGTGAGCTCTCTCCATGACTCAGGGGATGATACTAGGGAGCTTCCAGACTCCATAGACCAACTTTCCACTACCAACCAGCCTGTTCTTGACACAGTACTTAAAGAAATGCTAGTTTCACTAAGAAGCTCATTGCACTCAGACATGGTATCATGTGTGCATAAATTCAGCATGGATTTACAATCGGTCTCAGATAGAACGGCTCATGTAGAAAATAAAATGGGGGAGTATGCATCCACAATTAATGCTCTGGTGGGCTCTAATGAGATTAATGAGGAAGACATTGAAGGAATTAAAGCTAATCTGGCGGACATTGAAGACAGATCCAGAAGGAACAATATAAAAATAAGGGGTTTTCCCGAAACTGTCCTGCAACAGGATCTGCGCAAGTATGTCTCCCAGCTTTTCACCACAGTTCTACCCGATATGTCCCCCCTTGATTTCACTGTGAATAGAATACACCGCCTTCCTAAGCCTACCTACATCTCTGCTAATGTGCAAGGAGATGTCATATTGAGACTCCCTTTTTACCATACTAAAGAAAAGCTAATGGCAGTGTCCTGCCTGAGAGATCAGAACCCATCCCCTTACACAGATCTACAATTCTACACGGACCTCTCTCAGTATACCCTCCAAAAGCGCAGAAATCTAAACACCATTACCAAAGCCCTTAGAAACCTTAAACTGAGCTACAAATGGGGTTTCCCAACAAAGTTGATCGGCACTAAAGACGGCACAGACCATGTGAATGATTCAATAGCTAAAGGCATGGCCTTACAGAAAATGGGGGGCATTGTTCCCGAACCAGTCACCCATGCCCGCCAAAACAACAACCACACCAATCCCGACTCTGAATGGCGTACAGTGAACCACAAGAACGCCTGCACTCATAATTGAACTGGAACCGGGTTAAATCTACAAAGGCAGTTACCCGCTAGGGAGGAGTTTCCTCCAATCCGAAATTTTGCTTTGATCCACTTACTGGTTCTAAAGACCAACTCTCTCCCCTTTTAATCTCTGAGTGACTATGTGTCACACCCATCTACCTTTCCCAGTTAACAGGCTTGTTGCCACTGTTTGGTTCAATTATTGTTACAGTGTTTATTTTCTTATTACTCTAACAGTCACAAGTGAATTTCCAAGTGCAGAGTTAACTTGGCCTCCATCTGAAAGGACAGCATGGACTCCAAGACTCCAGCAACATCCACTCTCCTACTCGATAAAGGATTCCCTTCCAACAACAATAAGTGATTTCCTTCAACACCACAATACTCAGCACTGTCTCACTAAGTCAATATGACGGTTAATTTTTTGACTATTAGTGCCAAAGGCCTTAACCACCCAGCCAAAAGAAGATCCCTATGGAAGGAAGTCCTTCAACATAATAGTGATGTTATGTATTCAAGAGACGCATTTTACTAAGCATTCACCTCCTAAATGCACTCACCAAAGATTCCTTTTCATTTACACCACTCATGCAGAAGAAAAAAAGAAAGGGAAATGATAGCAGTGAAAGACACAATAGCTTTCTGACCACAGGAGTTCATATGCGACCGCAAGGTCAATCTCTGGTTGTGATATGCGAAATTAACTCCATTATCTACACAGTAGCTAACATCTATGTGCCCAACATCAGACAAATACGATTTTTCCACAGGATCGTGAAGAAAATATGCAAGATACAAAAAGGACTGTTGGTGCTGTGTGGGGACTTTAATGTTACGCCAGACCCAACAATGGACTCTTCCTCCAAAACCAAAAGGGTCCAGCCATCATTAAAGACAGTAATGAGGTCTTATGAGTTGTTCGATGCCTGGAGATGCATCAACGCCAATGAACGGGATTACACATTCTTTTCGAACAACCACAAATCGTATAGTAGAATAGACCTGTCTTTAGTAGATAAATGGGCATTGTATAAATGTAAATCTGCAAAAATTAACATCATTACCTGGTCTGATCATGCATCGGTGAGACTGACTGTGGACGATTCCTCCACTCACTGTCCCACCTTTGTATGGAGGGCCAATCCTAGGCTCTTCCAAGATGGTCTGACCAGGTATCAAATTGCTAAACAAATAGCAGAGTTCTTTGAGAATAACCAAAACTTGGTATCTAATCCCTTTACCGTATGAAACGCTCACAAGGCTTTTACTGGAGGCATTGTGATCCAGCAATGGGCTCAGAATAAGAGAAGGAGGCAGCAGCACACCAATGCATTAATCTCACAAATTGATTGGCTTGAAAAACAAAACATGATGCATACCTCCCAAACACTGACTGAGCAGCTAACTCACCTCCGCAACGACTTATGACTAATATTTATGGAGGATTTTGAAAAAGCTTATAGGAGACTCAAGTTATCTTACTAAACATGCAGTAACAAAGCAGGGAAACTGCTCACTAACAAACTTAGAGGACACAGATATAAAACCCAAATCCCTTTCATGATACACCCCATCACACACACCAATAAATACCACCCATAAGCTTTAGCCAATGCCTTCAGCCAATACTACAGCTCACTATACAATATTAAAGACCACCCTACTGCCGCACAACCCACCCCAGCTGTTATAAAAGCATTTTAGGAAAAACTCACACTTCCCCAAGTTACATCAGAACACCTTGTACAACTAAATTCCCCTATATCAGAGGAAGAAGTGAAAAACACCATATGCTCTCTTCCAGCTAACAAATCTCCAGGCCCAGACGGGTTCACAGGAGAGTATTACAGAACATTTCAAGATATTCTAACCCCACACCTAGTGGAAATTATAGCTCTGCTGCTGCGTCCTCCTCATTCCCCCAGAGATGTTAAAGGCCTTAATAGTGGCTTTACCAAAGCCGGGGAAAGAACCTGACTCCCCACTAAATTTTAGGCCCATTTCTTTTCTTAATAATGATATAAAGATGTATGCTAAACTATTGGCAATGGGATTAGTTAATATGCTGCCTTCTCTTGTTGATCTAGATCAATCAGGTTTTACCAAGGGAAGACAGAAAGCGGATGCTACTAGACGTGTGATAAATGTGATTCATCTCACCAGGAGGCGTCAAACGCCTTCTATGCTCCTAGCGTTGGATGCAGAGAAGGCGTTTCATAGGATACATTGGCAGTTCCTAGCTTAGGTGTTGGAAAAGTTTGGGTTTCATGGCTCTATATACCAAGCCATAATGGCCCTATACACCCACCCTTTGGCCCAAGTTTTTATATCGGGTGCAATGTCTACACCATTTACAATCACAAATGGGACTAGACAGGGCTGCCCCCTTTCCCCACTAATCTTCAATCTTCTAATGGAGCCATTAGCATCCTGCATTCGCTCCCACCCACAGGTGTCAGGAGTCAACATAGGTGCCAGTACCCACACCATAAGTCTCTTCACGGACGACATAATACTAATGCTCACAAAACCAGAAACCTCTCTCCCTGCTGTGCACAAGGCACTACAGACATTTAATGAAGTCTCCTACTACAAGGTAAATAAAACAAAGTTCTTTATTTTGAACTTAGGTATCTCAGATAAACTGAGCCAAGACCTAGCGCACAAATTCCCATACAATTGGAAAAGAGAAGGTGACAAATATTTAGGAATAACTTTAACTTCTAAAACAGAGGACCTTATCTCAGCAAACTACACACCCTTCCTAAACTCAATAGAGGCTAAATTACAAAAAATTGCTTAAAACGAACTATCATGGCTTGGTAGGCTTGCGGCTTTCAAGATGCAGATATTACCCCAGCTACTCTATCTTTATAGGACATTGCCAATTCCAATCCCTAACTCCTTCTTTAAATCACTACAATCAATATTAAATAAATACCTTTGGCAGGGGAAAAGAGCCAGGTGTGTAATGTACATCTGCAAGATTACTACTTCACTTCAATCTTAGCGCAACTTCAACATTGGCTACTAAAAGACTACAAGACATAATGGAAGGAAATAGAACAATCTGAAATCTCGGGAGGGACTTTACCTGAGTTCCTTTTGACAGCACACCTCAACACACCACTAGATAAAAATCTAGCACCCCTCATTTTAACATCTGTAAGAGTGTGAACCCACCTCCGCAGCTCTCAAAATTGGAGTGGCAAGGTGGCCCCTTTAAAATTTCCCATCTCCTCAATATCCCAAATAATACCAAATATTAATGTATCTAACTGCCAGATAGCAAAAGAAATAACCAATCTATATGAGGTCATGGAAGGCTCCTCACTTAAATTGTTCACAACACTTCAGCAGGCATTCCGACTTTCCCACACAGAGAAATATAAACACACACAAATAGTTCACTTAGTAAAGAAACACCCTAAATTAATTACAACATTACCTGAAAAAATAACCCAATTCTACTCTGAGTAAACATAAAGGGATATAACTTTTATATCCAGGCCTACAAGAAAAAAACATCTGTGTGAAATCTCCATCTATGATGGCATGGGAACAGGAATTGGGGACAGAGTACACGTCTCAACATTGGGAAAGCATAATGTGCCTCCACAAAAAGCACCAACTTATGGGAGATGCAACAAAAGATATCTCTTAGATGGTACCTGACAATGCACTGCAATGCTACCTCAAGCTGTTGGAGAATGTGTGGAGAAATGGGTACCCTAATCCACATCCTGTGGCACTGCCCCGAGATAAGATCACTGTGGTTTCAGGTTGAAGTAATTATAGCAGGTATCACAGGCACATACCAACCTTTATCTCCAGGAACGATGATACTATCCCTAGACATATATTACATACCTCCACCCTATAGAATTGTAATCTCACATATTTTATTGGCCACTAGGTTGACTATTCTCTGACATTGGAGGGAAATAGCGGCCCCTCCAGTCTCGGAAGTAGTACAAACTATCCACGCCAATGGCGCCTATGAGGTTTTACACTCATCATCCACAGGGAAATATGAAACAGTTTACAAACAATGGACCCCTTGGAGAGACTGGTAAAATAGAAGAGCACAATGTGGGTGGAGGATGGTAAGTGGAAAGTAATAATTGGTGGAGTTCACAAACGGAAAAAATGGACATTGCTGTGACTGTGTTTATATTTTCTATTTTTTTCTTTTCATGGTTGTTTGTTTTCTGTTTTCTGTTTCATACTATATACCAGTCCAGTATACTATATATCAGTTGCTTACCAAATTGGGTAAAAGTGGTCATTATAATCAAGATATCAGTTAGGATGATAGATAATTAATATAGGAGTTATCAATCACAACAAAGTAGTATGTCCATGGCGACGATTTAGAGTGATCGCAAGTGGATATCCACAGAACCCTTGTAAAGCACAAGACCTAAGCAATACCTCCAAGCATAAAGTGGTAATGTTGATACTACTATGAGAATGAATTCACATTATTTAGAGTGTACATCGTATATAAGGGACTGATGAATGCTGACAATTACAGACACATTATTATTTACTGTATATTGACTTTTCTTTTTATTTCATTGTCTGACAACTAAACTTAATAAAAATTATTGAAAATAAAATACAGTGTACATAAGGCTAAAGAAATAGGGATTGTTACTAAAAAGAGGCTAGATACCTCATTCCTGATGCTCCAAAGCTTCCTGTTATCTATCAATTGCCGAAAATACATAAAAATTCAGAATGCCCCACCGGGAAGACCAATTATCAGTGACATAAATTCCATCTTCTCTAGAATACGCAAATATGTTGATTATTTTTTACAGCCCATTGTTAAAACATATCCCTCCTACCTGAGAGATAGTAAGCATCTTATGAATCTGCTCAAAGACATACCAATACATGATAGCACATTAATTGTGACCATTGATGTTGAATCACTTTATACTAATCGTAATTGTATACAACAGGACATCTCATTAACCACTAAAAGAGCCCTAGATTCCAAGTCTGACCTCAAAAGGGAACAGAAGGAGTTTCTGATTGAGGCATTGGAGCTAGCAATGTCTAATAACTATTTTTGGCATGAGGGATCACACTTTAAACAGGTCAAGGGAGTGGCTATAGGAGCCAAATTTGCTCCCCTGAAATTTATTTATACAAAAGGTACATTGACGATATTGTTATCCTTTGGAATGGTACAGTGGAGGCACTGGAAACAATTTTGAGTAACATCAATAAAAATTGTTATGGATTAAAATTCACAGAAAACTGGGTTTTGTGTGAAATTAGTTTCCTTGATTTGGTTTTGGTAAAAGCAAATGGGCGCATTCAAACCAAGACTTATTTCAAGGGCACTGATAGAAATAGTTATATCCCCACGGCTAGCTGCCACCATCCCAGGTGGTTGGGCGGGGCTACAAAGGGTCAATTTATGAGAATCAGGCGTAATTGTGACAATATGTCGGATTATTTACATCAGTCAGAGATTGTGGTTAATAAAATCATAGAAAAAGGATATCGAGATCAGGACCTTAGGTCTATTCAATCACAGATTATGGAGATGCTTAGAAAATTACTTTTGGAGGACAAACCCAAAAATAAATCAGACTTAGATTTCATAGCCTTATTGACTAATTTTAGCCAAGATTACAAAAGTTTAGAGAAAATAGTTATGAAACATTGGCCATTACTGTTGAGAGTCAGGACATTGTCAAAATTGCTGCCCAACCGCCCCAGGTTTATCTATCGACATGCACCTAATTAAAGGAACAGACTAGCACTTAATGTATTAAACCCTCCAAAGAAAGTTGGTACGTTCTTGGATGTAACATGGTTTTACTACTGTAAAAAATGTAAAGCATGTATATTGACAAGGAATAATGCAAGAAAAGTATTGAATTTTACGTCATTCAGCACAGGGAGTGAATACAAAATCGAAAAATTCATTACCTGCAAATTGACCCACGCAACCTATCTTATTATTTGCCCATGCGAGCTGCAATGTGTAGGACGTACTAAAAGAACTTTATGTACCCGCATCAATGAACATCTAAACAATATTAAAAATGGGTTCCTAAAACATAGCCTTTCCAACCACTTAAAGAGGAAGTAAACCCTCAGCAAAAAAACGAAAAAACAAAAATTCCTGCAGGACAAAGGCATAATTAGCTAGTATGCATAGCAAACTAGCTAATTATGTATTACTTACCTCAGATCGAAGCCCCCGCATCGGTCCCCGTCTCCCCCTCTGACCGCCAACATGTTGTCCCGGAGTGACTTCCGGGTATCGCGGCTCCGGCTAATCACAGCGCTGGAACCGCGATACCCGGAAGTCACTCTGGGACCAGGCCCAGATTAAGAGCATCATGGGCCTGGTGCTAAGGATTTTGGTGGGCCTTTTTATGAAAATAAATAAAATGAAAACGCAAACAATTTTTTGTTAAATTTAAATTAAGGAGAGAGAGGGGTGTGAGAGAGTGGTTGAGAGAGAGAGAGGGGGGGTGATAGCGAGATAGGGGGTTGAAAGAGAGAGGATGAGAGGGAGGGGGAAAGAGAGAGAAAGGGGGTGAATGAGAGAGAGAGGGGGTGAGAGAGAGGGGACGAGAGAGAGAGGGGGTGAGAAAAAGGGGAATAGAGAGAGGGTGAAAGAGAGAGGGTGGTAGGGGGTGAAGGGGTTGAGGGAGAGAACAGGGTGAAAGAGAGGGGATGAGACAGAGAGGGTGTGAGGGGGTGAAAGAGAGAGAGAGAGGGGAGTGGGAGTGAGGGGGTGAGTCTGTGGGGGGCACAGCATAGTACATTACACGGGGGGGTATTGCACAGTACATCACATGGTTGGCACAACACATTACATGGTGGATACATGGATACAGCACATTTAATGGTGGGCAAAGCACAGTACATTACATGGCGGGCACAGCACATTACGCGCTTGGCACTGCCCAATACAGCACATTACAAGGTAGGCACAGTACATTATATGGTGGGCACAGCACATGACATGGTTGGTACTGCACAACACAACACATTGCATGGTGGGCACAACACAGCACATGCACACAGTGGTCACAGGACCTTATATGGTGGGCACAGCACATGACATGGCAGGCACAGCTGAGCACATTACATGGTGGGCACTGCACATTACAAGTGGGCACTGCACAGCACATTATATGGTGGGCACAGCACATTATATGGTGGGTACTGCACATAGCATGGTGGGCACTGCACAGCACATGACAAGGTGGGCACTGCATGACACCACATGACATGGTGGGCACTGCACGACACAGCACAACACATTACATTGTGAGCACAGCACATTAATTGGTGGACACCATACATGACATGATGAGCCCTGCACACCACATTCCATTGTGGGTACTGCACAGCACATGCCATGGTGGACAATGTACAGCACATTACATGGTGAGTACAGCACATTACATGGTAGGCACTGCATGGCGCAGCACATGACATGGTGGGCACAACACAGCACATGACATGGTGGGCACTGCCTAGCAATTTACATGGGTGGCACTGCACATGACATGGTGGGCACTGCATGACATAGCACATTACATGGTGGGTACAGCGCATTACATGGTGGGCACTGCATGGCACAGCACATGACATGGTGGGCACAGCGCATTACATGGTGGGCACTGAATGGCACAGCACATTACATGGTGGGCACAACACATTACATGGTGGGCACAACACATTACATAGTGGGCACTGCATGGCACAGCACATGACGTGGTGGGCACAGCGCATTACATGGTGGGCACTGAATGGCACAGCACATTACATGGTGGGCACAACACATTACATGGTGGGCACTGCATGGCATAGCACATTTCATGGTGGGCAATGCAACTGCACATTACATGTTAGGAACTGCACATTACATGGTTGGCACTGCTGAACAGCACAGCACATTACACAGTGGGCACAACACACTATATGCTGGACACAACACATGGCAGGGTGGGCACAGCATAGCACATGACATGGTGGGAAGTGCACATGACATGGTGGGAAGTGCACATGACATGGTGGGCACTGCATGGCACAGCACAATACATGATGGGCACTGCACATTACATGGTGGGATCACTGCATGGCACAGCACATGACATGGTGGACACTGCACATTACATGGCGGGCACTGAATGGCACAGCCATGACATGGTGGGCATTGCACATGACATGGTTGGCACTGGATGGCACATCACATGACATGGTGGGCACTGCACATTACATGGCGGGCACTGCAATGCACAGCACATGACATGGTCGGCACAGCACATTACATGGTGGGCACTGCAATGTACAGCACATGACATGGTGGGCACTGCAATGTACAGCACATGACATGGTGGGCACTGCAATGTACAGCACATGACATGGTGGGCACTGCACATTACATAGTGAGCACTGCAATGCACAGCAAATGACATACTGGACACAGCACATTACATGGGGGCACTGCAATTCACATGACATGACATGACATGGTGGGCACAGCACATTACATGGGGGGCACTGCAAGGCACAGCCCGACATAGTGGGAACTGCACATTACATAGTGGGCACTGCAATGCACTGCACATTACATGGCGGGCACTGAATGGCACAGCCATGAAATGGTGGGCATTGCACATGACATGGTTGGGACATCACATGACATGGTGGGCACTGCACATTACATGGCGGGCACTGCATGGCACATCACATGACATGGTGGGCACTGCAAGGCACAGCACGACATAGTGGGCACTGCACATCACATGAAGGGCAATGCAATGCACAGCACATGACATGGTCGGCACAGCACATTACATGGTGGGCACTACAATGTACAGCACATGACATGGTGGGCACTGCAATGTACAGCACATGACATGGTGGGCACTGCAATGTATAGCACATGACATGGTGGGCACTTCAATGTACAGCACATGACATGACATGAACGGCACAGTACAACTGAAGCAACTGCATATAGCGCCATTGCTTCAGTTGTCCTAAGTGAGCATGTGCTGCATGATGTCGGCACATGCAAATACAGGGATATCTCCTAAACCGTGCAGGTTTAGGAGATATCCTTGTTAGCTACAGGTAAGCCTTAATATAGGCTTACCTGTAACATAAAGTTTTAAACAAGGGTTTAAAACCACTTTAAGGACACATCATAATAAGGACCCTAGCATGGCTAATTTTTTTGGGATTGACAAAATAGTCACAGATTGGAGGGGAGGAAATATAACCCAGAAAATATCAAAAAAATGAAACCGAATGGATCTATAAATTAAACACACTCACGCCTGTGGGAATTAATGTACATATTGACCTAAATTGTTATTTATCTAATTATTAGGGATGGGCGAACGGTTTGGCCCAGGCATAAGTTCGGTCCGAACTTTCGTTGTTCAGACGTTCGGCTAACAGCTGAACAAACGGGTCGTTCGACCGTTTGTTGGCCCCCCCGAACCGACCACAAGGTATTGCGGCACTGAACAGTGCATTGCAAGCCATGATTGGCAGTGAAAGCTTCAGCCAGTCAGGGCAGAGAGCACTGTCAGAGTCATGATTGGACACTGTCATCATGACTTTATCCAATCCTGGCTCATTCCCGTCCCTCAGTATAAAAGTATTTTTTCAATGGCACCCATTTTAAGTGTGATTTTGGCATGGAGATAGATAGAACAGGGCTCTGTTCAGTGCTATTAGTTAGCATGATATACTGTGCTATTTCGCTTCAATTGTCAGTGGAGAATATTAGTTTAGTGTCAGTCTAGGGATAGTTTGAGTGTAGTGAGGAGGACCATCATTCAGCTTTTCATAGTGTGCAGCTAGAGTGGGGACAGCTCAGATAGTTTCAGTGTAGTGTAGTGAGACCGTGTCAGTAATCTTGACATTAGTATATAGCTAGAGTAGGGACAGTTCAGATAGCTTCAGTGTAGTGATGGTTGAACACCGTCTATTTGATTACGTTACTGCCAGTATAACGCCATATAGTTTTGCGTGCGTTACTTCCAGTTTAACGCCATATAGTTTTGCGTGCGTTACTGCCTGTTTAACGCCATATAGTTTTGCGTGTGTTACTGCCAGTTTAACGCCATATCGTTTCGCGTGCGTTACTGCCAGTTTAACGCCATATCGTTTTGCATGCATTACTGCCAGTTTAACGCCATATAGTTTTGCATGCATTACTACAAGTGTGTGTGTTTCTACAAGTTTAAAGCCATATAGTTTTGTGTGTTACTACCAGTTTAATGCCATATAGTTTTGCGTGCACTACTGCCAGTTTAACGCCATATAGTTTTGTGCGTTACTGCCAGTTTAACGTCATATAGTTTTGCATGCGTTACTGCCAGTTTAACGCCATATAGTTTTGAGCGTTACTGCCAGTTTAACACCATATCGTATTGCGTGCGTTACTGCCAGTTTAACGCCATATAGTTTTGCATGCATTACTTCCAGTTTAACTCCATATTGTTTTGCATGCGTTACTGACAGTTTAATGCCATAGTGTATTGCCTGCATTACTGCCAGTTTAACGCCATATAGTTTTGCATGCCTTACTGTCAGTTTAACGCCATACAGTTCTTTGTGCATTACTACAAGTTTAACGCCATATAGTTTTGTGCGTTACTGCCAGTTTAATGCCATATAGTTTTGGGTGTGTTACTGCCAGTTTAACGCCATATAGTTTTGCGTGCATTACTGCCAGTTTAACGCCATATCGTATTGCGTGAATTACTGCCAGTTTAATGCCATATAGTTTTGCGTGCGTTACTGCCAGTTTAACGCCATATTTTGCATGTGTTACTGCCAGTTTAATGCCATATAGTTCTGTATGCATTACTACAAGTTTAACGCCATATAGTTTTGTGCATTACTGCCAGTTTAACGCCATATAGCTCTGTGCGTCACTGTACGTTTGGTGCATTATATTGCAGTATATTATATTGTATTCGTGGAGTGTGTCTGTGTAGTGTGAGTAATCAAATTAAAGGGCACCAAACACCTCTTTATATTGATTAAAGTGCATCTAAGTACAGATTTCAACTTCTCCTTTACATTTGCTTATAAGCACCGCCCCCTCCCTCCCAATAATGTCTGGGAGAACATCAAGGAGAGGCAGATGTTCCTTTGGCACTGTAAGGGGGCCAGCAACAAATGTGTCCACAGGCAAAGGTGGACATGGTGGTCAGTACTCAGGCAGGGCATCATTTCCTCTGTTTAGTGAGTTTGCCCGTGCTATCCAGCCACAGCATGCAGAGGAGGTGGTAGACTGGCTTACTAAACCTTTCTCATCCTCCTCATCCTCTGTCACACAAGCAGAGACAAGTTTGCAGTCCCCTGCAGTTGCCAGAGTGGATAAATCTGCCTCCTTGTCCACATCTATTCCTGCCATAGCCCTAACATCAGCCATTGAGGAGTCAGCTTAGTTATTTGACCACAGCATCAGCCACTTGCTACTTGATGATGCTCAGCCATTACTGGATACAGATGCTGGTTCTGAGGTTGAGGATGACAGGAACATGACCCTAGAGAGAGGGAGGAACACTGGTAGACAAATTGGCATTCATGTTTCCCAAGCCGCAGCGTATTGCCAAGTTGTCTCCAGTGGTAATGATGAAGAAGGAGGAGATGGAGATGATGATGATGAGGTCACTGATGCGACTTGGGTGTCAGATAGAGCAGAGGAGGAAACTGAAGGTGAGGCGGCACAACCCCAAGGAGGTCGGCATCAAGAAAGAGTAAAGAGCAGCCATCCTATTCCATCACTTTTATAACGTCCAACCACTCAGCCCGTTGACAAGAGCACATAAAAGCCACACAAAAGGGGCACAAATCTTTCCCCCCTCCTCCTCATTAACCACTTCAGTCTGCCCCAGCGATACTGAGTCATTACCTTTTAGCAGTCTCCACTGACAGGGATGATGGTATAGCACAGGGTGTCCAAGGTCTTAGCAGCTCATCTACCAGCAGCACACCACCAGCTGTAGACTGTAGCTGGCAAATTTCTCTGCCCCATCTCCTGCAGCGTAAAAAAAATACAGTCCCTGCCACCCACATGCCCAGCGCCTGAATGCAAGCTTGTCAAAGCTGTTGGCTCTCCAACTTTTGCCTTTCAGCCTGGTGGATTCTGCCCCCTTCTGTGAATTTGCACAATATGCTGTACCACAATGGCGGGTTCAAAGTCAATACTACTTTTCACGTAAGGCTGTTCCATCTCTCTACCATCACGTGGAAGGGAATGTTCTGGCATCATTGGGCAAGGCAGTCAGCCCTAAAATCCACCTTATTGCTGACACGTGGTCCAGCAAGCATAGGCAGGGATGATATATTTCATTCACAGCACACTGGGTAACGCTGCTTGCAACTCGAAAGGATGCAGGGCAGGGCTCACTGCTGCCACTTGTTGTGCCCCCATGTGTCCATACAGCTGGTGGTGATGATGCCAGACCAGTAAGCTCTACCCCCTCCTCCTCCTCCTCTGCCACCTCCATGCCCTCCTCTGCAGAATTGTCCTATGAACATCAGGTACCCCCTAAGCGTTCAAAGGGCTTTTTAGAGTCAGGCTAAAAGGTGCCATGCAGTGCTTCAGCTGATGTGTTTAGGGGACAGGAACCACACCGGAGCAGAGATTCTTGCAGCTCTGCAAGAACAGGCCCAGAGGTGGTTCACACCATGTCAGCTGGAGCCAGGAATGGTGGCGTCTGATAATGGCTCAAACCTCCTATCCGCCCTTAGACAGGGAAAGTTGACACATGTGCCGTGTTGGCACATGTCCTCAATTTGGTGGTGCAGCATTTCCTAAGTACATACCCAGGGTTGCAAGATGTACTAAAGCAGGCCAGAAGAGTCTGTAGCCATTTCAGGCGGTCATACACAGCCAGTGCTCGGTTGGCTGAAATTCAGTGGGAATTCCACCTGCCCGTAAACCGCCTGATTTGTGACATGCCCAGCAGGTGGAACTCTACTTTGGGAATGCTGCAGCGGCTATAGATGCAGCAGAGGGCCATCAACGAGTACTTGTGTCAGTACGGCACGACGACAGGCTTAGGCCGCCTCGGCTTTTTTTCCCCACGCCAATGGCTGATCATTAAGGATGAATGCACTGTATTGTCACCATTTGAGGAGGCCACAATGGATGACTGTGCATGCAGTGACAGTGCATGCATCAGCGACACAATCTCCAGTTGTGTTCCTGCTGGAGCAGACTCTGCGTGGCATTATGGACAGAGCACTGGAGGCAGAGCAGCAGGAGGAAGAGGAGGACTTCCTTTCCTCTCAAGGCCCACTTTATGCAGACACCATCATTCCTATGTCACAGAACACACAGGAGGAGAGAGGGGAGGAGGATGAGGCGGAGGATTCTGGCACTTTCATAAGCTTTGAAGAAGAGGAAGTAATGCGTCAATCTGTAAGCGATGGCTTTCCAACCCCAGAACCCTTGGGAGTAGTACGTGGCTGGGAGGAGGAAGTTCCAGATGCTGTCATCCTGAGTGACCCCCGAGGAGTCTGCTTCTCAAGCCTCTGCAAATTTGAGGCGCATGGGCAACCTCATGCTTCAAAGCCTGCGAAAGGACCCAAGAATACATGGCATAAAGGAGAAGGATGATTACTGGTTGGCAACCCTCCTTGACCACCGTTATAAGGGGAAGGTCTCTGTCCCCACAGAGAGTGCAGAGGATCAAATCTCTTGAGGACACATTAAAGAGGATTTTATTGAATGTTTTTACTGACTCTAGTTTTTTACAGTGTGGTGGAAAACGCTGTTTTGAGTCTTCTGTTGGTCAAGAAAGGAGCGTTGGAGAAGGCATCCACCTAAGTGAAGCATTTCAAAATTTTTAGTCCTCCTAGGGCTGTCAGCTTCCACATCCCATTGGCAGTGTCTGCATCACATGGTGGACAATTACCTCGGGGCCAAAACAGAGACGGAGAGCTTTCCAGCTGACAAACCACTGGCTTACTGTGACCATGAGAATAGACCACTGGCCAGAACTTGCCCAGTATGCTATTGAGTTGTTGGGCTGCCCTGAATCCAATGTGCTCTCAGAACGGGCATTCAGTGCTGCAGGAGGTTTTCTTACTGATCATAGAACGCGTCTGTCCACAGACTGTCTGTCTGTGGACCGTTTGTCTTTTATAAAAATGAATCAGTCCTGGATTACCAGCTATGAAGTCCTTGATGCCGATGTCACTGATTTAGGTCTTTTTGGGATGTGGAATCTCTGCAGGACTTTGAGGCTACCTAGATTTGAGGGTGTTCATCATTTCATCTGGAAGAATGTTTTTGGTATAGGTTTCATGGGCACAATTAACACACAAAGACCAATTTTTCTGCACCTGTCTGACAGGTGCATATCATTGCAATTTTTTACAGCAAGGCAAATTCTTGCTTGCATCAAGAGTACCTCTATAGGGTTATGGTGGGAAGGCACCACCGACACCCAAAGACCAATTTTTCTGCACCTGTTTGACAGGTACATATCATTGCAATTTTTTACAGCAAGGCAAATTCTTGCTTACGTAAAAAGTACCTCTATAGGGTTAGAGTGGGAAGGCACCACCGAAACCCAAAGACCAATTTTTCTGCACCTGTTTGACAGGTGCATATCATTGCAATTTGTTACAGCAAGGCAAATTCTTGCTTTCATCAAGAATACCTCTATAAGGTTAGAGTGGGAAGGCACCACCGAAACCCAAAGACCAATTTTTCTGCACCTGTTTGACAGGTGCATATCATTGCAATTTTTTACAGCAAGGCAAATTCTTGCTTACATCAAGATTACCTCTATAAGGTTACGATGGGAAGGCACCACCGACACACTTTCATCAAGATTATCTCTATAGGATTATGATGGGAAGGCGCCACCGACACCCAAAGACCAATTTTTCAGCACCTGTTTGACAGGTGCATATCATTGCAATTTTTTACAGCAAGGCAATTTCTTGCTTTCATCAAGTTTATCTCTATAGGGTTATGGTGGGAAGGTGCCACCGACACCCAAAGACCAATTTTAACACACCCATTACTTCTATCCAAAGTCAAAGTGACACCAGAATGTATCCAAAAATCTCTAATCTTGTTCCCAGTACACTACATTGTGGCCTCATCATACACACTGGCTCTCCAGCTTTTGCTGAGTAAAATAAAGGCAGCTTGCAGGAAAAATTTCATTTTTTTGGGCTTTATAAAATCAATTATTGCTGAAGCAAATTCTAGACATGATACAGATCTGCCACTTTACAGTTAGACTAAGGGGACCCCCCTAGCACTATATTGTAAGGAATTTTTCATTTTTAGCCTTTCACTTTAAAAATCAAAAAATCACTGCTCATTTAAAAAAGACGTTTTTCACAAACTTTTTTTATTGATCCATGTCCCCCAGGGCAGGACCTGGAACCTTTGTATGCCTAATTACTTGCATTTAAGCCTTCAAAATGGGCACTTTTGATATTTGACGTTCGGGTCCCATTGACTTTAATGGAGTTCGTTATTCGGATCCAAACTTTCGCGGTGTTCGGACGTTCTGGTCCGAACCGAACAGGGGTACATTCGGCCCATCCCTACTAATTATTAGAAATCTGTGTTTATGGAACAATATATTGTAAAAGGTAAATCCATTCTACTTGAATCCATCCTCTTTTTTCACCACTAGATGGCTCTATTGGTACAAGTTCTTTCTTTTATAATACTCACGTACCATCTGCTTTTTGACCACAAGATGGCAGTATCCATAGGTAAAATATAAGATTATATATTTTTTTTAACTTTTTATAAATGTAAATTTAATTAATTTACCTGATTTTAATTTGTTTTTGTTGTCTTCTATACTTGTAGTATTATACATGAGTTTTTATTGTAAATTATGCAAGGATTTAACTAGATTGGATATCCTTATTTTGCAGACTTGTAAAAATATGAAAGCGACATATCGGATCACATGACCCCTGATGACATCAGAATGTGCTGACAAAATGTGTAGGATGGCTTGAGCGTGATACGTCACTTCCACCATTTGCAACGCAGCTGGACCGCTAACGGTGTCTCCAACACATGGATGTTTAAGCTGCTATTTGCAATTTGTTTTTAATTCATTTTAAACTCATTTTTTGAAAGAATTGCAATATACTTCACCATGGAAGCCCTTTTTTTCTTTGCTGTTTTCCACTAATCCCTGGATACCTGTTCGGATTGATGCTATAGACGTGAAAATTTCCACACTGGGATTTCCTATAAGCGTTCATGATTACCTTTAATGGGTTTCATGGGATCCTGATTGAATATCCATTCGGACCGTTGCTGTGGCTGTGAAGATTTTCCATTGGCATTATTCACAGGTGTTTATGACTACCTGTAGTGGGTGTCATGGGATTCTGGTGAATAGGATGTGTGGCAGGTAATGGTGGTGGAAGATCCACTCTTTGTTGTTCACCAAGAACAGGAAGATTCACATGCAGAACTGTGATTGGACACTCATTAGATATTTTGTGGACTTTACACATATTTTTACACAATACCCATATTATTGTGTTTTGCTGACACTGGTTAATGCACTTTTAGCATTTGCACTTTAAATCAACAGTTTCTTTTTAAAGTTTTTTGAGAGAGCGAGGTTCAAATTAATTAACTTTTAATTGATTTTTTCTCCACTTATTCTTATTTACAATGAGCTGCTCTTATTGTTACTATTATTGAATATTTGGTTTGTCATTTGCACAGGTTTGGTGGTGGTTTATTACTTCCACACACATATCTTTATTCATTGTTTGCCTCCATGGGAGGTGCACACCCGCAGCAATGGACATTTTTGAACACATGAGTAACAGACTGTTATATACGCATGATGTTTTTTCGTCAGCTGAGAATTTAGCACTTAAGAATTTGGATCATAATTTTAAATCGTTAAAAAATGTTATGGATAAAAAAATTTGGGCTTGGTGGGATATTGCTACACTGGAACAATATTTTAAAAAAACAAAATGACACCTAGACCTCTACATTGGGATATCGGCCCTAATGATGGGCTTGAAGATTCTGATCTAGACATACATGGTATAACTTTTAAATGGGAGTGAACATAAATTATTAAAACTCATTATTTCTAGAATATGAGCAAAATTACAAATATTGGAGACAAAAATTATTGAACTTAAAGAATTGATTACACCTTTTAAGGATACTGCAGAATATAAAGAAAAAAACACTCAGGTGCAAAAACATTTAGAAAAATTAGATAAAGACACCAAATTAAAGAAATTAAAGAAATATCAAAGAGATCTAAAAGATTATAAGGAAAATAGAGTGTATAAATGGCAGGAGGAATTGGTTGAAATAGCTTTGACTCAGTCTATGGATTCTTCTTCAGAAAGGTTGGAACATATTCAGCCTTTGGGCATTCCTGCATGTTCCACCTCAGGTGGGCGATCATCGGGGCTACTGCCCGGCTCCTCCACTCATCGTAACTGGAATAATCGGAGGTGTTGGGGGAAGGGGAGCAATGGCAAACTCCAGTGCCCCATCTTAACCCACTCCCAATAACAGGCACTATGGGAATAATGATTGTGTGGGTTATGAAGTCCCCATACAAAATTGTTTTCAGCCCCTATACCAAGATGAGGACTCTCAGAGAAGCCACCAACCCTGTAGGGGGTTTCAGAGGTGGGGGCATGGAGATCCACCTACAAGGGAAGGTTGGAAACCGAACAGGGGATATTCTGGTCAGAGAGGGAAATGGAGGGGAAGAGGGAGGGGTGGTCCACCCAATCCACCTTGGTACAATCAATACCAGGGAACCCATTATGGCCAGCAGGCAGCTCCACATTGCCAACAATGGGAGGCACCTATCTAGCAACAACAAGGAGCAAAAAGAAGCAACATAGTGGAAAGAGAGGAGGAAGGAAGAATAAAAAGAAAGATAGAGTAGTGGGAAAAGGGATTTTAAATTTGAGTGATGCTGGTTTTTGAGTTAGGTCCTAAGTATCCCCCATGTAGGGGACTAAATAAATTTGATGCTTTTATTGATACAGAAAAATTAGTTAGGAAATTTAACATTAAAAAGAATTTTGCTGAAAAGCCCATTATAGATGTTCAAACCACGGAACATGAATACCAGGACAGCGGGTTGAGAAATCAATGAGTGTTTAATCCTAAAAAGTCGTCTAATCATTTCCTGGAGACGTTTAAAACTATGGTTGAGCAAGACATTAGATTGATAAAAACTAAAAGGGGAAACAGGAAAGGCAACATCCAAAAAGGAATAGAGACATTAGAAAAAAGAAAAACTATAGCCATTCATCTGGTAGATAAAGGTGGGGGTATTGTGGTTTTAAAAAAAGAGGATTATATTAGAGAACTTAATAGGTTGGTAGGTGACATCAATACATTTAAGAAAATAAAAGGTGACCCCACTAAAAAATGTAAAACCTCCTTAAAAGACATTGTAGAAAAAGCTAAAGAAATATAGAATATGTTGATTATTTTTTACAGCCCATTGCTCAAACATATCCCTCCTACCTGAGAGATAGTAAGCATCTTATGAATCTGCTCAAAGACGCACCAATACATGATAGCACATTAATTGTAACCATTGATGTTGAATCACTTTTTACTAATCTTATACAACAGGACGTCTCATTAACCACTAAAAGAGCCCTAGATTCCAAGTCTGACCTCAGAAGGGAACAGAAGGGGTTCCTGATTGAGGCATTGGAGCTAGCAATGTCTAATAACTATTTTTAACATGAGGGATCATACTTTAAACTGGTCGAGGGAGTAACTATGGGAGCCAAACATGCTCCCAGCATAGCAAACATATTAATGAGTCAAAGGGAAGAGCATAGCATATTTGGAGTTCCCACACCTGAAATTTCTTTATACAAAAGTTACATTGACGATATCGTTATTAGGGATGAGCCGAACACCCCCCTGTTCGGTTCGCACCAGAACATGCAAACAGGAAAAAAGTTTGTTCAAACATGCGAACACCGTTAAAGTCTATGGGACACGAACATGAATAATCAAAAGTGCTAATTTTAAAGGCTTATATGCAAGTTATTGTCATAAAAAGTGTTTGGGGACCTGGGTCCTGCCCCAGGGGACATGGATCAATGCAAAAAAAGTTTTAAAAACGGCCGTTTTTTCAGGAGCAGTGATTTTAATAATGCTTAAAGTCAAACAATAAAAGTGTAATATCCCTTTAAATTTCGTAGCTGGGGGGTGTCTATAGTATGCCTGTAAAGGGGCGCATGTTTCCTGTGTTTAGAACAGTCTGACAGCAAAATTACATTTCGAAGGAAAAAACCCATTTAAAACTACTCGCGGCTATTGCATTGCCGTCCGACAATACACATAGAAGTTCATTGATAAAAACGGCATGGGAATTCCCCACAGGGGAACCCCGAACCAAAAAAAAAAAAAAAACAAATGATGTGGGGGTCCCCCTAAATTCCATACCAGGCCCTTCAGGTCTGGTATGGATATTAAGGGGAACCCCGGGCAAAATTTAAAAAAAAATGACGTGGGGGTCCCCCTAAATTCCATACCAGGCCCTTCAGGTCTGGTATGGATATTAAGGGGAACCCCGGCCAAAATTTTTAAAAAAACAGCATGGGGTAACCCCAAAAATCCATACCAGACCCTTATCCGAGCACACAACCTGGCAGGCCGCAGGAAAAGAGGGGGGACGAGAGTGCGCCCCCCCTCCTGAACCATACCAGGCCACATGCCCTCAACATTGGGAGGGTGCTTTGGGGTAGCCCCCCAAAACACCTTGCCCCCATGTTGATAAGGACAAGGGCCTTATCCCCACAACCCTGGCCGGTGGTTGTGGGGGTCTGTGGGCGGGGGGCTTATCGGAATCTGGAAGCCCCCTTTAACAAGGGGACCCCCAGATCCCACCCCCCCTGTGTGAAATGGTAAGGGGGTACTTACCCCTACCATTTCACTAAAAAACTGTCACAAATGTTAAAAATGACAAGAGACAGTTTTTGACAATTCCTTTATTTAAATGCTTCTTCTTTCTTCTATCTTCCTTCATCTTCTGGTTCTTCTGGTTCTTCCTCCGGCGTTCTCGTCCAGCATCTCCTCCGCGGCGTCTTCTATCTTCTTCTCCTCGGGCCGCTCCGCACCCATGGCATGGGGGGAGGCTCCTGCTCTTCTCTTCTTCTTTTCTTCTCTTCTTCTCTTCTTCATTTTCTTCTCCGGGCCGCTCTGCACCCATGCTGGCATGGAGGGAGGCTCCCGCTGTGTGACGGCGTCTCCTCGTCTGACAGTTCTTAAAGAATGGGGGCGGGGCCACCCGGTGACCCCGCCCCCTCTGACGCACGGTGACTTGACAGGACTTCCCTGTGACATCACGGGGAATGCCACAGGAAAGTCCCGTCATGTCCTGTGCGTCAGAGGGGGGCGGGGTCACCGGGTGGCCCCGCCCCCCGTTATTTAAGAACCGTCAGACGAGGAGACGCCATCACACAGCGGGAGCCTCCCTCCATGCCAGCATGGGTGCGGTGCGGCCCGGAGAAGAAAATGAAGAAGAGAAGAAGAGAAGAAAAGAAGAAGAGAAGAGCGGGAGCCTCCCCCCATGCCATGGGTGCGGAGCGGCCCGAGGAGAAGAAGATAGAAGACGCCACGGAGGAGATGCTGGACGAGAACGCCGGAGGAAGAACCAGAAGAACTAGAAGAAGAAGAAGATGAAGGAAGACCCCCACAACCACCGGCCAGGATTGTGGGGATGAGGCCCTTGTCCTCATCAACATGGGGACAAGGTGTTTTGGGGGGCTACCCCAAAGCACCCTCCCAATGTTGAGGGCATGTGGCCTGGTACAGTTCAGGAGGGGGGGCGCACTCTCATCCCCCCTCTTTTCCTGCGGCCTGCCAGGTTGCGTGCTCGGATAAGGGTCTGGTATGGATTTTTGGGGGGACCCCACGCCGGTTTTTTTTTTTTTTGGCGCGGGGTTCCCCTTAAAATCCATACCAGACCTGAAGGGCCTGGTATGGAATTTAGGGGGACCCCCACATCATTTTTTTTTAAAATTTTGGCCGGGGTTCCCCTTAATATCCATACCAGACCTGAAGGGCCTGGTATGGAATTTAGGGGGACCCCCACGTCATTTGTTTTTTTTTATTTTGGTTCGGGGTTCCCCTGTGGGGAGTTCCCATGCCGTTTTTATCAATGAACTTCTATGTGTATTGTCGGACGGCAATGCAATAGACGCGAGTAGTTTTAAATGGGTTTTTTCCTTTGAAATGTCATTTTGCTGTCAGACTGTTCTAAACACAGGAAACATGCGCCCCTTTACAGGCATACTATAGACACCCCCAGCTACAAAATTTAAAGGGATATTACACTTTTATTGTTTGACTTTAAGCATTATTAAAATCACTGCTCCTGAAAAAACGGCCGTTTGTAAAACTTTTTTTTGCATTGATCCATGTCCCCTGGGGCAGAACCCAGGTCCCCAAACACTTTTTATGATAATAACTTGCATATAAGCCTTTAAAATTAGCACTTTTGATTTCTCCCATAGACTTTTAAAGGGTGTTCCGCGGCATTCAAATTTGCCACGAACACCCCAAATTGTTCGCTGTTTGGCGAACTTGTGAATAGCCAATGTTCGAGTCGAACATGAGTTTGACTCGAACTCGAAGCTCAGCTCGTCCCTAATCGTTATCCTTTGGAATGGTACAGTGGAGGCACTGGAAACATTTTTGAGTAACATCAATAATAATTGTTATGGATTTAAATTCACAGGAAACTGGGATTTGTGTGAAATTAGTTTCCTTGATTTGGTCTTGGTAAAAGAAAATGGGCGCATTCAAACCAAGACTTATTTCAAGGGTACTGATAGAAATAGTGATATCCCCATGGCTAGCTGCCACCATCCCAGGTGGTTGGGCGGGGTTCTAAAGGGTTAAATTATGAGAATCAGGCGTAATTGTGACAATATGTCGGATTATTTACATAAGTCTGAGATTGTAGTTAATAAATTCAAAGAAAAAGGATATCGAGATCAGGACCTTAGGTCGATTCAATCACAGATTATGGAGATGGATAGAAAATTACTTTTGGAGGACAAACCCAAAAATAAATCAGACTTAGATTTCATAGCCTTTTTGACTAATTTTAGCCGAGATTACAAAGTTTAGAGAAGACAGTTATGAAACATTGGCCATTACTGTTGAGAGACAGGACATTGTCAAAATTGCTGCCCAACCGCCCCAGGTTTATCTATCGACGTGCACCTAATTTAAGGAACAGTCTAGCTCCTAATGTATTAAACCCTCCAAAGAAATTTGGTACATTCTTGGATGTAACAGGGTTTTACTACTGTAAAAAATGTAAAGCATGTAAATTGACAAGGAATAATGCTAGAAAAGAATAGAATTTTACGTCATTCAGCACAGGGAGTGAATACAAAATCAAGAAATTCATTACATGCAAATTGACCCATGTAACCTATCATATTATTTGCTCATGCGGGCTGCAAAACGCAGAACGTACTAAAAGAATATTATGTACCCGCATCAATGAACATCTAAACAATATTAAAAATGGGTTCCCAAAAAAACAGATTTGGGAGGAGACATGGTCGAATGAAGACGTGCTAAACCTGAGCTCCCGATCCCCGCCTAGCTACCTCTGCTGTTTCTCACTAGCCGTTGCAGTATGCCCATTACTAGAAGGAAGAAGGCACTAGGGAGCAGCCAGAAAGTGAAGGCAACAACGAAAGTAGTTAGAACAGCAGTAAACTGTGGGAAAATAGTTTGCTATCTCACGGATCCTCAGCCGGCATCTCCCGCCTCTCCTGCTCCTAAGATGACGGATGAGCGAAGCTCAACACCGCTATCCCCGGACCTTAGGGTTTTACCTACCTCTCCAATAGTACCTGCTGTCTCTGCCGTCTCTGCCATCTCTGATTCACGTCCAGGCTCCCCGACGGCCCTCAGAACACCCCCCGGACCTCTCTCTCAGCCACTTACTCTCTTGGTAGACTCGGATTTGCGAGCACTACTACAAGCCCTGCCGACCAAGGCAGATATTGAAGCTCTTATCGGCCGCCTGGAGGAGCAGCACCAAAGAGACTTCACTGAAGTGAAGCAGGATGTGCAAGCTTTATCGTCCCGCCTGACTACCGGCGAGACGTCCCTGGAGTGCTTGCAGCAACGAATTACCAATCTAAAGAGGCTGCAGGACACCCACGCACAGACATCTGTGTCCCTGCAGCTTCGTCTGGAGGAAATGGAAGACAGAAGCCGATGCAATAACTTGCGGCTCCGAGGACTCCCGGAGGCTATGGGCTCGGAAGATCTGGCGGCGACGGCGATCGCGATCTTCCGGCAGCTGACAGGCGAAGTTATCCATGCGGACCTTGAGCTGGATCGGATACATAGAGCCCTAGGTCCTCGGCAGCCAGACCCAAACCGTCCGCGAGATGTCATATGCAGAATTCATTGCTTTTCTCAGAAGGAGATTATCGCCCGTAGGGCCTGGGAAGTAGGTGCTGTTCAATATGAGGGCGCATCGGTTAAAATCATGCCGGATTTATCAAAAGCTACGCTCCACAGACGATGACTGCTACGACCGGCCCTGGACATAGCCAGGGAGCCACATATAGATGGGGTTTTCCCCTCTTAGTTATCTTCAGGAGAGGGAAAAAATCTTTCATCCTACGTACACCAGGTGATTTGCCTGCCTTCTTTACTTTCGTGGACGCCAAGCCCATCCAGATACCAGACTGGCTGCAGCCTATTACACAGCCGATGGGTCGCTCGGGCCGTCCGGATCCAGTAACATCTTGAAATATGGAGCCCGAGTAGTAGTTCAGCAATGGCACAGACGATCGTCCCTGTTGGACTTACGTGAGTTCTGCAGTGTTAGATGTTTTAACTGCTGCTGAATATTATCTGAAGTACTGTCTTGCTGGTCTTTTTTTTGCCTCTTACTGTAGGTTTTTTTTTTTTCTCTCCTTCCCCCTGTTTCCCTCCGTGGTTAGTAATCACTTCCCCCCTCCTTTTTTTTTTTTTAACCCCCACTAGGGAATCCCCCTAGCGATGCCCCTAATAATGCCCCTCTGGCACATGGACATATGGACTTATGCTTGATACCTACAGGTGCCACCCTGGCTGGTGTTGCTTAATCCTTAACTGAGAACTAACTGAGAACTTTAATAACTGAGAATTCACTGAAATTCCCTTTTTTTTTTTTGGTATGACCATGGGTCTTATTCCTTGGATTATTTTTTTTTTGTTGTTGACTGAAGACCCAGGGCTGATGCAGAGATTGGTTCATGAATCTTGGTGTTTAATGCTGGAAACAAATTATTGTTTTATTATTGTTTAATTATTGTTTAATTATTAAAGTATTATATTTACCCCAAGATATTTATGTTAAACAGGACTGTGGTTAATGAGGATATGCATATAACTTCTGCCAGGGAGTGTAGGGGCTGTAATACAGCCATATTAGTTACCTCATCGCATCTTGCTTTGATGCGACCGGGTCAGGCAGTCATGCTTATGTATGATGGACCTGTGGGATGATTAGAGGCCAATGGCCCCATACCTCCCTTCCCTGTCCATGATCTCCTGTGTAACGGGGGGGTTTTATTGCCCGCGGTGCAATGCAACCCTCTCTTACTATGGGGATACGAGATGTATGGGGACCTCAAACCAAAGGTCTTGGAGAGGGGCCTCCGTTCTCACCTGGACTGGATGGGGGTGTTGTTGGGGTTGGGAGCACTGGAGTAGGGGCACTGGAATGATAAAATGCCCCCTACGACTAGTGCCCCTGAAAATGCAGATCCCTGGTGTATTAAAAATGGATTATGGATCTGGCCATCAGTAGGCCCAGAAGAAAAGTTACCAACTTAATCCCAACCTACCGGGAGATGAACGCACCTGGGGTATGGGGGACCCCCGGGGTGGGGGCAATTTCAATTTCACTTTTTATATATATATTTTTTTAGGGGGGAAGGGGGGTTCTGAGATATCTGCCTCCCTCCTGTCGGACATGCCCCCACTTATTCCTGGGAGATGTTGGGCTGGGGGAGGGATGCAGACGTCTCTAGCTAATGCTACCTTGAAATGAAATATTGTTAGTTGAACTGGGGGTGATAAGATAATAAGGTTTTCTCTCTTTTTTTTTTTTTTTCCTAAATAGAATTCGTCTGAACCCGGACATTCAGGGCATAAGTGTTGGAGGTGATCAGTACAAAATATTGGCTTATGCAGATGATATGCTCTTTTCTTTGACAAACCCCGCTATCTCGCTCCCTAATTTACTACGCGAGTTCGAGATTTATGGATCCCTCTCCAACTTGAAAATTAATTTTCATAAATCAGAAGCAATGGGGATAGGGATACCCCTCTCTGTGCAGTCTACACTTAAGTCCAGTTTTAAATTTAAATGGACAATAACGGCCTTGCAGTATTTAGGCACTTGTATTCCGACGGAGACATCACGCATATTTGAATTTAACTTTCCATCTCTGCTGTCCAAAACCCGCATGCTATTAGAGACTTGGAATAGGGACCTGCATTCGTGGTTTGGTAGAATTAACTTATTAAAAATGAGCATTCTACCTAAATTTCTGTATTTACTCCAAGCTCTACCAATTAGGATCCCTATGTCTTACTTTAAACAAGTTAACTCACTTTTCATCAAGTTTGTATGGGCATACAAGAAACCACGACTTTCTTGTCGTTTAATGACTCTACCTAAGCAATACGGCGGGCTAGCCTTCCCAGATATTCGAGCATACTATCAGGCGATCCATGTAGGCAGAATTATCGATTGGTGTCGTCATGGCCAATCTAAATTATGGGCTCTGATAGAACAGGCCCAAACACGCATTCCACTTTCAAGGGCCCTATGGTGCTACGACCATCTACAATCACTATTGAAAAGCCACCCCCTAGTGGGGACGATGCTTCGTATAGGTTTGCTAGCTATTAAACAACATTCCCTCTCCTCTTTGGATTCTCCATTATTTCCCATTATAGGGAACCCACAATTCTCTCCGGGTCTTTGTCCACATACGTTTGGCAATTTACGTCGGTCTGGCATGACTCAAGCATCCCATTTTCTAATGAATGGCAGATGGCCCTCCATCAAGGAATTAATGATGGAGGAGGGTCCTTTTAAATTGACCTTTTGGCCAGCACTTCAGCTACGACATTTTCTGGATACCATACCTAATCCTCGCAATTTTGCCCGACCCTTGACGATGTTTGAAGAATATTGCTCTGACAAAGGCAATATAATACAGGTTCTATCCAGAACATACTCTATGCTGAACTGCCCGGCAACCTTACCACATCTGTCGTTCTTGGAGAAATGGGAACAGGATCTACAACGAAAATTTACACCGGCTCAAATTCAGAATATACTCAGACTTGCTTTGAAGTCTTCAGTTTGTACGAAAATTCAAGAATTTAACTATAAACTACTGACAAGGTGGTATCGTACCCCCTACCTCTTGCACCAATACTATCCTGATACCACTGACTGTTGCTGGAGATGTCAGGGAGATAAAGGCACATTACTTCATATATTTTGGTCATGCCCTAAATTGACCAACTTCTGGATGACAGTCCGGGAAGTGACTCAAAAATTCACGGAATATAAGATTCCTGGTGATCCGGCATTTTTTTTACTGCATGTCTCCAATATCTCTGCTAAATGCTATCAAAAATCAATTTTAGGACATCTCCTCAATGCTGCAAAGTCCTGCATTCCACTTTACTGGAAAAAACAATCACCGCCAACGGTGGCTGACTGGTTGCGTAAGGTGGTAGACATTAGTAGAATTCAGGACTTGTTAGCGGCTGAGCGAAATCAACAGGACAAATATTCCACGACTTGGAGTGTCTGGAAACAGTTCATCCTGTCTATGGAGGGGACAGCCCTCCTCGGACAGGAGAGCCATATATGAATAAATCCCCTTTATACGCCTTGGCTGTCCAGAACCAAATATACCTAATCCCCTTACCTCCCTTCCTACCTGTCCCTTCTCCCCTTCGCTGTTTATTTTTTTTAATTTATATATTTTTTTTTTGTTTGTTTGTTTGTCCGTTTTTGTTTTGTTATTTGATCAGAAATAGGAAAAAGGAAACGAGTGAAGTCAGACTTGCTACCTGAATCCCTTCTATACACGGCTCCTAGTAGATAACAAGGGGTGGCGCCGGCCGGGGATAGGCTTTCTATATGATTTTACTGACGCGTGCCGCCATATATTATATTACATTATATTATATAAATAAAGTTATATTTTAGTTGTAATCTGTATGTTATATTTTTCTTCTTTGTTGTATTTGATCTGATTTCGCCCGTTGTGGGTGTTAATAAAATTATATTTGAAAAAAATAAAAAAAAATAAATAAATAAAAATGGGTTCCCAAAACATAGCCTTTCCAACCACTTCAGGACACATCATAATAAGGACCCTAGAGTGGCAACATTTTTTGGGATTGACAAACTAGACACAGATTGGAGGGGAGGAAATATGACCCAGAAATTATCAAAAAATGAAACCAAATGGATCTATAAATTAAACACACTTGCGCCTGCGGGAATTAATGTAGATATAGACCTAAATTTTTATTTATCTAATCATTAGAAATTGGTGTTTGTGGAGCAATATATTGCAAAAGGTAAATCCATTCTACTTGAATCCATCCTCTTTTATCACCACTAGATGGCTCTATTGGTACAAGTTTTTTCTTTTATAATACTTACGTACCATCTGTTTTTTGACCACAAGATGGCAGTAGCCATAGATAAAATATAAGATATATATTTTTTAACTTTTTATAAATTGAAATGTACTTAATTTAACTGATTTTAAATAGTTTTTGTTGTCTTCTATACTTGTAGTATGATACATGAGTTTTTTATTGTATATTATGCAAGGATTAAACTAGATTGGATATCCTTATTTGGCAGATTTTTATGAATATGGAAGCGATGTATCCGATTACATGACCCCGATGACTTAGAATGTGCTGACAAAATGTGTAGGATGGCTTTAACGTGATACCTTACTTCCGCCATTTGCAATGCAGCTGGAAAGCTAACAGCGTCTCCAACACATGGATGTTTAAGCTGCTATGGAGATTTGTTTTTAATTAATTTTAAACTCATTTTTCGAATAAATTGCAATATACTTCACCATGGAAGCCCTTTTTTTCTTTGCTTTTTTCCACTAATCCCTGGATACCTGTTCGGATTGATGCTGTGGACAGGAAAATTTTCACATTGGGATTTCCTATAAGCATTCATGATTACCTGTAATGAGTTTCATGGGATCCTGATTGAATATCTGTTCGGACCGTTGCTGTGGCTGTGAGGATTTTCCATTGACATTATTCACAGGCATTTATGACTACCTGTAGTGGGTGTCATGGGATTCTGGTGAGTAGGATGTGTGGCAGGTGATCCCCGCGGCTAGCTGCCACCATCCCAGGTGGTTGGCGGGGTTCCAAAAGGTCAATTTATGAGAATCAGGCCTAATTGTGACAATATGTTGGATTATTTACATCAGTCAGAGATTGTGGTTTTTAAATTCAAAGAAAAAGGATATCGAGGTCAGGACCTTAGGTCTATTCAATCAGAGATGGATAAAAAAATAATTTTGGATGACAAACCCAAAAAGAAATCAGACTTAGATTTCATAGCCTTTTTGACTAATTTTAGGCTAGATTACAAAAATTTAGAGAGGATGGTTATGAAACATTGGCCATTACTGTTGAGAGACAGGACATTGTCAAAATTGCTGCCCAAATGCCCCAGGTTTATCTATCGATGTGCACCTAATTTAAGGAACAGACTAGCTCCTAATCTATTAAACCCTCCAAAGAAAGTAGGTACATTCTTGGATGTAACAGGGTTTTATAACTGTAAAAAATGTAAAGCATGTAAATTTACGAGGAATAATGCTAGAAAAGTATTGAATTTTATGTCATTCAGCACAGGGAGTGAATACAAAATCGACAAATTCTTTACATGCAAATAGACCCATGCAATCTTATTATTTGCCCATGCGGGCTGCAATACGTAGGACATACTAAAAGAAATTTATGTACCCGCATCAATGAACATCTAAACAATATTAAAAATGGGTTCCCAAAACATAGCCTTTCCAACCACTTCAGGACAACATAATAAGACCCTAGCATGATAACATTTTTTGGGATTGACAAAATAAACACAGATTGGAGGGTAGGAAATATGACCCAGAAAATATCAAAAAATTATACCAAATGGATCTATAAATTAAACATACTCACAGCTGCGGGAATTAATGTAGATATAGACCTAAATTTTTATTTATCTAATTATTTGAAATCCGTGTTTGTGGAACAATATATTGTACAAGGTAAATCCATTCTACTTGAATCCATCCTCTTTTTTTTGCCACTAGATGGCTCTATTGGTAAAAGTTTTTTCTTTTCTAATACTCATGTACCATCTGTTTTTTTACCACAAGATGGCAATATCCATAGATAAAATATAAGATATATATATTTTTTAACTTTTTATAAATTGAAATTTAATTAATTTACCTGATTTTAATTCGTTTTTGTTGTCTTCTTTACTTGTAGTATGATACATGAGTTTTTTATTGTATATTATGCAAGGATTGAACTAGATTGGATATCCTTATTTGGCGGACTTGTATAAATATGGAAGCGATGTATACAATCACATGACCCCCTGATGACATCAGAACATGCTGAAGAAACACATAGGATGGCTTTAGCGTGATATGTCACTTCTGCCATTTGCAACGCAGCTGGAACGCTAACAGTGTCTCCAACACATGGATGTTTAAGCTCCTATGGAGATTTGTTTTTAATTCAGTTTAAACAAATTTTTTGAATACATTGCAATATAATTCACCATAGAAGCCCTTTTTTTCTTTGCTTTTTTCCACTTATCCCTGGATACCTGTTTGGATTGAAGCTGTGGACATGAACATTTCCACATTGGGATTTCCTATAAGCGTTCATGATTACCTGTAATGGGTATCATGGGATCCTGACTGAATATCCATTCGGACCAGTGCTGTGGCTGTGAGAATGTTCCATTGGCATTATTCACAGGCGTTTATGACTACCTGTAGTGGGTGTCATGGGATTCTAGTGAGTAGGATGTGTGGCAGGTGATGGTGGTAGAAGATCTACTCTTTGTTCACTAACAACAGGAAGATTCACATGCACAACTTTGATTGGACACTCATTAAATATTTTGTGGACTTTAATCACATTTTTACACACTATGCATGTTATTGTGTTTGCTGACACTGGTTGATGCACTTTTAGCATTTGCACTTTAAATCAACATTTTCCTTTAAAAGTTTTTTGAGAGAGCACGGTTCAAATTAATTAACCTTTTATTTATTTTTTCTCCACTTATTCTTATTTACAACGAGCTGTTCTTATTGTTATTATTATAGAATATTTTGTTTGTCATTTGCGCAGGTTTTGTGGTGATTTATTACTTCCACACACATATCTTTATTTATTGTTTTCCTCCATAGGAGGTGCACACCCGCAGCAGTGGACATTTTTGAATACATGAGAAACAGACCAACTGATACACATGATGTTTTTTCGTTAGCTGAGAATTTAGCACTTAAGGATTTGGATCATAATTTCAAATCGTTAAAAAATGTTATGGATAAAAACATTCAGGCTTGGTGGGATATTGCTACACTTGAACAATAAGTTTAAAAAAAATGACACCTAGACGTCTACATTGGGATGTCGGCCCTAATGATGGGATTGAAGATTCCGATCTAGACATACAATGGTATAACTTTTAAATGGGAGTGAACATAAATTATTAGAACTCATTATTTCTAGAATATGAGCGAAATTAAAAGTATTGGAGACAAAATTTATTGAACTTAAAGAATTGATTACTCCTTTTAAGGATACTGCAGAATTTAAAGAAAAAAACACTCAGGTGCAAAAACATTTAGAAAAATTAAATAAAAACACCAAATTAAAGAAATTAAAGAAATACCAAAGAGATCTAAAAGATAATAAGTAAAATAGAGTGTATAAATGGCATAAGGAATTGGTTGAAATAGCTTTGACTCAATCTATGGATTCTTCTTCAAAAAGGTTGCAACATATTCAGGATTTGGGCATTCCGGCATGTTCCACCTTGGGTGGGGGAGAATCCGGCTGACCGCCCGGCCCCTCCACTCAGGGTAACAGGAATAATCGGGGAGGTGTTGGGGGAAGGGGAGCGATGGCAAACTCCAGTGCCCCATCTTACCCCACTCCCAAAAGCTACCACTATGGAAATAATGATTATGTGGGTTATGAAGTCACCATACAAAATAGTTTTCAGCCCCTGTACCAAGATGAGGACTCTCAGAGAGGCCACCAACTCTATAGGGGTTTTCAGAGGAGGGGGCATGGAGATCCACCTACAAGCGGAGGTTGGAACCCGAACAGGGGATATTCTGGTCAGAGAGGGAATTGGAGGGGAAGAGGTAGGGGTGGTCCACCCAATCCACTTTGGTACAATCAGTACTAGGGAACCCATTATGGCCAGCATGCGGCTCCACATTGGCAACAATGGGATTCACCTATCTGGCAACAACAAGGAAAAAACATAGTGGAAAGAGAGGATGAAGGCAGTATAAAAAGAACGAGAGAATAGTGGGAAAAGGAAATTTCAATTTGAGTGATGAGGGTTTTTGAGTTATGTCTAAAGCATGCCCCAGATAGGGGACTAAATAAACTTGATGCTTTTATTGATACAGAAAAATTCCTTAGAAAATTAAACATTAAAAAGCATTTTGCCTATAAGCCCATTATAGATATTCAAACCACGGAACATGAATACCAGGACAGCGGGTTGGGGAATCAATGAGTGTTTAATCCTTAAAAGTTGTCTAATCATTTCCTGGAGATGTTTAAAGCTATGGTTGAGCAAGACATTAGATTGATAAAAACTAAAAGGGGAAATAGGAAAGGCAACATCCAAAAAGGAATAGAGGCATTAGAAAAAAGGAAAAATATAGCCATTCATCCAGCAGATAAAGGTGGGGTATTGTGGTTTTAAAAAAAGAGGATTATATTAGAGAACCTAATAGGTTGGTAGGTGACACCAATACCTATAAGATAAATAAAGGTGACCCCACTAAAAAAACTTAAAATCTCCTTAAAAGACTGTAGAAAAGGCTAAAGAAATAGGGATTGTTACTAAAAAAGAGGCTAGATACCTCATTACTGATGCTCCAAAGCTTCCTGTTATTTATCAATTGCAGAAAATATATAAGAATTCAGAATGCCCACCAGGAAAACCAATTATCAGTGGCATAAATTCCATCTTCTCTAGAATAGGCAAATATGTTGATTATTTTTTACAGCCCATTATTCAAACATATCCCTCATACCTGTGAGATAGTAAGCATCTTATGAATCTGCTCAAAGACGTACCAATACACGATAGCACATTAATTGTGACCATTGATGTTAAATCACTTTATACTAAACTTATACAACAGGACGTCTTATTAACCACTAAAAAAGCCCTAGATTCCAAGTCTGACCTCAAAAGGGAACAGAAGGGGTTCCTGATTGAGGCATTGGCGCGAGCAATGTATAATAACAATTTTTGGCATGAGGGATCATGCTTTAAACAGGTCAAGGGAGTGGCTATGGGAGCCAAATATGCTCCCAGTGTAGCAAACATATCAATGAGTCAATGGGAAGAGCATTGCATATTTGGGGTTCCCACACCTGAAATTTCATTATACAAAAGGTACATTGACGATATCATTATCCTTTGGAATGGTACAGTGGAGGCACTGGAAACTTTTTTGAGTAACATTAATAATAATTGTTATGGATTAAAATTCACAGGAAACTGGGATTTGTATGAAATTAGTTTCCTTGCTTTGGTCTTGGTAAAAGCAAATGGGCGCATTCAAACCAAGACTTATTTCAAGGGCACTGATAGAAATAGTTCTATCCCCATGGCTAGCTGCCACCATCCCAGGTGGTTGGGCGGGGTTCCAAAGGGTCAACTTATGAGAATCATGCGTAATTGTGACAATATGTCGGATTATTTACATCAGTCAGAGATTGTGGTTAATAAATTCAAAGAAAAAGGATATCAAAATCAGGACCTTAGGTCTATTCAATCACAGATTATGGACATGGATAGAAAATTACTTTTGGAGGACAAACCTAAAAATAAATCAGACTTAGATTTCATAGCCTTTTTGACTAATTTTAGCTAAGATTACAAAAGTTTAGAGAAGATAATTATGAAACATTGGCCATTACTGTTGAGAGACAGGACATTGTGAAAATTGCTGCACAACCGCCCCAGGTTTATCTATCGATGTGCACCTAATTTAAGGAACAGACTAGCTCCCAATGTATTAAACCCTCCGAAGAAAGTAGGTACATTCTTGGATGTAACAGGGTTTTACTACTGTAAAAAGGGTAAAGCATGTAAATTGATGAGGAATAATGCTAGAAAAGTATTGCATTTTACGTCATTCAGCACAGGGAGTGAATACAAAATCAAGAAATTCATTACATGCAAATTGACCCATGTAACCTATCATATTATTTGCCCATGCGAGCTACAATACGTAGGATGTACTAAAATAAATTTATGTACCCGCATCAATGAACATCTAAACAGTATTAAAAATGGGTTCCCAAAACATAGCCTTTCCAACCACTTCAGGACAGATCATAGTAAGGACTCTAGCATGACAACATTTTTTGGGATTGACAAAATAGACACAAACTGGAGGGGAGGAAATATGACACAGAAAATATCAAAAAAATTAAACCGAATGGATCTATAAATTAAACACCCTCACGGCTGCGGGAATTGATGTATAGACCTAAATTTTTATTCATCTAATCATTAGAAATCCGTGTTTGTGGAACAAAATATTGTACAAGGTAAATCCATTCTACTTGAAACTATCCTCTTTTATTTGCCACTAAATGGCTCTATTGGTAAAAGTTTTTTCTTTTATAATACTCACATACCATCTGATTTTTTTAACCACAAGATGGCAGTATCCATAGATAAAATATAAAATATATATATTTTTTTAACTTTTTATAAATATAAATTTAATTAATTTACCTGATTTTAATTTGTTTTTGTTATCTTCTATACTTGTAGTATGATACATGAGTTTTTATTGTATATTATGCAAGGATTTAACTAGATTGGATATCCTTATTTGGCGGACTTGTATAAATATGGAAGCGATGTATCCGATCTGATGACCCTGATGATGTCAGAATGTGTTGACGAAACGCGTAGCTTGGCTTTAGCGTGATAAGTCACTTCCACCATTTGCAACGCAGCTGCAACACTAACGGTGTCACATGGATGTTTAAGCTGCTATGGAGATTTGTTTTTAATTCATTTCAAACAAATTTTTGGAATAAATTGCAATATACTTCACCATAGAAGTCCTTTTTTTCTTTGCTTTTTTCTACTTATCCCTGGATAACTGTTTGGATTGAAGCTGTGGACAGGAAAATGTATACATTGGGATTTCCTATAAGCGTTCATGATTACCTTTAATGGGTTTCATGGGATCCTGATTGAATATCCATTCGGACCGCTGCTGTGGCTGTGAGGATTTTCCATTGGCATTATTCACAGGCGTTTATGACTACCTGTAGTGGGTGTCATGGGATTCTGGTGAGTAGGATGTGTGGCAGGTGATGGTGATGGAAGATCTACTCTTTATTGTTCACCAAGAACAGGAAGATTCACATGCACAAATTTGAGTGGACACTCATTAGATATTTTGTGGACTTTAATCACATTTTTACACAATACTCATATTATTGTGTTTGCTGACACTGGTTGATGCACTTTTAGCATTTGCATTTTAAATCAACATTTTTGTTTTAAAGTTTTTTGAGAGAGCGAGGTTCAAATTAATTAACTTTTAATGTATTTTCTCTCCACTTATTCTTATTTACAACAAGCTGCTCTTATTGTTACTATTATTGAATATTTGGTTTGTCATTTGTGGAGGTTTGGTGGTGGTTTATTACTTCCACACACATATCTTTATTCATTGTTTACCTCCATGGGAGGTGCACACCCACAGCAATGGACATTTTTGAACACATGAGTAACAGACTGACGTATACACATGATGATTTTTCATCAGCTGAGAATTTAGCACTTAAGGATTTGGATCATAATATTAAATCGTTAAAAAATGTTATGGATAAAAAAATTCAGGCTTGGTGGGATATTGCTACACTTGAACAATATGTTAAAAACAAAATGACACCTAGACATCTATGTTGGGATATCGGCCCTAATGATGGGATTGAAGATTCCGATCTAGACATACAATGGTATAACTTTTAAATGGGAGTGAACATAAATTATTAGAACTCATTATTTCTAGAATACGAGCGAAATTACAAATATTGGAGACAAAAATGATTGAACTTAAAGAATTGATTACTCCTTTTAAGGATACTGCAGAATTAAAAAAAAAAACACTCAGGTGCAAAAACATTTAGAAAAATTAAATAAAGACACCAAATTAAAGAAATTAAAGAAATACCAAAGAGATCTAAAATATAATAAGTAAAATAAAGTGTATAAATGGCAGGAGGAATTGTTTGAAATAGCTTTGACTCAATCTATGGATTCTTCTTCAGAAAGGTTGCAACATATTCAGGATTATGCATTCCGGCATGTTCCACCTTGGGTGGGGGAGAATCGGGGTGACCGCCCGGCCCCTCCACTCATGGTAACAGGAATAATGAGGGAGGTGTTGGGGGAAGGGGAGCGATGGCAAACTCCAGTGCCCCATCTTACCCCAATCCCAAAAGCAACCACTATGGAAATAATGATTATGTGGGTTATGAAGTCACCATACAAAATAGTTTTCAGCCCCTGTACCAAGATGAGGACTCTCAGAGAGGCCACCAACTCTATAGGGGTTTTCAGAGGAGGGGGCATGGAGATCCACCTACAAGCGGAGGTTGGAACCCGAACAGGGGATATTCTGGTCAGAGAGGGAATTGGAGGGGAAGAGGTAGGGGTGGTCCACCCAATCCACCTTGGTACAATCAGTACTAGGGAACCCATTATGGCCAGCGGCTCCACATTGGCAACAATGGGATTCACCTATCTGGCAACAACAAGGAAAAAACATAGTGGAAAGAGAGGATGAAGGCAGTATAAAAAGAACGAGAGAATAGTGGGAAAAGGGATTTTCAATTTGAGTGATGAGGGTTTTTGAGTTAGGTCTAAAGCATGCCCCAGATAGGGGACTAAATAAACTTGATGCTTTTATTGATACAGAAAAATTCCTTAGAAAATTAAACATTAAAAAGCATTTTGCCTATAAGCCCATTATAGATATTCAAACCACGGAACATGAATACCAGGACAGCGGGTTGGGGAATCAATGAGTGTTTAATCCTTAAAAGTTGTCTAATCATTTCCTGGAGATGTTTAAAGCTATGGTTGAGCAAGACATTAGATTGATAAAAACTAAAAGGGGAAATAGGAAAGGCAACATCCAAAAAGGAATAGAGGCATTAGAAAAAAGAAAAAATATAGCCATTCATCCAGCAGATAAAGGTGGGGTATTGTGGTTTTAAAAAAAGAGGATTATATTAGAGAACCTAATAGGTTGGTAGGTGACACCAATACCTATAAGATAAATAAAGGTGACCCCACTAAAAAAACTTAAAATCTCCTTAAAAGACTGTAGAAAAGGCTAAAGAAATAGGGATTGTTACTAAAAAAGAGGCTAGATACCTCATTACTGATGCTCCAAAGCTTCCTGTTATTTATCAATTGCAGAAAATATATAAGAATTCAGAATGCCCACCAGGAAAACCAATTATCAGTGGCATAAATTCCATCTTCTCTAGAATAGGCAAATATGTTGATTATTTTTTACAGCCCATTATTCAAACATATCCCTCATACCTGTGAGATAGTAAGCATCTTATGAATCTGCTCAAAGACGTACCAATACACGATAGCACATTAATTGTGACCATTGATGTTAAATCACTTTATACTAAACTTATACAACAGGACGTCTTATTAACCACTAAAAAAGCCCTAGATTCCAAGTCTGACCTCAAAAGGGAACAGAAGGGGTTCCTGATTGAGGCATTGGCGCGAGCAATGTATAATAACAATTTTTGGCATGAGGGATCATGCTTTAAACAGGTCAAGGGAGTGGCTATGGGAGCCAAATATGCTCCCAGTGTAGCAAACATATCAATGAGTCAATGGGAAGAGCATTGCATATTTGGGGTTCCCACACCTGAAATTTCATTATACAAAAGGTACATTGACGATATCATTATCCTTTGGAATGGTACAGTGGAGGCACTGGAAACTTTTTTGAGTAACATTAATAATAATTGTTATGGATTAAAATTCACAGGAAACTGGGATTTGTATGAAATTAGTTTCCTTGCTTTGGTCTTGGTAAAAGCAAATGGGCGCATTCAAACCAAGACTTATTTCAAGGGCACTGATAGAAATAGTTCTATCCCCATGGCTAGCTGCCACCATCCCAGGTGGTTGGGCGGGGTTCCAAAGGGTCAACTTATGAGAATCATGCGTAATTGTGACAATATGTCGGATTATTTACATCAGTCAGAGATTGTGGTTAATAAATTCAAAGAAAAAGGATATCAAAATCAGGACCTTAGGTCTATTCAATCACAGATTATGGACATGGATAGAAAATTACTTTTGGAGGACAAACCTAAAAATAAATCAGACTTAGATTTCATAGCCTTTTTGACTAATTTTAGCTAAGATTACAAAAGTTTAGAGAAGATAATTATGAAACATTGGCCATTACTGTTGAGAGACAGGACATTGTGAAAATTGCTGCACAACCGCCCCAGGTTTATCTATCGATGTGCACCTAATTTAAGGAACAGACTAGCTCCCAATGTATTAAAACCTCCGAAGAAAGTAGGTACATTCTTGGATGTAACAGGGTTTTACTACTGTAAAAAGGGTAAAGCATGTAAATTGATGAGGAATAATGCTAGAAAAGTATTGCATTTTACGTCATTCAGCACAGGGAGTGAATACAAAATCAAGAAATTCATTACATGCAAATTGACCCATGTAACCTATCATATTATTTGCCCATGCGAGCTACAATACGTAGGATGTACTAAAATAAATTTATGTACCCGCATCAATGAACATCTAAACAGTATTAAAAATGGGTTCCCAAAACATAGCCTTTCCAACCACTTCAGGACAGATCATAGTAAGGACTCTAGCATGACAACATTTTTTGGGATTGACAAAATAGACACAAATTGGAGGGGAGGAAATATGACCCAGAAAATATCAAAAAAATTAAACCGAATGGATCTATAAATTAAACACCCTCATGGCTGCGGGAATGGATGTAGATATAGACCTAAATTTTTATTTATCTAATCATTAGAAATCCGTGTTTGTGGAACAAAATATTGTACAAGGTAAATCCATTCTACTTGAAACTATCCTCTTTTTTTTGCCACTAAATGGCTCTATTGGTAAAAGTTTTTTCTTTTATAATACTCACATACCATCTGATTTTTTTAACCACAAGATGGCAGTATCCATAGATAAAATATAAAATATATATATTTTTTAACTTTTTATAAATTTAAATTTAATTAATTTACCTGATTTTAATTTGTTTTTGTTGTCTTCTATACTTGTAGTATGATACATGAGTTTTTATTGTATATTATGCAAGGATTTAACTAGATTGGATATCCTTATTTGGCGGACTTGTATAAATATGGAAGCGATGTATCCGATCTGATGACCCTGATGATGTCAGAATGTGTTGACGAAACGCGTAGCTTGGCTTTAGCGTGATAAGTCACTTCCACCATTTGCAACGCAGCTGCAACACTAATGGTGTCACATGGATGTTTAAGCTGCTATGGAGATTTGTTTTTAATTCATTTCAAACAAATTTTTGGAATAAATTGCAATATACTTCACCATAGAAGTCCTTTTTTTCTTTGCTTTTTTCTACTTATCCCTGGATAACTGTTTGGATTGAAGCTGTGGACAGGAAAATGTATACATTGGGATTTCCTATAAGCGTTCATGATTACCTTTAATGGGTTTCATGGGATCCTGATTGAATATCCATTCGGACCGCTGCTGTGGCTGTGAGGATTTTCCATTGGCATTATTCACAGGCGTTTATGACTACCTGTAGTGGGTGTCATGGGATTCTGGTGAGTAGGATGTGTGGCAGGTGATGGTGATGGAAGATCTACTCTTTCTTGTTCACCAAGAACAGGAAGATTCACATGCACAAATTTGAGTGGACACTCATTAGATATTTTGTGGACTTTAATCACATTTTTACACAATACTCATATTATTGTGTTTGCTGACACTGGTTGATGCACTTTTAGCATTTGCATTTTAAATCAACATTTTTGTTTTAAAGTTTTTTGAGAGAGCGAGGTTCAAATTAATTAACTTTTAATGTATTTTCTCTCCACTTATTCTTATTTACAACAAGCTGCTCTTATTGTTACTATTATTGAATATTTGGTTTGTCATTTGTGGAGGTTTGGTGGTGGTTTATTACTTCCACACACATATCTTTATTCATTGTTTACCTCCATGGGAGGGGCACACCCGCAGCAATGGACATTTTTGAACACATGAGTAACAGACTGACGTATACACATGATGATTTTTCATCAGCTGAGAATTTAGCACTTAAGGATTTGGATCATAATATTAAATCGTTAAAAAATGTTATGGATAAAAAAATTCAGGCTTGGTGGGATATTGCTACACTTGAACAATATGTTAAAAACAAAATGACACCTAGACATCTATGTTGGGATATCGGCCCTAATGATGGGATTGAAGATTCCGATCTAGACATACAATGGTATAACTTTTAAATGGGAGTGAACATAAATTATTAGAACTCATTATTTCTAGAATACGAGCGAAATTACAAATATTGGAGACAAAAATGATTGAACTTAAAGAATTGATTACTCCTTTTAAGGATACTGCAGAATTAAAAAAAAAAACACTCAGGTGCAAAAACATTTAGAAAAATTAAATAAAGACACCAAATTAAAGAAATTAAAGAAATACCAAAGAGATCTAAAATATAATAAGTAAAATAAAGTGTATAAATGGCAGGAGGAATTGGTTGAAATAGCTTTGACTCAATCTATGGATTCTTCTTCAGAAAGGTTGCAACATATTCAGGATTATGCATTCCGGCATGTTCCACCTTGGGTGGGGGAGAATCGGGGTGACCGCCCGGCCCCTCCACTCATGGTAACAGGAATAATGAGGGAGGTGTTGGGGGAAGGGGAGCGATGGCAAACTCCAGTGCCCCATCTTACCCCAATCCCAAAAGCAACCACTATGGAAATAATGATTATGTGGGTTATGAAGTCACCATACAAAATAGTTTTCAGCCCCTGTACCAAGATGAGGACTCTCAGAGAGGCCACCAACTCTATAGGGGTTTTCAGAGGAGGGGGCATGGAGATCCACCTACAAGCGGAGGTTGGAACCCGAACAGGGGATATTCTGGTCAGAGAGGGAATTGGAGGGGAAGAGGTAGGGGTGGTCCACCCAATCCACCTTGGTACAATCAGTACTAGGGAACCCATTATGGCCAGCATGCGGCTCCACATTGGCAACAATGGGATTCACCTATCTGGCAACAACAAGGAAAAAACATAGTGGAAAGAGAGGATGAAGGCAGTATAAAAAAACGAGAGAATAGTGGGAAAAGGGATTTTCAATTTGAGTGATGAGGGTTTTTGAGTTAGGTCTAAAGCATGCCCCAGATAGGGGACTAAATAAACTTGATGCTTTTATTGATACAGAAAAATTCCTTAGAAAATTAAACATTAAAAAGCATTTTGCCTAAAAGCCCATTATAGATATTCAAACCACGCAACATGAATACCAGGAAAGGGGGTTGGGAAATCAATGAGTGTTTAATCCTTAAAAGTTGTCTAATCATTTCCTGGAGATGTTTAAAGCTATGGTTGAGCAAGACATTAGATTGATAAAAACTAAAAGGGGAAATAGGAAAGGCAACATCCAAAAAGGAATAGAGGCATTAGAAAAAAGGAAAAATATAGCCATTCGTCCAGCAGATAAAGGTGGGGTATTCTGGTTTTAAAAAAAGAGGATTATATTAGAGAACCTAATAGGTTGGTAGGTGACACCAATACCTATAAGATAAATAAAGGTGACCCCACTAAAAACTTAAAATCTCCTTAAAAGACTGAAGAAAAGGCTAAAGAAATAGGGATTGTTACTAAAAAAGAGGCTAGATACCTCATTACTGATGCTCCAAAGCTTCCTGTTATTTATCAATTGCAGAAAATATATAAGAATTCAGAATGCCCACCAGGAAAACCAATTATCAGTGGCATAAATTCCATCTTCTCTAGAATAGGCAAATATGTTGATTATTTTTTACAGCCCATTATTCAAACATATCCCTCATACCTGTGAGATAGTAAGCATCTTATGAATCTGCTCAAAGACGTACCAATACACGATAGCACATTAATTGTGACCATTGATGTTAAATCACTTTATACTAAACTTATACAACAGGACGTCTTATTAACCACTAAAAAAGCCCTAGATTCCAAGTCTGACCTCAAAAGGGAACAGAAGGGGTTCCTGATTGAGGCATTGGAGCGAGCAATGTATAATAACAATTTTTGGCATGAGGGATCATGCTTTAAACAGGTCAAGGGAGTGGCTATGGGAGCCAAATATGCTCCCAGTGTAGCAAACATATCAATGAGTCAATGGGAAGAGCATTGCATATTTGGGGTTCCCACACCTGAAATTTCATTATACAAAAGGTACATTGACGATATCATTATCCTTTGGAATGGTACAGTGGAGGCACTGGAAACTTTTTTGAGTAACATTAATAATAATTGTTATGGATTAAAATTCACAGGAAACTGGGATTTGTATGAAATTAGTTTCCTTGCTTTGGTCTTGGTAAAAGCAAATGGGCGCATTCAAACCAAGACTTATTTCAAGGGCACTGATAGAAATAGTTCTATCCCCATGGCTAGCTGCCACCATCCCAGGTGGTTGGGCGGGGTTCCAAAGGGTCAACTTATGAGAATCATGCGTAATTGTGACAATATGTAGGATTATTTACATCAGTCAGAGATTGTGGTTAATAAATTCAAAGAAAAAGGATATCAAAATCAGGACCTCAGGTCTATTCAATCACAGATTATGGACATGGATAGAAAATTACTTTTGGAGGACAAACCTAAAAATAAATCAGACTTAGATTTCATAGCCTTTTTGACTAATTTTAGCTAAGATTACAAAAGTTTAGAGAAGATAATTATGAAACATTGGCCATTACTGTTGAGAGACAGGACATTGTGAAAATTGCTGCACAACCGCCCCAGGTTTATCTATCGATGTGCACCTAATTTAAGGAACAGACTAGCTCCCAATGTATTAAACCCTCCGAAGAAAGTAGGTACATTCTTGGATGTAACAGGGTTTTACTACTGTAAAAAGGGTAAAGCATGTAAATTGATGAGGAATAATGCTAGAAAAGTATTGCATTTTACGTCATTCAGCACAGGGAGTGAATACAAAATCAAGAAATTCATTACATGCAAATTGACCCATGTAACCTATCATATTATTTGCCCATGCGAGCTACAATACGTAGGATGTACTAAAATAAATTTATGTACCCGCATCAATGAACATCTAAACAGTATTAAAAATGGGTTCCCAAAACATAGCCTTTCCAACCACTTCAGGACAGATCATAGTAAGGACTCTAGCATGACAACATTTTTTGGGATTGACAAAATAGACACAAATTGGAGGGGAGGAAATATGACCCAGAAAATATCAAAAAAATTAAACCGAATGGATCTATAAATTAAACACCCTCATGGCTGCGGGAATGGATGTAGATATAGACCTAAATTTTTATTTATCTAATCATTAGAAATCCGTGTTTGTGGAACAAAATATTGTACAAGGTAAATCCATTCTACTTGAAACTATCCTCTTTTTTTTGCCACTAAATGGCTCTATTGGTAAAAGTTTTTTCTTTTATAATACTCACATACCATCTGATTTTTTTAACCCCAAGATGGCAGTATCCATAGATAAAATATAAAATATATATATTTTTTAACTTTTTATAAATTTAAATTTAATTAATTTACCTGATTTTAATTTGTTTTTGTTGTCTTCTATACTTGTAGTATGATACATGAGTTTTTATTGTATATTATGCAAGGATTTAACTAGATTGGATATCCTTATTTGGCGGACTTGTATAAATATGGAAGCGACGTATCCGATCTGATGACCCTGATGATGTCAGAATGTGTTGACGAAACGCGTAGCTTGGCTTTAGCGTGATAAGTCACTTCCACCATTTCCAACGCAGCTGCAACACTAACGGTGTCACATGGATGTTTAAGCTGCTATGGAGATTTGTTTTTAATTCATTTCAAACAAATTTTTGGAATAAATTGCAATATACTTCACCATAGAAGTCCTTTTTTTCTTTGCTTTTTTCTACTTATCCCTGGATAACTGTTTGGATTGAAGCTGTGGACAGGAAAATGTATAAATTGGGATTTCCTATAAGCATTCATGATTACCTTTAATGGGTTTCATGGGATCCTGATTGAATATCCATTCGGACCGCTGCTGTGGCTGTGAGGATTTTCCATTGGCATTATTCACAGGCGTTTATGACTACCTGTAGTGGGTGTCATGGGATTCTGGTGAGTAGGATATGTGGCAGGTGATGGTGATGGAAGATCTACTCTTTCTTGTTCACCAAGAACAGGAAGATTCACATGCACAAATTTGAGTGGACACTCATTAGATATTTTGTGGACTTTAATCACATTTTTACACAATACGCATATTATTGTGTGTGCTGACACTGGTTGATGCACTTTTAGCATTTGCATTTTAAATCAACATTTTTGTTTTAAAGTTTTTTGAGAGAGCGAGGTTCAAATTAATTAACTTTTAATGTATTTTCTCTCCACTTATTCTTATTTACAACAAGCTGCTCTTATTGTTACTATTATTGAATATTTGGTTTGTCATTTGTGGATGTTTGGTGGTGGTTTATTACTTCCACACACATATCTTTATTCATTGTTTGCCTCCATGGGAGGTGCACACCCGCAGCAATGGACATTTTTGAACACATGAGTAACAGACTGACGTATACACATGATGATTTTTCATCAGCTGAGAATTTAGCACTTAAGGATTTGGATCATAATATTAAATCGTTAAAAAATTTTATGGATAAAAAAATTCAGGCTTGGTGGGATATTGCTACACTTGAACAATATGTTAAAAACAAAATGACACCTAGTCATCTATGTTGGGATATCGGCCCTAATGATGGGATTGAAGATTCCGATCTAGACATACAATGGTATAACTTTTAAATGGGAGTGAACATAAATTATTAGAACTCATTATTTCTAGAATACGAGCGAAATTACAAATATTGGAGACAAAAATGATTGAACTTAAAGAATTGATTACTCCTTTTAAGGATACTGCAGAATTTAAAAAAAAAAAAACACTCAGGTGCAAAAACATTTAGAAAAATTAAATAAAGACACCAAATTAAAGAAATTAAAGAAATACCAAAGAGATCTAAAATATAATAAGTAAAATAAAGTGTATAAATGGCAGGAGGAATTGGTTGAAATAGCTTTGACTCAATCTATGGATTCTTCTTCAGAAAGGTTGCAACATATTCAGGATTATGCATTCCGGCATGTTCCACCTTGGGTGGGGGAGAATCGGGGTGACCGCCCGGCCCCTCCACTCATGGTAACAGGAATAATGAGGGAGGTGTTGGGGGAAGGGGAGCGATGGCAAACTCCAGTGCCCCATCTTACCCCAATCCCAAAAGCAACCACTATGGAAATAATGATTATGTGGGTTATGAAGTCACCATACAAAATAGTTTTCAGCCCCTGTACCAAGATGAGGACTCTCAGAGAGGCCACCAACTCTATAGGGGTTTTCAGAGGAGGGGGCATGGAGATCCACCTACAAGCGGAGGTTGGAACCCGAACAGGGGATATTCTAGTCAGAGAGGGAATTGGAGGGGAAGAGGTAGGGGTGGTCCACCCAATCCACCTTGGTACAATCAGTACTAGGGAACCCATTATGGCCAGCATGCGGCTCCACATTGGCAACAATGGGATTCACCTATCTGGCAACAACAAGGAAAAAACATAGTGGAAAGAGAGGATGAAGGCAGTATAAAAAAAAGAGAGAATAGTGGGAAAAGGGATTTTCAATTTGAGTGATGAGGGTTTTTGAGTTAGGTCTAAAGCATGCCCCAGATAGGGGACTAAATAAACTTGATGCTTTTATTGATACAGAAAAATTCCTTAGAAAATTAAACATTAAAAAGCATTTTGCCTAAAAGCCCATTATAGATATTCAAACCACGCAACATGAATACCAGGACAGCGGGTTGGGAAATCAATTAGTGTTTAATCCTTAAAAGTTGTCTAATCATTTCCTGGAGATGTTTAAAGCTATGGTTGAGCAAGACATTAGATTGATAAAAACTAAAAGGGGAAATAGGAAAGGCAACATCCAAAAAGGAATAGAGGCATTAGAAAAAAGGAAAAATATAGCCATTCGTCATCAAATAAAGGTGGGGTATTCTGGTTTTAAAAAAAGAGGATTATATTAGAGAACCTAATAGGTATTGGTAGGTGACACCAATACCTATAAGATAAATAAAGGTGACCCCACTAAAAAACTTAAAATCTCCTTAAAAGACTGAAGAAAAGGCTAAAGAAATAGGGATTGTTACTAAAAAAGAGGCTAGATACTTTATTACTGATGCTCCAAAGCTTCCTGTTATTTATCAATTGCAGGAAATATATAAGAATCCAGAATGCCCACCAGGAAAACCAATTATCAGTGGCATAAATTCCATCTTCTCTAGAATAGGCAAATATGTTGATTATTTTTTACAGCCCATTATTCAAACATATCCCTCATACCTGTGAGATAGTAAGCATCTTATGAATCTGCTCAAAGACGTACCAATACACGATAGCACATTAATTGTGACCATTGATGTTAAATCACTTTATACTAAACCTATACAACAGGACGTCTTATTAACCACTAAAAAAGCCCTAGATTCCAAGTCTGACCTCAAAAGGGAACAGAAGGGGTTCCTGATTGAGGCATTGGCGCGAGCAATGTATAATAACAATTTTTGGCATGAGAGATCATGCTTTAAACAGGTCAAGGGAGTGGCTATGGGAGCCAAATATGCTCCCAGTGTAGCAAACATATCAATGAGTCAATGGGAAGAGCATTGCATATTTGGGGTTCCCACATCTGAAATTTCATTATACAAAAGGTACATTGACGATATCATTATCCTTTGGAATGGTACAGTGGAGGCACTGGAAACTTTTTTGAGTAACATTAATAATAATTGTTATGGATTAAAATTCACAGGAAACTGGGATTTGTATGAAATTAGTTTCCTTGCTTTGGTCTTGGTAAAAGCAAATGGGCGCATTCAAACCAAGACTTATTTCAAGGGCACTGATAGAAATAATTCTATCCCCATGGCTAGCTGCCACCATCCCAGGTGGTTGGGCGGGGTTCCAAAGGGTCAACTTATGAGAATCATGCGTAATTGTGACAATAGGTCGGATTATTTACATCAGTCAGAGATTGTGGTATATAAATTCAAAGAAAAAGGATATCAAAATCAGGACCTTAGGTCTATTCAATCACAGATTATGGACATGGATAGAAAATTACTTTTGGAGGACAAACCTAAAAATAAATCAGACTTAGATTTCATAGCCTTTTTGACTAATTTTAGCTAAGATTACAAAAGTTTAGAGAAGATAATTATGAAACATTGGCCATTACTGTTGAGAGACAGGACATTGTGAAAATTGCTGCACAACCGCCCCAGGTTTATCTATTGATGTGCACCTAATTTAAGGAACAGACTAGCTCCCAATGTATTAAACCCTCCGAAGAAAGTAGGTACATTCTTGGATGTAACAGGGTTTTACTACTGTAAAAAGGGTAAAGCATGTAAATTGATGAGGAATAATGCTAGAAAAGTATTGAATTTTACGTCATTCAGCACAGGGAGTGAATACAAAATCAAGAAATTCATTACATGCTAATTGACCCATGTAACCTATCATATTATTTGCCCATGCGAGCTACAATACGTAGGATGTACTAAAATAAATTTATGTACCCGCATCAATGAACATCTAAACAGTATTAAAAATGGGTTCCCAAAACATAGCCTTTCCAACCACTTCAGGACAGATCATAGTAAGGACTCTAGCATGACAACATTTTTTGGGATTGACAAAATAGACACAAATTGGAGGGGAGGAAATATGACCCAGAAAATATCAAAATAATTAAACCGAATGGATCTATAAATTAAACACCCTCACGGCTGCGGGAATTGATGTAGATATAGACCTAAATTTTTATTTATCTAATCATTAGAAATCCTTGTTTGTGGAACAAAATATTGTACAAGGTAAATCCATTCTACTTGAAACTATCCTCTTTTTTTTGCCACTAAATGGCACTATTGGTAAAAGTTTTTTCTTTTATAATACTCACATACCATCTGATTTTTTTAACCACAAGATGGCAGTATCCATAGATAAAATATAAAATATATATATTTTTTAACTTTTTATAAATTTAAATTTAATTAATTTACCTGATTTTAATTTGTTTTTGTTGTCTTCTATACTTGTAGTATGATACATGAGTTTTTATTGTATATTATGCAAGGATTTAACTAGATTGGATATCCTTATTTGGCGGACTTGTATAATTATGGAAGCGACGTATCCGATCTGATGACCCTGATGATGTCAGAATGTGTTGACGAAACGCGTAGCTTGGCTTTAGCGTGAAAAGTCACTTCCACCATTTGCAACGCAGCTGCAACACTAACGGTGTCACATGGATGTTTAAGCTGCTATGGAGATTTGTTTTTAATTCATTTCAAACAAATTTTTGGAATAAATTGCAATATACTTCACCATAGAAGTCCTTTTTTTCTTTGCTTTTTTCTACTTATCCCTGGATAACTGTTTGGATTGAAGCTGTGGACAGGAAAATGTATACATTGGGATTTCCTATAAGCGTTCATGATTACCTTTAATGGGTTTCATGGGATCCTGATTGAATATCCATTCGGACCGCTGCTGTGGCTGTGAGGATTTTCCATTGGCATTATTCACAGGCGTATATGACTACCTGTAGTGGGTGTCATGGGATTCTGGTGAGTAGGATGTGTGGCAGGTGATGGTGATGGAAGATCTACTCTTACTTGTTCACCAAGAACAGGAAGATTCACATGCACAAATTTGATTGGACACTCATTAGATATTTTGTGGACTTTAATCACATTTTTACACAATACGCATATTATTGTGTTTGCTGACACTGGTTGGTGCACTTTTAGCATTTGCATTTTAAATCAACATTTTTGTTTTAAAGTTTTTTGAGAGAGCGAGGTTCAAATTAATTAACTTTTAATGTATTTTCTCTCCACTTATTCTTATTTACAACAAGCTGCTCTTATTGTTACTGTTATTGAATATTTGGTTTGTCATTTGTGGATGTTTGGTGGTGGTTTATTACTTCCACACACATATCTTTATTCATTGTTTGCCTCCATGGGAGGTGCACACCCGGAGCAATGGCCATTTTGTGAACACATGAGTAACAGACTGACGTATACACATGATGATTTTTCATCAGCTGAGAATTTAGCACTTAAGGATTTGGATCATAATATTAAATCGTTAAAAAATGTTATGGATAAAAAAATTCAGGCTTGGTGGGATATTGCTACACTTGAACAATATGTTAAAAACAAAATGACACCTAGACATCGATGTTGGGATATCGGCCCTAATGATGGGATTGAAGATTCTGATCTAGACATACAATGGTATAACTTTTAAATGGGAGTGAACATAAATTATTAGAACTCATTATTTCTAGAATACGAGCGAAATTACAAATATTGGAGACAAAAATGATTGAACTGAAAGAATTGATTACTCCTTTTAAGGATACTGCAGAATTTAAAAAAAAAAACACTCAGGTGCAAAAACATTTAGAAAAATTAAATAAAGACACCAAATTAAAGAAATTAAAGAAATACCAAAGAGATCTAAAATATAATAAGTAAAATAAAGTGTATAAATGGCAGGAGGAATTGGTTGAAATAGCTTTGACTCAATCTATGGATTCTTCTTCAGAAAGGTTGCAACATATTCAGGATTATGCATTCCGGCATGTTCCACCTTGGGTGGGGGAGAATCGGGGTGACCGCCCGGCCCCTCCACTCATGGTAACAGGAATAATGAGGGAGGTGTTGGGGGAAGGGGAGCGATGGCAAACTCCAGTGCCCCATCTTACCCCAATCCCAAAAGCAACCACTATGGAAATAATGATTATGTGGGTTATGAAGTCACCATACAAAATAGTTTTCAGCCCCTGTACCAAGATGAGGACTCTCAGAGAGGCCACCAACTCTATAGGGGTTTTCAGAGGAGGGGGCATGGAGATCCACCTACAAGCGGAGGTTGGAACCCGAACAGGGGATATTCTAGTCAGAGAGGGAATTGGAGGGGAAGAGGTAGGGGTGGTCCACCCAATCCACCTTGGTACAATCAGTACTAGGGAACCCATTATGGCCAGCATGCGGCTCCACATTGGCAACAATGGGATTCACCTATCTGGCAACAACAAGGAAAAAACATAGTGGAAAGAGAGGATGAAGGCAGTATAAAAAAACGAGAGAATAGTGGGAAAAGGGATTTTCAATTTGAGTGATGAGGGTTTTTGAGTTAGGTCTAAAGCATGCCCCAGATAGGGGACTAAATAAACTTGATGCTTTTATTGATACAGAAAAATTCCTTAGAAAATTAAACATTAAAAAGCATTTTGCCTAAAAGCCCATTATAGATATTCAAACCACGCAACATGAATACCAGGAAAGGGGGTTGGGAAATCAATGAGTGTTTAATCCTTAAAAGTTGTCTAATCATTTCCTGGAGATGTTTAAAGCTATGGTTGAGCAAGACATTAGATTGATAAAAACTAAAAGGGGAAATAGGAAAGGCAACATCCAAAAAGGAATAGAGGCATTAGAAAAAAGGAAAAATATAGCCATTCGTCCAGCAGATAAAGGTGGGGTATTCTGGTTTTAAAAAAAGAGGATTATATTAGAGAACCTAATAGGTTGGTAGGTGACACCAATACCTATAAGATAAATAAAGGTGACCCCACTAAAAACTTAAAATCTCCTTAAAAGACTGAAGAAAAGGCTAAAGAAATAGGGATTGTTACTAAAAAAGAGGCTAGATACCTCATTACTGATGCTCCAAAGCTTCCTGTTATTTATCAATTGCAGAAAATATATAAGAATTCAGAATGCCCACCAGGAAAACCAATTATCAGTGGCATAAATTCCATCTTCTCTAGAATAGGCAAATATGTTGATTATTTTTTACAGCCCATTATTCAAACATATCCCTCATACCTGTGAGATAGTAAGCATCTTATGAATCTGCTCAAAGACGTACCAATACACGATAGCACATTAATTGTGACCATTGATGTTAAATCACTTTATACTAAACTTATACAACAGGACGTCTTATTAACCACTAAAAAAGCCCTAGATTCCAAGTCTGACCTCAAAAGTGAACAGAAGTGGTTCCTGATTGAGGCATTGGAGCGAGCAATGTATAATAACAATTTTTGGCATGAGGGATCATGCTTTAAACAAGTCAAGAGAGTGGCTATGGGAGCCAAATATGCTCCCAGTGTAGCCAACATATCAATGAGTCAATGGGAAGAGCATTGCATATTTGGGGTTCCCACATCTGAAATTTCATTATACAAAAGGTACATTGACGATATCATTATCCTTTGGAATGGTACAGTGGAGGCACTGGAAACTTTTTTGAGTAACATTAATAATAATTGTTATGGATTAAAATTCACAGGAAACTGGGATTTGTATGAAATTAGTTTCCTTGCTTTGGTCTTGGTAAAAGCAAATGGGCGCATTCAAACCAAGACTTATTTCAAGGGCACTGATAGAAATAGTTCTATCCCCATGGCTAGCTGCCACCATCCCAGGTGGTTGGGCGGGGTTCCAAAGGGTCAACTTATGAGAATCATGCGTAATTGTGACAATAGGTCGGATTATTTACATCAGTCAGAGATTGTGGTATATAAATTCAAAGAAAAAGGATATCAAAATCAGGACCTTAGGTCTATTCAATCACAGATTATGGACATGGATAGAAAATTACTTTTGGAGGACAAACCTAAAAATAAATCAGACTTAGATTTCATAGCCTTTTTGACTAATTTTAGCTAAGATTACAAAAGTTTAGAGAAGATAATTATGAAACATTGGCCATTACTGTTGAGAGACAGGACATTGTGAAAATTGCTGCACAACCGCCCCAGGTTTATCTATTGATGTGCACCTAATTTAAGGAACAGACTAGCTCCCAATGTATTAAACCCTCCGAAGAAAGTAGGTACATTCTTGGATGTAACAGGGTTTTACTACTGTAAAAAGGGTAAAGCATGTAAATTGATGAGGAATAATGCTAGAAAAGTATTGAATTTTACGTCATTCAGCACAGGGAGTGAATACAAAATCAAGAAATTCATTACATGCAAATTGACCCATGTAACCTATCATATTATTTGCCCATGCGAGCTACAATACGTAGGATGTACTAAAATAAATTTATGTACCCGCATCAATGAACATCTAAACAGTATTAAAAATGGGTTCCCAAAACATAGCCTTTCCAACCACTTCAGGACAGATCATAGTAAGGACTCTAGCATGACAACATTTTTTGGGATTGACAAAATAGACACAAATTGGAGGGGAGGAAATATGACCCAGAAAATATCAAAATAATTAAACCGAATGGATCTATAAATTAAACACCCTCACGGCTGCGGGAATTGATGTAGATATAGACCTAAATTTTTATTTATCTAATCATTAGAAATCCTTGTTTGTGGAACAAAATATTGTACAAGGTAAATCCATTCTACTTGAAACTATCCTCTTTTTTTTGCCACTAAATGGCTCTATTGGTAAAAGTTTTTTCTTTTATAATACTCACATACCATCTGATTTTTTTAACCACAAGATGGCAGTATCCATAGATAAAATATAAAATATATATATTTTTTAACTTTTTATAAATTTAAATTTAATTAATTTACCTGATTTTAATTTGTTTTTGTTGTCTTCTATACTTGTAGTATGATACATGAGTTTTTATTGTATATTATGCAAGGATTTAACTAGATTGGATATCCTTATTTGGCGGACTTGTATAATTATGGAAGCGACGTATCCGATCTGATGACCCTGATGATGTCAGAATGTGTTGACGAAACGCGTAGCTTGGCTTTAGCGTGAAAAGTCACTTCCACCATTTGCAACGCAGCTGCAACACTAACGGTGTCACATGGATGTTTAAGCTGCTATGGAGATTTGTTTTTAATTCATTTCAAACAAATTTTTGGAATAAATTGCAATATACTTCACCATAGAAGTCCTTTTTTTCTTTGCTTTTTTCTACTTATCCCTGGATAACTGTTTGGATTGAAGCTGTGGACAGGAAAATGTATACATTGGGATTTCCTATAAGCGTTCATGATTACCTTTAATGGGTTTCATGGGATCCTGATTGAATATCCATTCGGACCGCTGCTGTGGCTGTGAGGATTTTCCATTGGCATTATTCACAGGCGTATATGACTACCTGTAGTGGGTGTCATGGGATTCTGGTGAGTAGGATGTGTGGCAGGTGATGGTGATGGAAGATCTACTCTTACTTGTTCACCAAGAACAGGAAGATTCACATGCACAAATTTGATTGGACACTCATTAGATATTTTGTGGACTTTAATCACATTTTTACACAATACGCATATTATTGTGTTTGCTGACACTGGTTGGTGCACTTTTAGCATTTGCATTTTAAATCAACATTTTTGTTTTAAAGTTTTTTGAGAGAGCGAGGTTCAAATTAATTAACTTTTAATGTATTTTCTCTCCACTTATTCTTATTTACAACAAGCTGCTCTTATTGTTACTGTTATTGAATATTTGGTTTGTCATTTGTGGATGTTTGGTGGTGGTTTATTACTTCCACACACATATCTTTATTCATTGTTTGCCTCCATGGGAGGTGCACACCCGGAGCAATGGCCATTTTGTGAACACATGAGTAACAGACTGACGTATACACATGATGATTTTTCATCAGCTGAGAATTTAGCACTTAAGGATTTGGATCATAATATTAAATCGTTAAAAAATGTTATGGATAAAAAAATTCAGGCTTGGTGGGATATTGCTACACTTGAACAATATGTTAAAAACAAAATGACACCTAGACATCGATGTTGGGATATCGGCCCTAATGATGGGATTGAAGATTCTGATCTAGACATACAATGGTATAACTTTTAAATGGGAGTGAACATAAATTATTAGAACTCATTATTTCTAGAATACGAGCGAAATTACAAATATTGGAGACAAAAATGATTGAACTGAAAGAATTGATTACTCCTTTTAAGGATACTGCAGAATTTAAAAAAAAAAACACTCAGGTGCAAAAACATTTAGAAAAATTAAATAAAGACACCAAATTAAAGAAATTAAAGAAATACCAAAGAGATCTAAAATATAATAAGTAAAATAAAGTGTATAAATGGCAGGAGGAATTGGTTGAAATAGCTTTGACTCAATCTATGGATTCTTCTTCAGAAAGGTTGCAACATATTCAGGATTATGCATTCCGGCATGTTCCACCTTGGGTGGGGGAGAATCGGGGTGACCGCCCGGCCCCTCCACTCATGGTAACAGGAATAATGAGGGAGGTGTTGGGGGAAGGGGAGCGATGGCAAACTCCAGTGCCCCATCTTACCCCAATCCCAAAAGCAACCACTATGGAAATAATGATTATGTGGGTTATGAAGTCACCATACAAAATAGTTTTCAGCCCCTGTACCAAGATGAGGACTCTCAGAGAGGCCACCAACTCTATAGGGGTTTTCAGAGGAGGGGGCATGGAGATCCACCTACAAGCGGAGGTTGGAACCCGAACAGGGGATATTCTAGTCAGAGAGGGAATTGGAGGGGAAGAGGTAGGGGTGGTCCACCCAATCCACCTTGGTACAATCAGTACTAGGGAACCCATTATGGCCAGCATGCGGCTCCACATTGGCAACAATGGGATTCACCTATCTGGCAACAACAAGGAAAAAACATAGTGGAAAGAGAGGATGAAGGCAGTATAAAAAAACGAGAGAATAGTGGGAAAAGGGATTTTCAATTTGAGTGATGAGGGTTTTTGAGTTAGGTCTAAAGCATGCCCCAGATAGGGGACTAAATAAACTTGATGCTTTTATTGATACAGAAAAATTCCTTAGAAAATTAAACATTAAAAAGCATTTTGCCTAAAAGCCCATTATAGATATTCAAACCACGCAACATGAATACCAGGAAAGGGGGTTGGGAAATCAATGAGTGTTTAATCCTTAAAAGTTGTCTAATCATTTCCTGGAGATGTTTAAAGCTATGGTTGAGCAAGACATTAGATTGATAAAAACTAAAAGGGGAAATAGGAAAGGCAACATCCAAAAAGGAATAGAGGCATTAGAAAAAAGGAAAAATATAGCCATTCGTCCAGCAGATAAAGGTGGGGTATTCTGGTTTTAAAAAAAGAGGATTATATTAGAGAACCTAATAGGTTGGTAGGTGACACCAATACCTATAAGATAAATAAAGGTGACCCCACTAAAAACTTAAAATCTCCTTAAAAGACTGAAGAAAAGGCTAAAGAAATAGGGATTGTTACTAAAAAAGAGGCTAGATACCTCATTACTGATGCTCCAAAGCTTCCTGTTATTTATCAATTGCAGAAAATATATAAGAATTCAGAATGCCCACCAGGAAAACCAATTATCAGTGGCATAAATTCCATCTTCTCTAGAATAGGCAAATATGTTGATTATTTTTTACAGCCCATTATTCAAACATATCCCTCATACCTGTGAGATAGTAAGCATCTTATGAATCTGCTCAAAGACGTACCAATACACGATAGCACATTAATTGTGACCATTGATGTTAAATCACTTTATACTAAACTTATACAACAGGACGTCTTATTAACCACTAAAAAAGCCCTAGATTCCAAGTCTGACCTCAAAAGTGAACAGAAGTGGTTCCTGATTGAGGCATTGGAGCGAGCAATGTATAATAACAATTTTTGGCATGAGGGATCATGCTTTAAACAAGTCAAGAGAGTGGCTATGGGAGCCAAATATGCTCCCAGTGTAGCAAACATATCAATGAGTCAATGGGAAGAGCATTGCATATTTGGGGTTCCCACACCTGAAATTTCATTATACAAAAGGTACATTGACGATATCATTATCCTTTGGAATGGTACAGTGGAGGCACTGGAAACTTTTTTGAGTAACATTAATAATAATTGTTATGGATTAAAATTCACAGGAAACTGGGATTTGTATGAAATTAGTTTCCTTGCTTTGGTCTTGGTAAAAGCAAATGGGTGCATTCAAACCAAGACTTATTTCAAGGGCACTGATAGAAATAGTTCTATCCCCATGGCTAGCTGCCACCATCCCAGGTGGTTGGGCGGGGTTCCAAAGGGTCAACTTATGAGAATCATGCGTAATTGTGACAATAGGTCGGATTATTTACATCAGTCAGAGATTGTGGTATATAAATTCAAAGAAAAAGGATATCAAAATCAGGACCTTAGGTCTATTCAATCACAGATTATGGACATGGATAGAAAATTACTTTTGGAGGACAAACCTAAAAATAAATCAGACTTAGATTTCATAGCCTTTTTGACTAATTTTAGCTAAGATTACAAAAGTTTAGAGAAGATAATTATGAAACATTGGCCATTACTGTTGAGAGACAGGACATTGTGAAAATTGCTGCACAACCGCCCCAGGTTAATCTATTGATGTGCACCTAATTTAAGGAACAGACTAGCTCCCAATGTATTAAACCCTCCGAAGAAAGTAGGTACATTCTTGGATGTAACAGGGTTTTACTACTGTAAAAAGGGTAAAGCATGTAAATTGATGAGGAATAATGCTAGAAAAGTATTGAATTTTACGTCATTCAGCACAGGGAGTGAATACAAAATCAAGAAATTCATTACATGCAAATTGACCCATGTAACCTATCATATTATTTGCCCATGCGAGCTACAATACGTAGGATGTACTAAAATAAATTTATGTACCCGCATCAATGAACATCTAAACAGTATTAAAAATGGGTTCCCAAAACATAGCCTTTCCAACCACTTCAGGACAGATCATAGTAAGGACTCTAGCATGACAACATTTTTTGGGATTGACAAAATAGACACAAATTGGAGGGGAGGAAATATGACCCAGAAAATATCAAAATAATTAAACCGAATGGATCTATAAATTAAACACCCTCACGGCTGCGGGAATTGATGTAGATATAGACCTAAATTTTTATTTATCTAATCATTAGAAATCCTTGTTTGTGGAACAAAATATTGTACAAGGTAAATCCATTCTACTTGAAACTATCCTCTTTTTTTTGCCACTAAATGGCTCTATTGGTAAAAGTTTTTTCTTTTATAATACTCACATACCATCTGATTTTTTTAACCACAAGATGGCAGTATCCATAGATAAAATATAAAATATATATATTTTTTAACTTTTTATAAATTTAAATTTAATTAATTTACCTGATTTTAATTTGTTTTTGTTGTCTTCTATACTTGTAGTATGATACATGAGTTTTTATTGTATATTATGCAAGGATTTAACTAGATTGGATATCCTTATTTGGCGGACTTGTATAAATATGGAAGCGACATATCCGATCTGATGACCCTGATGATGTCAGAATGTGTTGACGAAACGCGTAGCTTGGCTTTAGCGTGAAAAGTCACTTCCACCATTTGCAACGCAGCTGCAACACTAACGGTGTCACATGGATGTTTAAGCTGCTATGGAGATTTGTTTTTAATTCATTTCAAACAAATTTTTGGAATAAATTGCAATATACTTCACCATAGAAGTCCTTTTTTTCTTTGCTTTTTTCTACTTATCCCTGGATAACTGTTTGGATTGAAGCTGTGGACAGGAAAATGTATACATTGGGATTTCCTATAAGCGTTCATGATTACCTTTAATGGGTTTCATGGGATCCTGATTGAATATCCATTCGGACCGCTGCTGTGGCTGTGAGGATTTTCCATTGGCATTATTCACAGGCGTATATGACTACCTGTAGTGGGTGTCATGGGATTCTGGTGAGTAGGATGTGTGGCAGGTGATGGTGATGGAAGATCTACTCTTACTTGTTCACCAAGAACAGGAAGATTCACATGCACAAATTTGATTGGACACTCATTAGATATTTTGTGGACTTTAATCACATTTTTACACAATACGCATATTATTGTGTTTGCTGACACTGGTTGGTGCACTTTTAGCATTTGCATTTTAAATCAACATTTTTGTTTTAAAGTTTTTTGAGAGAGCGAGGTTCAAATTAATTAACTTTTAATGTATTTTCTCTCCACTTATTCTTATTTACAACAAGCTGCTCTTATTGTTACTGTTATTGAATATTTGGTTTGTCATTTGTGGATGTTTGGTGGTGGTTTATTACTTCCACACACATATCTTTATTCATTGTTTGCCTCCATGGGAGGTGCACACCCGGAGCAATGGCCATTTTGTGAACACATGAGTAACAGACTGACGTATACACATGATGATTTTTCATCAGCTGAGAATTTAGCACTTAAGGATTTGGATCATAATATTAAATCGTTAAAAAATGTTATGGATAAAAAAATTCAGGCTTGGTGGGATATTGCTACACTTGAACAATATGTTAAAAACAAAATGACACCTAGACATCGATGTTGGGATATCGGCCCTAATGATGGGATTGAAGATTCTGATCTAGACATACAATGGTATAACTTTTAAATGGGAGTGAACATAAATTATTAGAACTCATTATTTCTAGAATACGAGCGAAATTACAAATATTGGAGACAAAAATGATTGAACTGAAAGAATTGATTACTCCTTTTAAGGATACTGCAGAATTTAAAAAAAAAAACACTCAGGTGCAAAAACATTTAGAAAAATTAAATAAAGAAACCAAATTAAAGAAATTAAAGAAATACCAAAGAGATCTAAAATATAATAAGTAAAATAAAGTGTATAAATGGCAGGAGGAATTGGTTGAAATAGCTTTGACTCAATCTATGGATTCTTCTTCAGAAAGGTTGCAACATATTCAGGATTATGCATTCCGGCATGTTCCACCTTGGGTGGGGGAGAATCGGGGTGACCGCCCGGCCCCTCCACTCATGGTAACAGGAATAATGAGGGAGGTGTTGGGGGAAGGGGAGCGATGGCAAACTCCAGTGCCCCATCTTACCCCAATCCCAAAAGCAACCACTATGGAAATAATGATTATGTGGGTTATGAAGTCACCATACAAAATAGTTTTCAGCCCCTGTACCAAGATGAGGACTCTCAGAGAGGCCACCAACTCTATAGGGGTTTTCAGAGGAGGGGGCATGGAGATCCACCTACAAGCGGAGGTTGGAACCCGAACAGGGGATATTCTAGTCAGAGAGGGAATTGGAGGGGAAGAGGTAGGGGTGGTCCACCCAATCCACCTTGGTACAATCAGTACTAGGGAACCCATTATGGCCAGCATGCGGCTCCACATTGGCAACAATGGGATTCACCTATCTGGCAACAACAAGGAAAAAACATAGTGGAAAGAGAGGATGAAGGCAGTATAAAAAAACGAGAGAATAGTGGGAAAAGGGATTTTCAATTTGAGTGATGAGGGTTTTTGAGTTAGGTCTAAAGCATGCCCCAGATAGGGGACTAAATAAACTTGATGCTTTTATTGATACAGAAAAATTCCTTAGAAAATTAAACATTAAAAAGCATTTTGCCTAAAAGCCCATTATAGATATTCAAACCACGCAACATGAATACCAGGACAGCGGGTTGGGAAATCAATGAGTGTTTAATCCTTAAAAGTTGTCTAATCATTTCCTGGAGATGTTTAAAGCTATGGTTGAGCAAGACATTAGATTGATAAAAACTAAAAGGGGAAATAGGAAAGGCAACATCCAAAAAGGAATAGAGGCATTAGAAAAAAGGAAAAATATAGCCATTCGTCCAGCAGATAAAGGTGGGGTATTCTGGTTTTAAAAAAAGAGGATTATATTAGAGAACCTAATAGGTTGGTAGGTGACACCAATACCTATAAGATAAATAAAGGTGACCCCACTAAAAACTTAAAATCTCCTTAAAAGACTGAAGAAAAGGCTAAAGAAATAGGGATTGTTACTAAAAAAGAGGCTAGATACTTTATTACTGATGCTCCAAAGCTTCCTGTTATTTATCAATTGCAGGAAATATATAAGAATTCAGAATGCCCACCAGGAAAACCAATTATCAGTGGCATAAATTCCATCTTCTCTAGAATAGGCAAATATGTTGATTATTTTTTACAGCCCATTATTCAAACATATCCCTCATACCTGTGAGATAGTAAGCATCTTATGAATCTGCTCAAAGACGTACCAATACACGATAGCACATTAATTGTGACCATTGATGTTAAATCACTTTATACTAAACCTATACAACAGGACGTCTTATTAACCACTAAAAAAGCCCTAGATTCCAAGTCTGACCTCAAAAGGGAACAGAAGGGGTTCCTGATTGAGGCATTGGCGCGAGCAATGTATAATAACAATTTTTGGCATGAGAGATCATGCTTTAAACAGGTCAAGGGAGTGGCTATGGGAGCCAAATATGCTCCCAGTGTAGCAAACATATCAATGAGTCAATGGGAAGAGCATTGCATATTTGGGGTTCCCACATCTGAAATTTCATTATACAAAAGGTACATTGACGATATCATTATCCTTTGGAATGGTACAGTGGAGGCACTGGAAACTTTTTTGAGTAACATTAATAATAATTGTTATGGATTAAAATTCACAGGAAACTGGGATTTGTATGAAATTAGTTTCCTTGCTTTGGTCTTGGTAAAAGCAAATGGGCGCATTCAAACCAAGACTTATTTCAAGGGCACTGATAGAAATAATTCTATCCCCATGGCTAGCTGCCACCACCCCAGGTGGTTGGGCGGGGTTCCAAAGGGTCAACTTATGAGAATCATGCGTAATTGTGACAATAGGTCGGATTATTTACATCAGTCAGAGATTGTGGTATATAAATTCAAAGAAAAAGGATATCAAAATCAGGACCTTAGGTCTATTCAATCACAGATTATGGACATGGATAGAAAATTACTTTTGGAGGACAAACCTAAAAATAAATCAGACTTAGATTTCATAGCCTTTTTGACTAATTTTAGCTAAGATTACAAAAGTTTAGAGAAGATAATTATGAAACATTGGCCATTACTGTTGAGAGACAGGACATTGTGAAAATTGCTGCACAACCGCCCCAGGTTTATCTATTGATGTGCACCTAATTTAAGGAACAGACTAGCTCCCAATGTATTAAACCCTCCGAAGAAAGTAGGTACATTCTTGGATGTAACAGGGTTTTACTACTGTAAAAAGGGTAAAGCATGTAAATTGATGAGGAATAATGCTAGAAAAGTATTGAATTTTACGTCATTCAGCACAGGGAGTGAATACAAAATCAAGAAATTCATTACATGCAAATTGACCCATGTAACCTATCATATTATTTGCCCATGCGAGCTACAATACGTAGGATGTACTAAAATAAATTTATGTACCCGCATCAATGAACATCTAAACAGTATTAAAAATGGGTTCCCAAAACATAGCTTTTCCAACCACTTCAGGACAGATCATAGTAAGGACTCTAGCATGACAACATTTTTTGGGATTGACAAAATAGACACAAATTGGAGGGGAGGAAATATGACCCAGAAAATATCAAAATAATTAAACCGAATGGATCTATAAATTAAACACCCTCACGGCTGCGGGAATTGATGTAGATATAGACCTAAATTTTTATTTATCTAATCATTAGAAATCCTTGTTTGTGGAACAAAATATTGTACAAGGTAAATCCATTCTACTTGAAACTATCCTCTTTTTTTTGCCACTAAATGGCTCTATTGGTAAAAGTTTTTTCTTTTATAATACTCACATACCATCTGATTTTTTTAACCACAAGATGGCAGTATCCATAGATAAAATATAAAATATATATATTTTTTAACTTTTTATAAATTTAAATTTAATTAATTTACCTGATTTTAATTTGTTTTTGTTGTCTTCTATACTTGTAGTATGATACATGAGTTTTTATTGTATATTATGCAAGGATTTAACTAGATTGGATATCCTTATTTGGCGGACTTGTATAAATATGGAAGCGACATATCCGATCTGATGACCCTGATGATGTCAGAATGTGTTGACGAAACGCGTAGCTTGGCTTTAGCGTGAAAAGTCACTTCCACCATTTGCAACGCAGCTGCAACACTAACGGTGTCACATGGATGTTTAAGCTGCTATGGAGATTTGTTTTTAATTCATTTCAAACAAATTTTTGGAATAAATTGCAATATACTTCACCATAGAAGTCCTTTTTTTCTTTGCTTTTTTCTACTTATCCCTGGATAACTGTTTGGATTGAAGCTGTGGACAGGAAAATGTATACATTGGGATTTCCTATAAGCGTTCATGATTACCTTTAATGGGTTTCATGGGATCCTGATTGAATATCCATTCGGACCGCTGCTGTGGCTGTGAGGATTTTCCATTGGCATTATTCACAGGCGTATATGACTACCTGTAGTGGGTGTCATGGGATTCTGGTGAGTAGGATGTGTGGCAGGTGATGGTGATGGAAGATCTACTCTTACTTGTTCACCAAGAACAGGAAGATTCACATGCACAAATTTGATTGGACACTCATTAGATATTTTGTGGACTTTAATCACATTTTTACACAATACGCATATTATTGTGTTTGCTGACACTGGTTGGTGCACTTTTAGCATTTGCATTTTAAATCAACATTTTTGTTTTAAAGTTTTTTGAGAGAGCGAGGTTCAAATTAATTAACTTTTAATGTATTTTCTCTCCACTTATTCTTATTTACAACAAGCTGCTCTTATTGTTACTGTTATTGAATATTTGGTTTGTCATTTGTGGATGTTTGGTGGTGGTTTATTACTTCCACACACATATCTTTATTCATTGTTTGCCTCCATGGGAGGTGCACACCCGGAGCAATGGCCATTTTGTGAACACATGAGTAACAGACTGACGTATACACATGATGATTTTTCATCAGCTGAGAATTTAGCACTTAAGGATTTGGATCATAATATTAAATCGTTAAAAAATGTTATGGATAAAAAAATTCAGGCTTGGTGGGATATTGCTACACTTGAACAATATGTTAAAAACAAAATGACACCTAGACATCGATGTTGGGATATCGGCCCTAATGATGGGATTGAAGATTCTGATCTAGACATACAATGGTATAACTTTTAAATGGGAGTGAACATAAATTATTAGAACTCATTATTTCTAGAATACGAGCGAAATTACAAATATTGGAGACAAAAATGATTGAACTGAAAGAATTGATTACTCCTTTTAAGGATACTGCAGAATTTAAAAAAAAAAACACTCAGGTGCAAAAACATTTAGAAAAATTAAATAAAGAAACCAAATTAAAGAAATTAAAGAAATACCAAAGAGATCTAAAATATAATAAGTAAAATAAAGTGTATAAATGGCAGGAGGAATTGGTTGAAATAGCTTTGACTCAATCTATGGATTCTTCTTCAGAAAGGTTGCAACATATTCAGGATTATGCATTCCGGCATGTTCCACCTTGGGTGGGGGAGAATCGGGGTGACCGCCCGGCCCCTCCACTCATGGTAACAGGAATAATGAGGGAGGTGTTGGGGGAAGGGGAGCGATGGCAAACTCCAGTGCCCCATCTTACCCCAATCCCAAAAGCAACCACTATGGAAATAATGATTATGTGGGTTATGAAGTCACCATACAAAATAGTTTTCAGCCCCTGTACCAAGATGATGACTCTCAGAGAGGCCACCAACTCTATAGGGGTTTTCAGAGGAGGGGGCATGGAGATCCACCTACAAGCGGAGGTTGGAACCCGAACAGGGGATATTCTAGTCAGAGAGGGAATTGGAGGGGAAGAGGTAGGGGTGGTCCACCCAATCCACCTTGGTACAATCAGTACTAGGGAACCCATTATGGCCAGCATGCGGCTCCACATTGGCAACAATGGGATTCACCTATCTGGCAACAACAAGGAAAAAACATAGTGGAAAGAGAGGATGAAGGCAGTATAAAAAAACGAGAGAATAGTGGGAAAAGGGATTTTCAATTTGAGTGATGAGGGTTTTTGAGTTAGGTCTAAAGCATGCCCCAGATAGGGGACTAAATAAACTTGATGCTTTTATTAATACAGAAAAATTCCTTAGAAAATTAAACATTAAAAAGCATTTTGCCTAAAAGCCCATTATAGATATTCAAACCACGCAACATGAATACCAGGACAGCGGGTTGGGAAATCAATGAGTGTTTAATCCTTAAAAGTTGTCTAATCATTTCCTGGAGATGTTTAAAGCTATGGTTGAGCAAGACATTAGATTGATAAAAACTAAAAGGGGAAATAGGAAAGGCAACATCCAAAAAGGAATAGAGGCATTAGAAAAAAGGAAAAATATAGCCATTCGTCCAGCAGATAAAGGTGGGGTATTCTGGTTTTAAAAAAAGAGGATTATATTAGAGAACCTAATAGGTTGGTAGGTGACACCAATACCTATAAGATAAATAAAGGTGACCCCACTAAAAACTTAAAATCTCCTTAAAAGACTGAAGAAAAGGCTAAAGAAATAGGGATTGTTACTAAAAAAGAGGCTAGATACTTTATTACTGATGCTCCAAAGCTTCCTGTTATTTATCAATTGCAGGAAATATATAAGAATTCAGAATGCCCACCAGGAAAACCAATTATCAGTGGCATAAATTCCATCTTCTCTAGAATAGGCAAATATGTTGATTATTTTTTACAGCCCATTATTCAAACATATCCCTCATACCTGTGAGATAGTAAGCATCTTATGAATCTGCTCAAAGACGTACCAATACACGATAGCACATTAATTGTGACCATTGATGTTAAATCACTTTATACTAAACCTATACAACAGGACGTCTTATTAACCACTAAAAAAGCCCTAGATTCCAAGTCTGACCTCAAAAGGGAACAGAAGGGGTTCCTGATTGAGGCATTGGCGCGAGCAATGTATAATAACAATTTTTGGCATGAGAGATCATGCTTTAAACAGGTCAAGGGAGTGGCTATGGGAGCCAAATATGCTCCCAGTGTAGCAAACATATCAATGAGTCAATGGGAAGAGCATTGCATATTTGGGGTTCCCACATCTGAAATTTCATTATACAAAAGGTACATTGACGATATCATTATCCTTTGGAATGGTACAGTGGAGGCACTGGAAACTTTTTTGAGTAACATTAATAATAATTGTTATGGATTAAAATTCACAGGAAACTGGGATTTGTATGAAATTAGTTTCCTTGCTTTGGTCTTGGTAAAAGCAAATGGGCGCATTCAAACCAAGACTTATTTCAAGGGCACTGATAGAAATAATTCTATCCCCATGGCTAGCTGCCACCATCCCAGGTGGTTGGGCGGGGTTCCAAAGGGTCAACTTATGAGAATCATGCGTAATTGTGACAATAGGTCGGATTATTTACATCAGTCAGAGATTGTGGTATATAAATTCAAAGAAAAAGGATATCAAAATCAGGACCTTAGGTCTATTCAATCACAGATTATGGACATGGATAGAAAATTACTTTTGGAGGACAAACCTAAAAATAAATCAGACTTAGATTTCATAGCCTTTTTGACTAATTTTAGCTAAGATTACAAAAGTTTAGAGAAGATAATTATGAAACATTGGCCATTACTGTTGAGAGACAGGACATTGTGAAAATTGCTGCACAACCGCCCCAGGTTTATCTATTGATGTGCACCTAATTTAAGGAACAGACTAGCTCCCAATGTATTAAACCCTCCGAAGAAAGTAGGTACATTCTTGGATGTAACAGGGTTTTACTACTGTAAAAAGGGTAAAGCATGTAAATTGATGAGGAATAATGCTAGAAAAGTATTGAATTTTACGTCATTCAGCACAGGGAGTGAATACAAAATCAAGAAATTCATTACATGCAAATTGACCCATGTAACCTATCATATTATTTGCCCATGCGAGCTACAATACGTAGGATGTACTAAAATAAATTTATGTACCCGCATCAATGAACATCTAAACAGTATTAAAAATGGGTTCCCAAAACATAGCCTTTCCAACCACTTCAGGACAGATCATAGTAAGGACTCTAGCATGACAACATTTTTTGGGATTGACAAAATAGACACAAATTGGAGGGGAGGAAATATGACCCAGAAAATATCAAAATAATTAAACCGAATGGATCTATAAATTAAACACCCTCACGGCTGCGGGAATTGATGTAGATATAGACCTAAATTTTTATTTATCTAATCATTAGAAATCCTTGTTTGTGGAACAAAATATTGTACAAGGTAAATCCATTCTACTTGAAACTATCCTCTTTTTTTTGCCACTAAATGGCACTATTGGTAAAAGTTTTTTCTTTTATAATACTCACATACCATCTGATTTTTTTAACCACAAGATGGCAGTATCCATAGATAAAATATAAAATATATATATTTTTTAACTTTTTATAAATTTAAATTTAATTAATTTACCTGATTTTAATTTGTTTTTGTTGTCTTCTATACTTGTAGTATGATACATGAGTTTTTATTGTATATTATGCAAGGATTTAACTAGATTGGATATCCTTATTTGGCGGACTTGTATAAATATGGAAGCGACGTATCTGATCTGATGACCCTGATGATGTCAGAATGTGTTGACGAAACGCGTAGCTTGGCTTTAGCGTGAAAAGTCACTTCCACCATTTGCAACGCAGCTGCAACACTAACGGTGTCACATGGATGTTTAAGCTGCTATGGAGATTTGTTTTTAATTCATTTCAAACAAATTTTTGGAATAAATTGCAATATACTTCACCATAGAAGTCCTTTTTTTCTTTGCTTTTTTCTACTTATCCCTGGATAACTGTTTGGATTAAAGCTGTGGACAGGAAAATGTATACATTGGGATTTCCTATAAGCGTTCATGATTACCTTTAATGGGTTTCATGGGATCCTGATTGAATATCCATTCGGGCCGCTGCTGTGGCTGTGAGGATTTTCCATTGGCATTATTCACAGGCGTATATGACTACCTGTAGTGGGTGTCATGGGATTCTGGTGAGTAGGATGTGTGGCAGGTGATGGTGATGGAAGATCTACTCTTACTTGTTCACCAAGAACAGGAAGATTCACATGCACAAATTTGATTGGACACTCATTAGATATTTTGTGGACTTTAATCACATTTTTACACAATACGCATATTATTGTGTTTGCTGACACTGGTTGGTGCACTTTTAGCATTTGCATTTTAAATCAACATTTTTGTTTTAAAGTTTTTTGAGAGAGCGAGGTTCAAATTAATTAACTTTTAATGTATTTTCTCTCCACTTATTCTTATTTACAACAAGCTGCTCTTATTGTTACTGTTATTGAATATTTGGTTTGTCATTTGTGGATGTTTGGTGGTGGTTTATTACTTCCACACACATATCTTTATTCATTGTTTGCCTCCATGGGAGGTGCACACCCGGAGCAATGGCCATTTTGTGAACACATGAGTAACAGACTGACGTATACACATGATGATTTTTCATCAGCTGAGAATTTAGCACTTAAGGATTTGGATCATAATATTAAATCGTTAAAAAATGTTATGGATAAAAAAATTCAGGCTTGGTGGGATATTGCTACACTTGAACAATATGTTAAAAACAAAATGACACCTAGACATCGATGTTGGGATATCGGCCCTAATGATGGGATTGAAGATTCTGATCTAGACATACAATGGTGTAACTTTTAAATGGGAGTGAACATAAATTATTAGAACTCATTATTTCTAGAATACGAGCGAAATTACAAATATTGGAGACAAAAATGATTGAACTGAAAGAATTGATTACTCCTTTTAAGGATACTGCAGAATTTAAAAAAAAAAACACTCAGGTGCAAAAACATTTAGAAAAATTAAATAAAGACACCAAATTAAAGAAATTAAAGAAATACCAAAGAGATCTAAAATATAATAAGTAAAATAAAGTGTATAAATGGCAGGAGGAATTGGTTGAAATAGCTTTGACTCAATCTATGGATTCTTCTTCAGAAAGGTTGCAACATATTCAGGATTATGCATTCCGGAATGTTCCACCTTGGGTGGGGGAGAATCGGGGTGACCGCCCGGCCCCTCCACTCATGGTAACAGGAATAATGAGGGAGGTGTTGGGGGAAGGGGAGCGATGGCAAACTCCAGTGCCCCATCTTACCCCAATCCCAAAAGCAACCACTATGGAAATAATGATTATGTGGGTTATGAAGTCACCATACAAAATAGTTTTCAGCCCCTGTACCAAGATGAGGACTCTCAGAGAGGCCACCAACTCTATAGGGGTTTTCAGAGGAGGGGGCATGGAGATCCACCTACAAGCGGAGGTTGGAACCCGAACAGGGGATATTCTAGTCAGAGAGGGAATTGGAGGGGAAGAGGTAGGGGTGGTCCACCCAATCCACCTTGGTACAATCAGTACTAGGGAACCCATTATGGCCAGCATGCGGCTCCACATTGGCAACAATGGGATTCACCTATCTGGCAACAACAAGGAAAAAACATAGTGGAAAGAGAGGATGAAGGCAGTATAAAAAAACGAGAGAATAGTGGGAAAAGGGATTTTCAATTTGAGTGATGAGGGTTTTTGAGTTAGGTCTAAAGCATGCCCCAGATAGGGGACTAAATAAACTTGATGCTTTTATTGATACAGAAAAATTCCTTAGAAAATTAAACATTAAAAAGCATTTTGCCTAAAAGCCCATTATAGATATTCAAACCACGCAACATGAATACCAGGAAAGGGGGTTGGGAAATCAATGAGTGTTTAATCCTTAAAAGTTGTCTAATCATTTCCTGGAGATGTTTAAAGCTATGGTTGAGCAAGACATTAGATTGATAAAAACTAAAAGGGGAAATAGGAAAGGCAACATCCAAAAAGGAATAGAGGCATTAGAAAAAAGGAAAAATATAGCCATTCGTCCAGCAGATAAAGGTGGGGTATTCTGGTTTTAAAAAAAGAGGATTATATTAGAGAACCTAATAGGTTGGTAGGTGACACCAATACCTATAAGATAAATAAAGGTGACCCCACTAAAAACTTAAAATCTCCTTAAAAGACTGAAGAAAAGGCTAAAGAAATAGGGATTGTTACTAAAAAAGAGGCTAGATACCTCATTACTGATGCTCCAAAGCTTCCTGTTATTTATCAATTGCAGAAAATATATAAGAATTCAGAATGCCCACCAGGAAAACCAATTATCAGTGGCATAAATTCCATCTTCTCTAGAATAGGCAAATATGTTGATTATTTTTTACAGCCCATTATTCAAACATATCCCTCATACCTGTGAGATAGTAAGCATCTTATGAATCTGCTCAAAGACGTACCAATACACGATAGCACATTAATTGTGACCATTGATGTTAAATCACTTTATACTAAACCTATACAACAGGACGTCTTATTAACCACTAAAAAAGCCCTAGATTCCAAGTCTGACCTCAAAAGGGAACAGAAGGGGTTCCTGATTGAGGCATTGGAGCGAGCAATGTATAATAACAATTTTTGGCATGAGGGATCATGCTTTAAACAAGTCAAGAGAGTGGCTATGGGAGCCAAATATGCTCCCAGTGTAGCAAACATATCAATGAGTCAATGGGAAGAGCATTGCATATTTGGGGTTCCCACACCTGAAATTTCATTATACAAAAGGTACATTGACGATATCATTATCCTTTGGAATGGTACAGTGGAGGCACTGGAAACTTTTTTGAGTAACATTAATAATAATTGTTATGGATTAAAATTCACAGGAAACTGGGATTTGTATGAAATTAGTTTCCTTGCTTTGGTCTTGGTAAAAGCAAATGGGCGCATTCAAACCAAGACTTATTTCAAGGGCACTGATAGAAATAGTTCTATCCCCATGGCTAGCTGCCACCATCCCAGGTGGTTGGGCGGGGTTCCAAAGGGTCAACTTATGAGAATCATGCGTAATTGTGACAATAGGTCGGATTATTTACATCAGTCAGAGATTGTGGTATATAAATTCAAAGAAAAAGGATATCAAAATCAGGACCTTAGGTCTATTCAATCACAGATTATGGACATGGATAGAAAATTACTTTTGGAGGACAAACCTAAAAATAAATCAGACTTAGATTTCATAGCCTTTTTGACTAATTTTAGCTAAGATTACAAAAGTTTAGAGAAGATAATTATGAAACATTGGCCATTACTGTTGAGAGACAGGACATTGTGAAAATTGCTGCACAACCGCCCCAGGTTTATCTATTGATGTGCACCTAATTTAAGGAACAGACTAGCTCCCAATGTATTAAACCCTCCGAAGAAAGTAGGTACATTCTTGGATGTAACAGGGTTTTACTACTGTAAAAAGGGTAAAGCATGTAAATTGATGAGGAATAATGCTAGAAAAGTATTGAATTTTACGTCATTCAGCACAGGGAGTGAATACAAAATCAAGAAATTCATTACATGCAAATTGACCCATGTAACCTATCATATTATTTGCCCATGCGAGCTACAATACGTAGGATGTACTAAAATAAATTTATGTACCCGCATCAATGAACATCTAAACAGTATTAAAAATGGGTTCCCAAAACATAGCCTTTCCAACCACTTCAGGACAGATCATAGTAAGGACTCTAGCATGACAACATTTTTTGGGATTGACAAAATAGACACAAATTGGAGGGGAGGAAATATGACCCAGAAAATATCAAAATAATTAAACCGAATGGATCTATAAATTAAACACCCTCACGGCTGCGGGAATTGATGTAGATATAGACCTAAATTTTTATTTATCTAATCATTAGAAATCCTTGTTTGTGGAACAAAATATTGTACAAGGTAAATCCATTCTACTTGAAACTATCCTCTTTTTTTTGCCACTAAATGGCTCTATTGGTAAAAGTTTTTTCTTTTATAATACTCACATACCATCTGATTTTTTTAACCACAAGATGGCAGTATCCATAGATAAAATATAAAATATATATATTTTTTAACTTTTTATAAATTTAAATTTAATTAATTTACCTGATTTTAATTTGTTTTTGTTGTCTTCTATACTTGTAGTATGATACATGAGTTTTTATTGTATATTATGCAAGGATTTAACTAGATTGGATATCCTTATTTGGCGGACTTGTATAAATATGGAAGCGACGTATCCGATCTGATGACCCTGATGATGTCAGAATGTGTTGACGAAACGCGTAGCTTGGCTTTAGCGTGAAAAGTCACTTCCACCATTTGCAACGCAGCTGCAACACTAAAGGTGTCACATGGATGTTTAAGCTGCTATGGAGATTTGTTTTTAATTCATTTCAAACAAATTTTTGGAATAAATTGCAATATACTTCACCATAGAAGTCCTTTTTTTCTTTGCTTTTTTCTACTTATCCCTGGATAACTGTTTGGATTGAAGCTGTGGACAGGAAAATGTATACATTGGGATTTCCTATAAGCGTTCATGATTACCTTTAATGGGTTTCATGGGATCCTGATTGAATATCCATTCGGACCGCTGCTGTGGCTGTGAGGATTTTCCATTGGCATTATTCACAGGCGTATATGACTACCTGTAGTGGGTGTCATGGGATTCTGGTGAGTAGGATGTGTGGCAGGTGATGGTGATGGAAGATCTACTCTTACTTGTTCACCAAGAACAGGAAGATTCACATGCACAAATTTGATTGGACACTCATTAGATATTTTGTGGACTTTAATCACATTTTTACACAATACGCATATTATTGTGTTTGCTGACACTGGTTGGTGCACTTTTAGCATTTGCATTTTAAATCAACATTTTTGTTTTAAAGTTTTTTGAGAGAGCGAGGTTCAAATTAATTAACTTTTAATGTATTTTCTCTCCACTTATTCTTATTTACAACAAGCTGCTCTTATTGTTACTGTTATTGAATATTTGGTTTGTCATTTGTGGATGTTTGGTGGTGGTTTATTACTTCCACACACATATCTTTATTCATTGTTTGCCTCCATGGGAGGTGCACACCCGGAGCAATGGCCATTTTGTGAACACATGAGTAACAGACTGACGTATACACATGATGATTTTTCATCAGCTGAGAATTTAGCACTTAAGGATTTGGATCATAATATTAAATCGTTAAAAAATGTTATGGATAAAAAAATTCAGGCTTGGTGGGATATTGCTACACTTGAACAATATGTTAAAAACAAAATGACACCTAGACATCGATGTTGGGATATCGGCCCTAATGATGGGATTGAAGATTCTGATCTAGACATACAATGGTATAACTTTTAAATGGGAGTGAACATAAATTATTAGAACTCATTATTTCTAGAATACGAGCGAAATTACAAATATTGGAGACAAAAATGATTGAACTGAAAGAATTGATTACTCCTTTTAAGGATACTGCAGAATTTAAAAAAAAAAACACTCAGGTGCAAAAACATTTAGAAAAATTAAATAAAGAAACCAAATTAAAGAAATTAAAGAAATACCAAAGAGATCTAAAATATAATAAGTAAAATAAAGTGTATAAATGGCAGGAGGAATTGGTTGAAATAGCTTTGACTCAATCTATGGATTCTTCTTCAGAAAGGTTGCAACATATTCAGGATTATGCATTCCGGCATGTTCCACCTTGGGTGGGGGAGAATCGGGGTGACCGCCCGGCCCCTCCACTCATGGTAACAGGAATAATGAGGGAGGTGTTGGGGGAAGGGGAGCGATGGCAAACTCCAGTGCCCCATCTTACCCCAATCCCAAAAGCAACCACTATGGAAATAATGATTATGTGGGTTATGAAGTCACCATACAAAATAGTTTTCAGCCCCTGTACCAAGATGATGACTCTCAGAGAGGCCACCAACTCTATAGGGGTTTTCAGAGGAGGGGGCATGGAGATCCACCTACAAGCGGAGGTTGGAACCCGAACAGGGGATATTCTAGTCAGAGAGGGAATTGGAGGGGAAGAGGTAGGGGTGGTCCACCCAATCCACCTTGGTACAATCAGTACTAGGGAACCCATTATGGCCAGCATGCGGCTCCACATTGGCAACAATGGGATTCACCTATCTGGCAACAACAAGGAAAAAACATAGTGGAAAGAGAGGATGAAGGCAGTATAAAAAAACGAGAGAATAGTGGGAAAAGGGATTTTCAATTTGAGTGATGAGGGTTTTTGAGTTAGGTCTAAAGCATGCCCCAGATAGGGGACTAAATAAACTTGATGCTTTTATTGATACAGAAAAATTCCTTAGAAAATTAAACATTAAAAAGCATTTTGCCTAAAAGCCCATTATAGATATTCAAACCACGCAACATGAATACCAGGACAGCGGGTTGGGAAATCAATGAGTGTTTAATCCTTAAAAGTTGTCTAATCATTTCCTGGAGATGTTTAAAGCTATGGTTGAGCAAGACATTAGATTGATAAAAACTAAAAGGGGAAATAGGAAAGGCAACATCCAAAAAGGAATAGAGGCATTAGAAAAAAGGAAAAATATAGCCATTCGTCCAGCAGATAAAGGTGGGGTATTCTGGTTTTAAAAAAAGAGGATTATATTAGAGAACCTAATAGGTTGGTAGGTGACACCAATACCTATAAGATAAATAAAGGTGACCCCACTAAAAACTTAAAATCTCCTTAAAAGACTGAAGAAAAGGCTAAAGAAATAGGGATTGTTACTAAAAAAGAGGCTAGATACTTTATTACTGATGCTCCAAAGCTTCCTGTTATTTATCAATTGCAGGAAATATATAAGAATTCAGAATGCCCACCAGGAAAACCAATTATCAGTGGCATAAATTCCATCTTCTCTAGAATAGGCAAATATGTTGATTATTTTTTACAGCCCATTATTCAAACATATCCCTCATACCTGTGAGATAGTAAGCATCTTATGAATCTGCTCAAAGACGTACCAATACACGATAGCACATTAATTGTGACCATTGATGTTAAATCACTTTATACTAAACCTATACAACAGGACGTCTTATTAACCACTAAAAAAGCCCTAGATTCCAAGTCTGACCTCAAAAGGGAACAGAAGGGGTTCCTGATTGAGGCATTGGCGCGAGCAATGTATAATAACAATTTTTGGCATGAGAGATCATGCTTTAAACAGGTCAAGGGAGTGGCTATGGGAGCCAAATATGCTCCCAGTGTAGCCAACATATCAATGAGTCAATGGGAAGAGCATTGCATATTTGGGGTTCCCACATCTGAAATTTCATTATACAAAAGGTACATTGACGATATCATTATCCTTTGGAATGGTACAGTGGAGGCACTGGAAACTTTTTTGAGTAACATTAATAATAATTGTTATGGATTAAAATTCACAGGAAACTGGGATTTGTATGAAATTAGTTTCCTTGCTTTGGTCTTGGTAAAAGCAAATGGGCGCATTCAAACCAAGACTTATTTCAAGGGCACTGATAGAAATAGTTCTATCCCCATGGCTAGCTGCCACCATCCCAGGTGGTTGGGCGGGGTTCCAAAGGGTCAACTTATGAGAATCATGCGTAATTGTGACAATAGGTCGGATTATTTACATCAGTCAGAGATTGTGGTATATAAATTCAAAGAAAAAGGATATCAAAATCAGGACCTTAGGTCTATTCAATCACAGATTATGGACATGGATAGAAAATTACTTTTGGAGGACAAACCTAAAAATAAATCAGACTTAGATTTCATAGCCTTTTTGACTAATTTTAGCTAAGATTACAAAAGTTTAGAGAAGATAATTATGAAACATTGGCCATTACTGTTGAGAGACAGGACATTGTGAAAATTGCTGCACAACCGCCCCAGGTTTATCTATTGATGTGCACCTAATTTAAGGAACAGACTAGCTCCCAATGTATTAAACCCTCCGAAGAAAGTAGGTACATTCTTGGATGTAACAGGGTTTTACTACTGTAAAAAGGGTAAAGCATGTAAATTGATGAGGAATAATGCTAGAAAAGTATTGAATTTTACGTCATTCAGCACAGGGAGTGAATACAAAATCAAGAAATTCATTACATGCAAATTGACCCATGTAACCTATCATATTATTTGCCCATGCGAGCTACAATACGTAGGATGTACTAAAATAAATTTATGTACCCGCATCAATGAACATCTAAACAGTATTAAAAATGGGTTCCCAAAACATAGCCTTTCCAACCACTTCAGGACAGATCATAGTAAGGACTCTAGCATGACAACATTTTTTGGGATTGACAAAATAGACACAAATTGGAGGGGAGGAAATATGACCCAGAAAATATCAAAATAATTAAACCGAATGGATCTATAAATTAAACACCCTCACGGCTGCGGGAATTGATGTAGATATAGACCTAAATTTTTATTTATCTAATCATTAGAAATCCTTGTTTGTGGAACAAAATATTGTACAAGGTAAATCCATTCTACTTGAAACTATCCTCTTTTTTTTGCCACTAAATGGCTCTATTGGTAAAAGTTTTTTCTTTTATAATACTCACATACCATCTGATTTTTTTAACCACAAGATGGCAGTATCCATAGATAAAATATAAAATATATATATTTTTTAACTTTTTATAAATTTAAATTTAATTAATTTACCTGATTTTAATTTGTTTTTGTTGTCTTCTATACTTGTAGTATGATACATGAGTTTTTATTGTATATTATGCAAGGATTTAACTAGATTGGATATCCTTATTTGGCGGACTTGTATAAATATGGAAGCGACGTATCCGATCTGATGACCCTGATGATGTCAGAATGTGTTGACGAAACGCGTAGCTTGGCTTTAGCGTGAAAAGTCACTTCCACCATTTGCAACGCAGCTGCAACACTAAAGGTGTCACATGGATGTTTAAGCTGCTATGGAGATTTGTTTTTAATTCATTTCAAACAAATTTTTGGAATAAATTGCAATATACTTCACCATAGAAGTCCTTTTTTTCTTTGCTTTTTTCTACTTATCCCTGGATAACTGTTTGGATTGAAGCTGTGGACAGGAAAATGTATACATTGGGATTTCCTATAAGCGTTCATGATTACCTTTAATGGGTTTCATGGGATCCTGATTGAATATCCATTCGGACCGCTGCTGTGGCTGTGAGGATTTTCCATTGGCATTATTCACAGGCGTATATGACTACCTGTAGTGGGTGTCATGGGATTCTGGTGAGTAGGATGTGTGGCAGGTGATGGTGATGGAAGATCTACTCTTACTTGTTCACCAAGAACAGGAAGATTCACATGCACAAATTTGATTGGACACTCATTAGATATTTTGTGGACTTTAATCACATTTTTACACAATACGCATATTATTGTGTTTGCTGACACTGGTTGGTGCACTTTTAGCATTTGCATTTTAAATCAACATTTTTGTTTTAAAGTTTTTTGAGAGAGCGAGGTTCAAATTAATTAACTTTTAATGTATTTTCTCTCCACTTATTCTTATTTACAACAAGCTGCTCTTATTGTTACTGTTATTGAATATTTGGTTTGTCATTTGTGGATGTTTGGTGGTGGTTTATTACTTCCACACACATATCTTTATTCATTGTTTGCCTCCATGGGAGGTGCACACCCGGAGCAATGGCCATTTTGTGAACACATGAGTAACAGACTGACGTATACACATGATGATTTTTCATCAGCTGAGAATTTAGCACTTAAGGATTTGGATCATAATATTAAATCGTTAAAAAATGTTATGGATAAAAAAATTCAGGCTTGGTGGGATATTGCTACACTTGAACAATATGTTAAAAACAAAATGACACCTAGACATCGATGTTGGGATATCGGCCCTAATGATGGGATTGAAGATTCTGATCTAGACATACAATGGTATAACTTTTAAATGGGAGTGAACATAAATTATTAGAACTCATTATTTCTAGAATACGAGCGAAATTACAAATATTGGAGACAAAAATGATTGAACTGGAAGAATTGATTACTCCTTTTAAGGATACTGCAGAATTTAAAAAAAAAAACACTCAGGTGCAAAAACATTTAGAAAAATTAAATAAAGAAACCAAATTAAAGAAATTAAAGAAATACCAAAGAGATCTAAAATATAATAAGTAAAATAAAGTGTATAAATGGCAGGAGGAATTGGTTGAAATAGCTTTGACTCAATCTATGGATTCTTCTTCAGAAAGGTTGCAACATATTCAGGATTATGCATTCCGGCATGTTCCACCTTGGGTGGGGGAGAATCGGGGTGACCGCCCGGCCCCTCCACTCATGGTAACAGGAATAATGAGGGAGGTGTTGGGGGAAGGGGAGCGATGGCAAACTCCAGTGCCCCATCTTACCCCAATCCCAAAAGCAACCACTATGGAAATAATGATTATGTGGGTTATGAAGTCACCATACAAAATAGTTTTCAGCCCCTGTACCAAGATGATGACTCTCAGAGAGGCCACCAACTCTATAGGGGTTTTCAGAGGAGGGGGCATGGAGATCCACCTACAAGCGGAGGTTGGAACCCGAACAGGGGATATTCTAGTCAGAGAGGGAATTGGAGGGGAAGAGGTAGGGGTGGTCCACCCAATCCACCTTGGTACAATCAGTACTAGGGAACCCATTATGGCCAGCATGCGGCTCCACATTGGCAACAATGGGATTCACCTATCTGGCAACAACAAGGAAAAAACATAGTGGAAAGAGAGGATGAAGGCAGTATAAAAAAACGAGAGAATAGTGGGAAAAGGGATTTTCAATTTGAGTGATGAGGGTTTTTGAGTTAGGTCTAAAGCATGCCCCAGATAGGGGACTAAATAAACTTGATGCTTTTATTGATACAGAAAAATTCCTTAGAAAATTAAACATTAAAAAGCATTTTGCCTAAAAGCCCATTATAGATATTCAAACCACGCAACATGAATACCAGGACAGCGGGTTGGGAAATCAATGAGTGTTTAATCCTTAAAAGTTGTCTAATCATTTCCTGGAGATGTTTAAAGCTATGGTTGAGCAAGACATTAGATTGATAAAAACTAAAAGGGGAAATAGGAAAGGCAACATCCAAAAAGGAATAGAGGCATTAGAAAAAAGGAAAAATATAGCCATTCGTCCAGCAGATAAAGGTGGGGTATTCTGGTTTTAAAAAAAGAGGATTATATTAGAGAACCTAATAGGTTGGTAGGTGACACCAATACCTATAAGATAAATAAAGGTGACCCCACTAAAAACTTAAAATCTCCTTAAAAGACTGAAGAAAAGGCTAAAGAAATAGGGATTGTTACTAAAAAAGAGGCTAGATACCTCATTACTGATGCTCCAAAGCTTCCTGTTATTTATCAATTGCAGAAAATATATAAGAATTCAGAATGCCCACCAGGAAAACCAATTATCAGTGGCATAAATTCCATCTTCTCTAGAATAGGCAAATATGTTGATTATTTTTTACAGCCCATTATTCAAACATATCCCTCATACCTGTGAGATAGTAAGCATCTTATGAATCTGCTCAAAGACGTACCAATACACGATAGCACATTAATTGTGACCATTGATGTTAAATCACTTTATACTAAACTTATACAACAGGACGTCTTATTAACCACTAAAAAAGCCCTAGATTCCAAGTCTGACCTCAAAAGGGAACAGAAGGGGTTCCTGATTGAGGCATTGGAGCGAGCAATGTATAATAACAATTTTTGGCATGAGGGATCATGCTTTAAACAGGTCAAGGGAGTGGCTATGGGAGCCAAATATGCTCCCAGTGTAGCAAACATATCAATGAGTCAATGGGAAGAGCATTGCATATTTGGGGTTCCCACACCTGAAATTTCATTATACAAAAGGTACATTGACGATATCATTATCCTTTGGAATGGTACAGTGGAGGCACTGGAAACTTTTTTGAGTAACATTAATAATAATTGTTATGGATTAAAATTCACAGGAAACTGGGATTTGTATGAAATTAGTTTCCTTGCTTTGGTCTTGGTAAAAGCAAATGGGCGCATTCAAACCAAGACTTATTTCAAGGGCACTGATAGAAATAGTTCTATCCCCATGGCTAGCTGCCACCATCCCAGGTGGTTGGGCGGGGTTCCAAAGGGTCAACTTATGAGAATCATGCGTAATTGTGACAATATGTCGGATTATTTACATCAGTCAGAGATTGTGGTTAATAAATTCAAAGAAAAAGGATATCAAAATCAGGACCTTAGGTCTATTCAATCACAGATTATGGACATGGATAGAAAATTACTTTTGGAGGACAAACCTAAAAATAAATCAGACTTAGATTTCATAGCCTTTTTGACTAATTTTAGCTAAGATTACAAAAGTTTAGAGAAGATAATTATGAAACATTGGCCATTACTGTTGAGAGACAGGACATTGTGAAAATTGCTGCACAACCGCCCCAGGTTTATCTATTGATGTGCACCTAATTTAAGGAACAGACTAGCTCCCAATGTATTAAACCCTCCGAAGAAAGTAGGTACATTCTTGGATGTAACAGGGTTTTACTACTGTAAAAAGGGTAAAGCATGTAAATTGATGAGGAATAATGCTAGAAAAGTATTGAATTTTACGTCATTCAGCACAGGGAGTGAATACAAAATCAAGAAATTCATTACATGCAAATTGACCCATGTAACCTATCATATTATTTGCCCATGCGAGCTACAATACGTAGGATGTACTAAAATAAATTTATGTACCCGCATCAATGAACATCTAAACAGTATTAAAAATGGGTTCCCAAAACATAGCCTTTCCAACCACTTCAGGACAGATCATAGTAAGGACCCCAGTATGACAACATTTTTTGGGATTGACAAAATAGACACAAATTGGAGGGGAGGAAATATGACCCAGAAAATATCAAAAAATGAAACCAAATGTATCTATAAATTAAACACACTCACGGCTGAGGGAATTGATGTAGATATAGACCTAAATTTTTATTTATCTAATCATTAGAAATCCTTGTTTGTGGAACAAAATATTGTACAAGGTAAATCCATTCTACTTGAATCCATCCTCTTTTTTTCGTCACTAAATGGCTCTATTGGTAAAAGTTTTTTCTTTTGTAATACTCACGTACCATCTGATTTTTTTTAACCACAAGATGGCAGTATCCATAGATAAAATATAAGATATATATATTTTTTAACTTTTTTAAATTTAAATTTAATTAATTTACCTGATTTTAATTTGTTTTTGTTGTCTTCTATAATTGTAGTATGATACATGTGTTTTTATTGTATATTATGCAAGGATTGAACTAGATTGGATATCCTTATTTGGCGGACTTGTATAAATATGGAAGCGACGTATCCAATCTGATGACCCCTGATGATGTCAGAATGTGTTGACGAAACGCGTAGCTTGGCTTTAGCGTGATACGTCACTTCCACCATTTGCAATGCAGCTGCAACACTAACGGTGTCGCCAACACATGGATGTTTAAGCTGCTATGGAGATTTGTTTTTAATTCATTTCAAACAAATTTTTGGAATAAATTGCAATATACTTCACCATGGAAGTCCTTTTTTCTTTTCTTTTTTCTACTTATCCTTGGATAACTGTTTGGATTGAAGCTGTGGACATGAAAATTTCCACATTGGGATTTCCTATAAGCGTTCATGATTACCTTTAATGGGTTTCATGGGATCCTGATTGAATATCCATTCAGACCGCTGCTGTGGCTGTGAGGATTTTCCATTGGCATTATTCACAGGCATTTATGACTACCTGTAGTGGGTGTCATGGGATTCTGGTGAGTAGGATGTGTGGCAGGTGATGGAAGATCTACTCTTTCTTGTTCACCAAGAACAGGAAGATTTACATGCACAAATTTGATTGGACACTCATTAGATATTTTGAGGACTTTAATCACATTTTTACACAATACTCATATTATTGTGTTTGCTGACACTGGTTGATGCACTTTTAGCATTTGCATTTTAAATCAACATTTTTGTTTTAAAGTTTTTTGAGAGAGCGAGGTTCAAATTAATTAACTTTTAATTTATTTTCTCTCCACTTATTCTTATTTACAACAAGCTGCTCGTATTGTTACTATTATTGAATATTTGGTTTGTCATTTGTGGAGGTTTGGTGGTGGTTTATTACTTCCACACACATATCTTTATTCATTGTTTGCCTCCATGGGAGGGTCACACCCGCAGCAAAGGACATTTTTGAACACATGAGTAACAGACTGACGTATACACATGATGATTTTTCATCAGCTGAGAACTTAGCACTTATGAATTTGGATCATAATATTAAATCGTTAAGAAATGTTATGGATAAAAAAATTCAGGCTTGGTGGGATATTGCTACACTTGAACAATATGTTAAAAACAAAATGACACCTAGACATCTATGTTGGGATATCGGTCCTAATGATGGGATTGAAGACTCTGATCTAGATATACAATGGTATAACTTTTAAATGGGAGTGAAATAAATTATTAGAACTCATTATTTCTAGAATACGAGCGAAATTACAAATATTGGAGACAAAAATTATTGAACTTAAAAAATTGATTACTCCTTTTATGGATACTGCAGATTTTAAAGAAAAAAACACTCAGGTGCAAAAACATTTAGAAAAATTAAATAAAGACACCAAATTAATGAAATTCAAGAAATACCAAAGAGATCTGAAAGATAATAAGTAAAATAGAGTGTATAAATGGCAGGAGGAATTGGTTGAAATAGCTTAAACTCAATCTATGGATTTTTCTTCAGAAAGGTTGCAACATATTCAGGATTATGCATTCCGGCATGTTCCACCTTGGGTGGGGGAGAATCGTGGGGACCGCCCGGCCCCTCCACTCATGGTAACAGGAATAATCAGGGAGGTGTTGGGGGAAGGGGAGCGATGGCAAACTCCAGTGCCCCATCTTACCCCACTCCCAAAAGCAACCACTTTGGAAATAATGATTATGTGGGTTATGAAGTCACCATACAAAATTGTTTTCAGCCCATGTACCAAGATGAAGACTCTCAGAGAGGCCACCAACTCTATAGGGGTTTTCAGAGGAGGGGGCATGGAGATCCACCTACAAGGGGAGGTTGGAACCCGAACAGGGGATATTCTAGTCAGAGAGGGAATTGGAGGGGAAGAGGTAGGGGTGGTCCACCCAATCCACCTTGGTACAATCAGTACTAGGGAACCCATTATGGCCAGCATGCAGATCCACATTGGCAACAATGGGATTCACCTATCTGGCAACAACAAGGAAAAAACATAGTGGAAAGAGAGGATGAAGGCAGTATAAAAAGAACGAGAGAATAGTGGGAAAAGGGATTTTCAATTTGAGTGATGAGGGTTTTGGAGTTAGGTCTAAAGCATGCCCCAGATAGGGGACTAAATAAACTTGATGCTTTTATTGATACAGAAAAAATCCTTAGAAAATTAAACATTAAAAAGCATTTTGCCTAAAAGCCCATTATAGATATTCAAACCACGCAACATGAATACCAGGACAGCGGGTTGGGAAATCAATGAGTGTTTAATCCTTAAAAGTTGTCTAATCATTTCCTGGAGATGTTTAAAGCTATGGTTGAGCAAGACATTAGATTGATAAAAACTAAAAGGGGAAATAGGAAAGGCAACATCCAAAAAGGAATAGAGGCATTAGAAAAAAGGAAAAATATAGCTATTCGTCAGCAGATAAAGGTGGGGTATTCTGGTTTTAAAAAAAGAGGATTATATTAGAGAACCTAATAGGTTGGTAGGTGACACCAATACCTATAAGATAAATAAAGGTGACCCCACTAAAAAACTTAAAATCTCCTTAAAAGACTGTAGAAAAGGCTAAAGAAATAGGGATTGTTACTAAAAAAGAGGCTAGATACCTCATTACTGATGCTCCAAAGCTTCCTGTTATTTATCAATTGCAGAAAATATATAAGAATTCAGAATGCCCACCAGGAAAACCAATTATCAGTGGCATAAATTCCATCTTCTCTAGAATAGGCAAATATGTTGATTATTTTTTACAGCCCATTATTCAAACATATCCCTCATACCTGTAAGATAGTAAGCATCTTATGAATCTGCTCAAAGACGTACCAATACACGATAGCACATTAATTGTGACCATTGATGTTAAATCACTTTATACTAAACTTATACAACAGGACGTCTCACTAAAAAAGCCCTAGATTCCAAGTCTGACCTCAAAAGGGAACAGAAGGGGTTCCTGATTGAGGCATTGGAGCGAGCAATGTATAATAACAATTTTTGGCATGAGGGATCATGCTTTAAACAAGGCAAGGGAGTGCCTATGGGAGCCAAATATGCTCCCAGTGTAGCAAACATATCAATGAGTCAATGGGAAGAGCATTGCATATTTGGGGTTCCCACACCTGAAATTTCATTATACAAAAGGTACATTGACGATATCATTATCCTTTGGAATGGTACAGTGGAGGCACTGGAAACTTTTTTGAGTAACATTAATAATAATTGTTATGGATTAAAATTCACAGGAAACTGGGATTTGTATGAAATTAGTTTCCTTGCTTTGGTCTTGGTAAAAGCAAATGGGCGCATTCAAACCAAGACTTATTTCAAGGGCACTGATAGAAATAGTTCTATCCCCATGGCTAGCTGCCACCATCCCAGGTGGTTGGGCGGGGTTCCAAAGGGTCAACTTATGAGAATCATGCGTAATTGTGACAATATGTAGGATTATTTACATTAGTCAGAGATTGTGGTTAATAAATTCAAAGAAAAAGGATATCAAAATCAGGACCTCAGGTCTATTCAATCACAGATTATGGACATGGATAGAAAATTACTTTTGGAGGACAAACCTAAAAATAAATCAGACTTAGATTTCATAGCCTTTTTGACTAATTTTAGCTAAGATTACAAAAGTTTAGAGAAGATAATTATGAAACATTGGCCATTACTGTTGAAAGACAGGACATTGTGAAAATTGCTGCACAACCGCCCCAGGTTTATCTATCGATGTGCACCTAATTTAAGGAACAGACTAGCTCCCAATGTATTAAACCCTCCGAAGAAAGTAGGTACATTCTTGGATGTAACAGGGTTTTACTACTGTAAAAAGGGTAAAGCATGTAAATTGATGAGGAATAATGCTAGAAAAGTATTGAATTTTACGTCATTCAGCACAGGGAGTGAATACAAAATCAAGAAATTCATTACATGCAAATTGACCCATGTAACCTATCATATTATTTGCCCATGCGAGCTTCAATACGTAGGATGTACTAAAATAAATTTATGTACCCGCATCAATGAACATCTAAACAGTATTAAAAATGGTTTCCCAAAACATAGCCTTTCCAACCACTTCAGAACAGATCATAGTAAGGACTCTAGCATGACAACATTTTTTGGGATTGACAAAATAGACACAAATTGGAGGGGAGGAAATATGACCCAGAAAATATCAAAAAAATTAAACCGAATGGATCTATAAATTAAACACCCTCATGGCTGCGGGAATTGATGTAGATATAGACCTAAATTTTTATTTATCTAATCATTAGAAATCCGTGTTTGTGGAACAAAATATTGTACAAGGTAAATCCATTCTACTTGAAACTATCCTCTTTTTTTTGCCACTAAATGGCTCTATTGGTAAAAGTTTTTTCTTTTATAATACTCACATACCATCTGATTTTTTTAACCACAAGATGGCAGTATCCATAGATAAAATATAAAATATATATATTTTTTAACTTTTTATAAATTTAAATTTAATTAATTTACCTGATTTTAATTTGTTTTTGTTGTCTTCTATACTTGTAGTATGATACATGAGTTTTTATTGTATATTATGCAAGGATTTAACTAGATTGGATATCCTTATTTGGCGGACTTGTATAAATATGGAAGCGACGTATCCGATCTGATGACCCTGATGATGTCAGAATGTGTTGACGAAACGCGTAGCTTGGCTTTAGCGTGATAAGTCACTTCCACCATTTCCAACGCAGCTGCAACACTAACGGTGTCACATGGATGTTTAAGCTGCTATGGAGATTTGTTTTTAATTCATTTCAAACAAATTTTTGGAATAAATTGCAATATACTTCACCATAGAAGTCCTTTTTTTCTTTGCTTTTTTCTACTTATCCCTGGATAACTGTTTGGATTGAAGCTGTGGACAGGAAAATGTATACATTGGGATTTCCTATAAGCGTTCATAATTACCTTTAATGGGTTTCATGGGATCCTGATTGAATATCCATTCGGACCGCTGCTGTGGCTGTGAGAATTTTCCATTGGCATTATTCACAGGCGTTTATGACTACCTGTAGTGGGTGTCATGGGATTCTGGTGAGTAGGATGTGTGGCAGGTGATGGTGATGGAAGATCTACTCTTTCTTGTTCACCAAGAACAGGAAGATTCACATGCACAAATTTGATTGGACACTCATTAGATATTTTGTGGACTTTAATCACATTTTTACACAATACGCATATTATTGTGTTTGCTGACACTGGTTGATGCACTTTTAGCATTTGCATTTTAAATCAACATTTTTGTTTTAAAGTTTTTTGAGAGAGCGAGGTTCAAATTAATTAACTTTTAATGTATTTTCTCTCCACTTATTCTTATTTACAACAAGCTGCTCTTATTGTTACTATTATTGAATATTTGGTTTGTCATTTGTGGATGTTTGGTGGTGGTTTATTACTTCCACACACATATCTTTATTCATTGTTTGCCTCCATGGGAGGTGCACACCCGCAGCAATGGACATTTTTGAACACATGAGTAACAGACTGACGTATACACATGATGATTTTTCATCAGCTGAGAATTTAGCACTTAAGGATTTGGATCATAATATTAAATCGTTAAAAAATGTTATGGATAAAAAAATTCAGGCTTGGTGGGATATTGCTACACTTGAACAATATGTTAAAAACAAAATGACACCTAGACATCTATGTTGGGATATCGGCCCTAATGATGGGATTGAAGATTCCGATCTAGACATACAATGGTATAACTTTTAAATGGGAGTGAACATAAATTATTAGAACTCATTATTTCTAGAATACGAGCGAAATTACAAATATTGGAGACAAAAATGATTGAACTTAAAGAATTGATTACTCCTTTTAAGGATACTGCAGAATTAAAAAAAAAAAAACACTCAGGTGCAAAAACATTTAGAAAAATTAAATAAAGACACCAAATTAAAGAAATTAAAGAAATACCAAAGAGATCTAAAATATAATAAGTAAAATAAAGTGTATAAATGGCAGGAGGAATTGGTTGAAATAGCTTTGACTCAATCTATGGATTCTTCTTCAGAAAGGTTGCAACATATTCAGGATTATGCATTCCGGCATGTTCCACCTTGGGTGGGGGAGAATCGGGGTGACCGCCCGGCCCCTCCACTCATGGTAACAGGAATAATGAGGGAGGTGTTGGGGGAAGGGGAGCGATGGCAAACTCCAGTGCCCCATCTTACCCCAATCCCAAAAGCAACCACTATGGAAATAATGATTATGTGGGTTATGAAGTCACCATACAAAATAGTTTTCAGCCCCTGTACCAAGATGAGGACTCTCAGAGAGGCCACCAACTCTATAGGGGTTTTCAGAGGAGGGGGCATGGAGATCCACCTACAAGCGGAGGTTGGAACCCGAACAGGGGATATTCTAGTCAGAGAGGGAATTGGAGGGGAAGAGGTAGGGGTGGTCCACCCAATCCACCTTGGTACAATCAGTACTAGGGAACCCATTATGGCCAGCATGCGGCTCCACATTGGCAACAATGGGATTCACCTATCTGGCAACAACAAGGAAAAAACATAGTGGAAAGAGAGGATGAAGGCAGTATAAAAAAAACGAGAGAATAGTGGGAAAAGGGATTTTCAATTTGAGTGATGAGGGTTTTTGAGTTAGGTCTAAAGCATGCCCCAGATAGGGGACTAAATAAACTTGATGCTTTTATTGATACAGAAAAATTCCTTAGAAAATAAACATTAAAAAGCATTTTGCCTAAAAGCCCATTATAGATATTCAAACCACGCAACATGAATACCAGGACAGCGGGTTGGGAAATCAATTAGTGTTTAATCCTTAAAAGTTGTCTAATCATTTCCTGGAGATGTTTAAAGCTATGGTTGAGCAAGACATTAGATTGATAAAAACTAAAAGGGGAAATAGGAAAGGCAACATCCAAAAAGGAATAGAGGCATTAGAAAAAAGGAAAAATATAGCCATTCATCCAGCAGATAAAGGTGGGGTATTGTGGTTTTAAAAAAGAGGATTATATTAGAGAACCTAATAGGTTGGTAGGTGACACCAATACCTATAAGATAAATAAAGGTGACCCCACTAAAAAAACTTAAAATCTCCTTAAAAGACTGTAGAAAAGGCTAAAGAAATAGGGATTGTTACTAAAAAAGAGGCTAGATACCTCATTACTGATGCTCCAAAGCTTCCTGTTATTTATCAATTGCAGAAAATATATAAGAATTCAGAATGCCCACCAGGAAAACCAATTATCAGTGGCATAAATTCCATCTTCTCTAGAATAGGCAAATATGTTGATTATTTTTTACAGCCCATTATTCAAACATATCCCTCATACCTGTGAGATAGTAAGCATCTTATGAATCTGCTCAAAGTCGTACCAATACACGATAGCACATTAATTGTGACCATTGATGTTAAATCACTTTATACTAAACTTATACAACAGGACGTCTTATTAACCACTAAAAAAGCCCTAGATTCCAAGTCTGACCTCAAAAGGGAACAGAAGGGGTTCCTGATTGAGGCATTGGAGCGAGCAATGTATAATAACAATTTTTGGCATGAGGGATCATGCTTTAAACAGGTCAAGGGAGTGGCTATGGGAGCCAAATATGCTCCCAGTGTAGCAAACATATCAATGAGTCAATGGGAAGAGCATTGCATATTTGGGGTTCCCACACCTGAAATTTCATTATACAAAAGGTACATTGACGATATCATTATCCTTTGGAATGGTACAGTGGAGGCACTGGAAACTTTTTTGAGTAACATTAATAATAATTGTTATGGATTAAAATTCACAGGAAACTGGGATTTGTATGAAATTAGTTTCCTTGCTTTGGTCTTGGTAAAAGCAAATGGGCGCATTCAAACCAAGACTTATTTCAAGGGCACTGATAGAAATAGTTCTATCCCCATGGCTAGCTGCCACCATCCCAGGTGGTTGGGCGGGGTTCCAAAGGGTCAACTTATGAGAATCATGCGTAATTGTGACAATATGTCGGATTATTTACATCAGTCAGAGATTGTGGTTAATAAATTCAAAGAAAAAGGATATCAAAATCAGGACCTTAGGTCTATTCAATCACAGATTATGGACATGGATAGAAAATTACTTTTGGAGGACAAACCTAAAAATAAATCAGACTTAGATTTCATAGCCTTTTTGACTAATTTTAGCTAAGATTACAAAAGTTTAGAGAAGATAATTATGAAACATTGGCCATTACTGTTGAGAGACAGGACATTGTGAAAATTGCTGCACAACCGCCCCAGGTTTATCTATTGATGTGCACCTAATTTAAGGAACAGACTAGCTCCCAATGTATTAAACCCTCCGAAGAAAGTAGGTACATTCTTGGATGTAACAGGGTTTTACTACTGTAAAAAGGGTAAAGCATGTAAATTGATGAGGAATAATGCTAGAAAAGTATTGAATTTTACGTCATTTAGCACAGGGAGTGAATACAAAATCAAGAAATTCATTACATGCAAATTGACCCATGTAACCTATCATATTATTTGCCCATGCGAGCTACAATACGTAGGATGTACTAAAATAAATTTATGTACCCGCATCAATGAACATCTAAACAGTATTAAAAATGGGTTCCCAAAACATAGCCTTTCCAACCACTTCAGGACAGATCATAGTAAGGACCCCAGTATGACAACATTTTTTGGGATTGACAAAATAGACACAAATTGGAGGGGAGGAAATATGACCCAGAAAATATCAAAAAATGAAACCAAATGTATCTATAAATTAAACACACTCACGGCTGAGGGAATTGATGTAGATATAGACCTAAATTTTTATTTATCTAATCATTAGAAATCCTTGTTTGTGGAACAAAATATTGTACAAGGTAAATCCATTCTACTTGAATCCATCCTCTTTTTTTCGTCACTAAATGGCTCTATTGGTAAAAGTTTTTTCTTTTGTAATACTCACGTACCATCTGATTTTTTTTAACCACAAGATGGCAGTATCCATAGATAAAATATAAGATATATATATTTTTTAACTTTTTTAAATTTAAATTTAATTAATTTACCTGATTTTAATTTGTTTTTGTTGTCTTCTATAATTGTAGTATGATACATGTGTTTTTATTGTATATTATGCAAGGATTGAACTAGATTGGATATCCTTATTTGGCGGACTTGTATAAATATGGAAGCGACGTATCCAATCTGATGACCCCTGATGATGTCAGAATGTGTTGACGAAACGCGTAGCTTGGCTTTAGCGTGATACGTCACTTCCACCATTTGCAATGCAGCTGCAACACTAACGGTGTCGCCAACACATGGATGTTTAAGCTGCTATGGAGATTTGTTTTTAATTCATTTCAAACAAATTTTTGGAATAAATTGCAATATACTTCACCATGGAAGTCCTTTTTTCTTTTCTTTTTTCTACTTATCCTTGGATAACTGTTTGGATTGAAGCTGTGGACATGAAAATTTCCACATTGGGATTTCCTATAAGCGTTCATGATTACCTTTAATGGGTTTCATGGGATCCTGATTGAATATCCATTCAGACCGCTGCTGTGGCTGTGAGGATTTTCCATTGGCATTATTCACAGGCATTTATGACTACCTGTAGTGGGTGTCATGGGATTCTGGTGAGTAGGATGTGTGGCAGGTGATGGAAGATCTACTCTTTCTTGTTCACCAAGAACAGGAAGATTTACATGCACAAATTTGATTGGACACTCATTAGATATTTTGAGGACTTTAATCACATTTTTACACAATACTCATATTATTGTGTTTGCTGACACTGGTTGATGCACTTTTAGCATTTGCATTTTAAATCAACATTTTTGTTTTAAAGTTTTTTGAGAGAGCGAGGTTCAAATTAATTAACTTTTAATTTATTTTCTCTCCACTTATTCTTATTTACAACAAGCTGCTCGTATTGTTACTATTATTGAATATTTGGTTTGTCATTTGTGGAGGTTTGGTGGTGGTTTATTACTTCCACACACATATCTTTATTCATTGTTTGCCTCCATGGGAGGGTCACACCCGCAGCAAAGGACATTTTTGAACACATGAGTAACAGACTGACGTATACACATGATGATTTTTCATCAGCTGAGAACTTAGCACTTATGAATTTGGATCATAATATTAAATCGTTAAGAAATGTTATGGATAAAAAAATTCAGGCTTGGTGGGATATTGCTACACTTGAACAATATGTTAAAAACAAAATGACACCTAGACATCTATGTTGGGATATCGGTCCTAATGATGGGATTGAAGACTCTGATCTAGATATACAATGGTATAACTTTTAAATGGGAGTGAAATAAATTATTAGAACTCATTATTTCTAGAATACGAGCGAAATTACAAATATTGGAGACAAAAATTATTGAACTTAAAAAATTGATTACTCCTTTTATGGATACTGCAGATTTTAAAGAAAAAAACACTCAGGTGCAAAAACATTTAGAAAAATTAAATAAAGACACCAAATTAATGAAATTCAAGAAATACCAAAGAGATCTGAAAGATAATAAGTAAAATAGAGTGTATAAATGGCAGGAGGAATTGGTTGAAATAGCTTAAACTCAATCTATGGATTTTTCTTCAGAAAGGTTGCAACATATTCAGGATTATGCATTCCGGCATGTTCCACCTTGGGTGGGGGAGAATCGTGGGGACCGCCCGGCCCCTCCACTCATGGTAACAGGAATAATCAGGGAGGTGTTGGGGGAAGGGGAGCGATGGCAAACTCCAGTGCCCCATCTTACCCCACTCCCAAAAGCAACCACTTTGGAAATAATGATTATGTGGGTTATGAAGTCACCATACAAAATTGTTTTCAGCCCATGTACCAAGATGAAGACTCTCAGAGAGGCCACCAACTCTATAGGGGTTTTCAGAGGAGGGGGCATGGAGATCCACCTACAAGGGGAGGTTGGAACCCGAACAGGGGATATTCTAGTCAGAGAGGGAATTGGAGGGGAAGAGGTAGGGGTGGTCCACCCAATCCACCTTGGTACAATCAGTACTAGGGAACCCATTATGGCCAGCATGCAGATCCACATTGGCAACAATGGGATTCACCTATCTGGCAACAAGGAAAAAACATAGTGGAAAGAGAGGATGAAGGCAGTATAAAAAGAACGAGAGAATAGTGGGAAAAGGGATTTTCAATTTGAGTGATGAGGGTTTTGGAGTTAGGTCTAAAGCATGCCCCAGATAGGGGACTAAATAAACTTGATGCTTTTATTGATACAGAAAAAATCCTTAGAAAATTAAACATTAAAAAGCATTTTGCCTAAAAGCCCATTATAGATATTCAAACCACGCAACATGAATACCAGGACAGCGGGTTGGGAAATCAATGAGTGTTTAATCCTTAAAAGTTGTCTAATCATTTCCTGGAGATGTTTAAAGCTATGGTTGAGCAAGACATTAGATTGATAAAAACTAAAAGGGGAAATAGGAAAGGCAACATCCAAAAAGGAATAGAGGCATTAGAAAAAAGGAAAAATATAGCCATTCGTCAGCAGATAAAGGTGGGGTATTCTGGTTTTAAAAAAAGAGGATTATATTAGAGAACCTAATAGGTTGGTAGGTGACACCAATACCTATAAGATAAATAAAGGTGACCCCACTAAAAAACTTAAAATCTCCTTAAAAGACTGTAGAAAAGGCTAAAGAAATAGGGATTGTTACTAAAAAAGAGGCTAGATACCTCATTACTGATGCTCCAAAGCTTCCTGTTATTTATCAATTGCAGAAAATATATAAGAATTCAGAATGCCCACCAGGAAAACCAATTATCAGTGGCATAAATTCCATCTTCTCTAGAATAGGCAAATATGTTGATTATTTTTTACAGCCCATTATTCAAACATATCCCTCATACCTGTAAGATAGTAAGCATCTTATGAATCTGCTAGAAAGACGTACCAATACACGATAGCACATTAATTGTGACCATTGATGTTAAATCACTTTATACTAAACTTATACAACAGGACGTCTCACTAAAAAAGCCCTAGATTCCAAGTCTGACCTCAAAAGGGAACAGAAGGGGTTCCTGATTGAGGCATTGGAGCGAGCAATGTATAATAACAATTTTTGGCATGAGGGATCATGCTTTAAACAAGGCAAGGGAGTGCCTATGGGAGCCAAATATGCTCCCAGTGTAGCAAACATATCAATGAGTCAATGGGAAGAGCATTGCATATTTGGGGTTCCCACACCTGAAATTTCATTATACAAAAGGTACATTGACGATATCATTATCCTTTGGAATGGTACAGTGGAGGCACTGGAAACTTTTTTGAGTAACATTAATAATAATTGTTATGGATTAAAATTCACAGGAAACTGGGATTTGTATGAAATTAGTTTCCTTGCTTTGGTCTTGGTAAAAGCAAATGGGCGCATTCAAACCAAGACTTATTTCAAGGGCACTGATAGAAATAGTTCTATCCCCATGGCTAGCTGCCACCATCCCAGGTGGTTGGGCGGGGTTCCAAAGGGTCAACTTATGAGAATCATGCGTAATTGTGACAATATGTAGGATTATTTACATCAGTCAGAGATTGTGGTTAATAAATTCAAAGAAAAAGGATATCAAAATCAGGACCTCAGGTCTATTCAATCACAGATTATGGACATGGATAGAAAATTACTTTTGGAGGACAAACCTAAAAATAAATCAGACTTAGATTTCATAGCCTTTTTGACTAATTTTAGCTAAGATTACAAAAGTTTAGAGAAGATAATTATGAAACATTGGCCATTACTGTTGAGAGACAGGACATTGTGAAAATTGCTGCACAACCGCCCCAGGTTTATCTATCGATGTGCACCTAATTTAAGGAACAGACTAGCTCCCAATGTATTAAACCCTCCGAAGAAAGTAGGTACATTCTTGGATGTAACAGGGTTTTACTACTGTAAAAAGGGTAAAGCATGTAAATTGATGAGGAATAATGCTAGAAAAGTATTGAATTTTACGTCATTCAGCACAGGGAGTGAATACAAAATCAAGAAATTCATTACATGCAAATTGACCCATGTAACCTATCATATTATTTGCCCATGCGAGCTTCAATACGTAGGATGTACTAAAATAAATTTATGTACCCGCATCAATGAACATCTAAACAGTATTAAAAATGGTTTCCCAAAACATAGCCTTTCCAACCACTTCAGGACAGATCATAGTAAGGACTCTAGCATGACAACATTTTTTGGGATTGACAAAATAGACACAAATTGGAGGGGAGGAAATATGACCCAGAAAATATCAAAAAAATTAAACCGAATGGATCTATAAATTAAACACCCTCATGGCTGCGGGAATTGATGTAGATATAGACCTAAATTTTTATTTATCTAATCATTAGAAATCCGTGTTTGTGGAACAAAATATTGTACAAGGTAAATCCATTCTACTTGAAACTATCCTCTTTTTTTTGCCACTAAATGGCTCTATTGGTAAAAGTTTTTTCTTTTATAATACTCACATACCATCTGATTTTTTTAACCACAAGATGGCAGTATCCATAGATAAAATATAAAATATATATATTTTTTAACTTTTTATAAATTTAAATTTAATTAATTTACCTGATTTTAATTTGTTTTTGTTGTCTTCTATACTTGTAGTATGATACATGAGTTTTTATTGTATATTATGCAAGGATTTAACTAGATTGGATATCCTTATTTGGCGGACTTGTATAAATATGGAAGCGACGTATCCGATCTGATGACCCTGATGATGTCAGAATGTGTTGACGAAACGCGTAGCTTGGCTTTAGCGTGATAAGTCACTTCCACCATTTCCAACGCAGCTGCAACACTAACGGTGTCACATGGATGTTTAAGCTGCTATGGAGATTTGTTTTTAATTCATTTCAAACAAATTTTTGGAATAAATTGCAATATACTTCACCATAGAAGTCCTTTTTTTCTTTGCTTTTTTCTACTTATCCCTGGATAACTGTTTGGATTGAAGCTGTGGACAGGAAAATGTATACATTGGGATTTCCTATAAGCGTTCATAATTACCTTTAATGGGTTTCATGGGATCCTGATTGAATATCCATTCGGACCGCTGCTGTGGCTGTGAGGATTTTCCATTGGCATTATTCACAGGCGTTTATGACTACCTGTAGTGGGTGTCATGGGATTCTGGTGAGTAGGATGTGTGGCAGGTGATGGTGATGGAAGATCTACTCTTTCTTGTTCACCAAGAACAGGAAGATTCACATGCACAAATTTGATTGGACACTCATTAGATATTTTGTGGACTTTAATCACATTTTTACACAATACGCATATTATTGTGTTTGCTGACACTGGTTGATGCACTTTTAGCATTTGCATTTTAAATCAACATTTTTGTTTTAAAGTTTTTTGAGAGAGCGAGGTTCAAATTAATTAACTTTTTATGTATTTTCTCTCCACTTATTCTTATTTACAACAAGCTGCTCTTATTGTTACTATTATTGAATATTTGGTTTGTCATTTGTGGATGTTTGGTGGTGGTTTATTACTTCCACACACATATCTTTATTCATTGTTTGCCTCCATGGGAGGTGCACACCCGCAGCAATGGACATTTTTGAACACATGAGTAACAGACTGACGTATACACATGATGATTTTTCATCAGCTGAGAATTTAGCACTTAAGGATTTGGATCATAATATTAAATCGTTAAAAAATGTTATGGATAAAAAAATTCAGGCTTGGTGGGATATTGCTACACTTGAACAATATGTTAAAAACAAAATGACACCTAGACATCTATGTTGGGATATCGGCCCTAATGATGGGATTGAAGATTCCGATCTAGACATACAATGGTATAACTTTTAAATGGGAGTGAACATAAATTATTAGAACTCATTATTTCTAGAATACGAGCGAAATTACAAATATTGGAGACAAAAATGATTGAACTTAAAGAATTGATTACTCCTTTTAAGGATACTGCAGAATTAAAAAAAAAAAAACACTCAGGTGCAAAAACATTTAGAAAAATTAAATAAAGACACCAAATTAAAGAAATTAAAGAAATACCAAAGAGATCTAAAATATAATAAGTAAAATAAAGTGTATAAATGGCAGGAGGAATTGGTTGAAATAGCTTTGACTCAATCTATGGATTCTTCTTCAGAAAGGTTGCAACATATTCAGGATTATGCATTCCGGCATGTTCCACCTTGGGTGGGGGAGAATCGGGGTGACCGCCCGGCCCCTCCACTCATGGTAACAGGAATAATGAGGGAGGTGTTGGGGGAAGGGGAGCGATGGCAAACTCCAGTGCCCCATCTTACCCCAATCCCAAAAGCAACCACTATGGAAATAATGATTATGTGGGTTATGAAGTCACCATACAAAATAGTTTTCAGCCCCTGTACCAAGATGAGGACTCTCAGAGAGGCCACCAACTCTATAGGGGTTTTCAGAGGAGGGGGCATGGAGATCCACCTACAAGCGGAGGTTGGAACCCGAACAGGGGATATTCTAGTCAGAGAGGGAATTGGAGGGGAAGAGGTAGGGGTGGTCCACCCAATCCACCTTGGTACAATCAGTACTAGGGAACCCATTATGGCCAGCATGCGGCTCCACATTGGCAACAATGGGATTCACCTATCTGGCAACAACAAGGAAAAAACATAGTGGAAAGAGAGGATGAAGGCAGTATAAAAAAAACGAGAGAATAGTGGGAAAAGGGATTTTCAATTTGAGTGATGAGGGTTTTTGAGTTAGGTCTAAAGCATGCCCCAGATAGGGGACTAAATAAACTTGATGCTTTTATTGATACAGAAAAATTCCTTAGAAAATTAAACATTAAAAAGCATTTTGCCTAAAAGCCCATTATAGATATTCAAACCACGCAACATGAATACCAGGACAGCGGGTTGGGAAATCAATTAGTGTTTAATCCTTAAAAGTTGTCTAATCATTTCCTGGAGATGTTTAAAGCTATGGTTGAGCAAGACATTAGATTGATAAAAACTAAAAGGGGAAATAGGAAAGGCAACATCCAAAAAGGAATAGAGGCATTAGAAAAAAGGAAAAATATAGCCATTCATCCAGCAGATAAAGGTGGGGTATTGTGGTTTTAAAAAAAGAGGATTATATTAGAGAACCTAATAGGTTGGTAGGTGACACCAATACCTATAAGATAAATAAAGGTGACCCCACAAAAAAAACTTAAAATCTCCTTAAAAGACTGTAGAAAAGGCTAAAGAAATAGGGATTGTTACTAAAAAAGAGGCTAGATACCTCATTACTGATGCTCCAAAGCTTCCTGTTATTTATCAATTGCAGAAAATATATAAGAATTCAGAATGCCCACCAGGAAAACCAATTATCAGTGGCATAAATTCCATCTTCTCTAGAATAGGCTAATATGTTGATTATTTTTTACAGCCCATTATTCAAACATATCCCTCATACCTGTGAGATAGTAAGCATCTTATGAATCTGCTCAAAGACGTACCAATACACGATAGCACATTAATTGTGACCATTGATGTTAAATCACTTTATACTAAACTTATACAACAGGACGTCTTATTAACCACTAAAAAAGCCCTAGATTCCAAGTCTGACCTCAAAAGGGAACAGAAGGGGTTCCTGATTGAGGCATTGGCGCGAGCAATGTATAATAACAAATTTTGGCATGAGGGATCATGCTTTAAACAGGTCAAGGGAGTGGCTATGGGAGCCAAATATGCTCCCAGTGTAGCAAACATATCAATGAGTCAATGGGAAGAGCATTGCATATTTGGGGTTCCCACACCTGAAATTTCATTATACAAAAGGTACATTGACGATATCATTATCCTTTGGAATGGTACAGTGGAGGCACTGGAAACTTTTTTGAGTAACATTAATAATAATTGTTATGGATTAAAATTCACAGGAAACTGGGATTTGTATGAAATTAGTTTCCTTGCTTTGGTCTTGGTAAAAGCAAATGGGCGCATTCAAACCAAGACTTATTTCAAGGGCACTGATAGAAATAGTTCTATCCCCATGGCTAGCTGCCACCATCCCAGGTGGTTGGGCGGGGTTCCAAAGGGTCAACTTATGAGAATCATGCGTAATTGTGACAATATGTCGGATTATTTACATCAGTCAGAGATTGTGGTTAATAAATTCAAAGAAAAAGGATATCAAAATCAGGACCTTAGATCTATTCAATCACAGATTATGGACATGGATAGAAAATTACTTTTGGAGGACAAACCTAAAAATAAATCAGACTTAGATTTCATAGCCTTTTTGACTAATTTTAGCTAAGATTACAAAAGTTTAGAGAAGATAATTATGAAACATTGGCCATTACTGTTGAGAGACAGGACATTGTGAAAATTGCTGCACAACCGCCCCAGGTTTATCTATCGATGTGCACCTAATTTAAGGAACAGACTAGCTCCCAATGTATTAAACCCTCCGAAGAAAGTAGGTACATTCTTGGATGTAACAGGGTTTTACTACTGTAAAAAGGGTAAAGCATGTAAATTGATGAGAAATAATGCTAGAAAAGTATTGCATTTTACGTCATTCAGCACAGGGAGTGAATACAAAATCAAGAAATTCATTACATGCAAATTGACCCATGTAACCTATCATATTATTTGCCCATGCGAGCTACAATACATAGGATGTACTAAAATAAATTTATGTACCCGCATCAATGAACATCTAAACAGTATTAAAAATGGGTTCCCAAAACATAGCCTTTCCAACCACTTCAGGACAGATCATAGTAAGGACTCTAGCATGACAACATTTTTTGGGATTGACAAATTAGACACAAATTGGAGGGGAGGAAATATGACCCAGAAAATATCAAAAAAATTAAACCGAATGGATCTATAAATTAAACACCCTCACGGCTGCGGGAATTGATGTAGATATAGACCTAAATTTTTATTTATCTAATCATTAGAAATCCGTGTTTGTGGAACAAAATATTGTACAAGGTAAATCCATTCTACTTGAAACTATCCTCTTTTTTTTGCCACTAAATGGCTCTATTGGTAAAAGTTTTTTCTTTTATAATACTCACATACCATCTGATTTTTTTAACCACAAGATGGCAGTATCCATAGATAAAATATAAAATATATATATTTTTTAACTTTTTATAAATTTAAATTTAATTAATTTACCTGATTTTAATTTGTTTTTGTTGTCTTCTATACTTGTAGTATGATACATGAGTTTTTATTGTATATTATGCAAGGATTTAACTAGATTGGATATCCTTATTTGGCAGACTTGTATAAATATGGAAGCGACGTATCCGATCTGATGACCCTGATGATGTCAGAATGTGTTGACGAAACGCGTAGCTTGGCTTTAGCGTGATAAGTCACTTCCACCATTTGCAATGCAGCTGCAACACTAACGGTGTCACATGGATGTTTAAGCTGCTATGGAGATTTGTTTTTAATTCATTTCAATCAAATTTTTGGAATAAATTGCAATATACTTCACCATAGAAGTCCTTTTTTTCTTTGCTTTTTTCTACTTATCCCTGGATAACTGTTTGGATTGAAGCTGTGGACAGGAAAATGTATACATTGGGATTTCCTATAAGCGTTCATGATTACCTTTAATGGGTTTCATGGGATCCTGATTGAATATCCATTCGGGCCGCTGCTGTGGCTGTGAGGATTTTCCATTGGCATTATTCACAGGCGTTTATGACTACCTGTAGTGGGTGTCATGGGATTCTGGTGAGTAGGATGTGTGGCAGGTGATGGTGATGGAAGATCTACTCTTTCTTGTTCACCAAGAACAGGAAGATTCACATGCACAAATTTGAGTGGACACTCATTAGATATTTTGTGGACTTTAATCACATTTTTACACAATACTCATATTATTGTGTTTGCTGACACTGGTTGATGCACTTTTAGCATTTGCATTTTAAATCAACATTTTTGTTTTAAAGTTTTTTGAGAGAGCGAGGTTCAAATTAATTAACTTTTAATGTATTTTCTCTCCACTTATTCTTATTTACAACAAGCTGCTCTTATTGTTACTATTATTGAATATTTGGTTTGTCATTTGTGGAGGTTTGGTGGTGGTTTATTACTTCCACACACATATCTTTATTCATTGTTTACCTCCATGGGAGGTGCACACCCACAGCAATGGACATTTTTGAACACATGAGTAACAGACTGACGTATACACATGATGATTTTTCATCAGCTGAGAATTTAGCACTTAAGGATTTGGATCATAATATTAAATCGTTAAAAAATGTTATGGATAAAAAAATTCAGGCTTGGTGGGATATTGCTACACTTGAACAATATGTTAAAAACAAAATGACACCTAGACATCTATGTTGGGATATCGGCCCTAATGATGGGATTGAAGATTCCGATCTAGACATACAATGGTATAACTTTTAAATGGGAGTGAACATAAATTATTAGAACTCATTATTTCTAGAATACGAGCGAAATTACAAATATTGGAGACAAAAATGATTGAACTTAAAGAATTGATTACTCCTTTTAAGGATACTGCAGAATTAAAAAAAAAACACTCAGGTGCAAAAACATTTAGAAAAATTAAATAAAGACACCAAATTAAAGAAATTAAAGAAATACCAAAGAGATCTAAAATATAATAAGTAAAATAAAGTGTATAAATGGCAGGAGGAATTGGTTGAAATAGCTTTGACTCAATCTATGGATTCTTCTTCAGAAAGGTTGCAACATATTCAGGATTATGCATTCCGGCATGTTCCACCTTGGGTGGGGGAGAATCGGGGTGACCGCCCGGCCCCTCCACTCATGGTAACAGGAATAATGAGGGAGGTGTTGGGGGAAGGGGAGCGATGGCAAACTCCAGTGCCCCATCTTACCCCAATCCCAAAAGCAACCACTATGGAAATAATGATTATGTGGGTTATGAAGTCACCATACAAAATAGTTTTCAGCCCCTGTACCAAGATGAGGACTCTCAGAGAGGCCACCAACTCTATAGGGGTTTTCAGAGGAGGGGGCATGGAGATCCACCTACAAGCGGAGGTTGGAACCCGAACAGGGGATATTCTGATCAGAGAGGGAATTGGAGGGGAAGAGGTAGGGGTGGTCCACCCAATCCACCTTGGTACAATCAGTACTAGGGAACCCATTATGGCCAGCATGCGGCTCCACATTGGCAACAATGGGATTCACCTATCTGGCAACAACAAGGAAAAAACATAGTGGAAAGAGAGGATGAAGGCAGTATAAAAAAACGAGAGAATAGTGGGAAAAGGGATTTTCAATTTGAGTGATGAGGGTTTTTGAGTTAGGTCTAAAGCATGCCCCAGATAGGGGACTAAATAAACTTGATGCTTTTATTGATACAGAAAAATTCCTTAGAAAATTAAACATTAAAAAGCATTTTGCCTATAAGCCCATTATAGATATTCAAACCACGGAACATGAATACCAGGACAGCGGGTTGGGGAATCAATGAGTGTTTAATCCTTAAAAGTTGTCTAATCATTTCCTGGAGATGTTTAAAGCTATGGTTGAGCAAGACATTAGATTGATAAAAACTAAAAGGGGAAATAGGAAAGGCAACATCCAAAAAGGAATAGAGGCATTAGAAAAAAGGAAAAATATAGCCATTCATCCAGCAGATAAAGGTGGGGTATTGTGGTTTTAAAAAAAGAGGATTATATTAGAGAACCTAATAGGTTGGTAGGTGACACCAATACCTATAAGATAAATAAAGGTGACCCCACTAAAAAACTTAAAATCTCCTTAAAAGACTGTAGAAAAGGCTAAAGAAATAGGGATTGTTACTAAAAAAGAGGCTAGATACCTCATTACTGATGCTCCAAAGCTTCCTGTTATTTATCAATTGCAGAAAATATATAAGAATTCAGAATGCCCACCAGGAAAACCAATTATCAGTGGCATAAATTCCATCTTCTCTAGAATAGGCAAATATGTTGATTATTTTTTACAGCCCATTATTTAAACATATCCCTCATACCTGTGAGATAGTAAGCATCTTATGAATCTGCTCAAAGACGTACCAATACACGATAGCACATTAATTGTGACCATTGATGTTAAATCACTTTATACTAAACTTATACAACAGGACGTCTTATTAACCACTAAAAAAGCCCTAGATTCCAAGTCTGACCTCAAAAGGGAACAGAAGGGGTTCCTGATTGAGGCATTGGCGCGAGCAATGTATAATAACAATTTTTGGCATGAGGGATCATGCTTTAAACAGGTCAAGGGAGTGGCTATGGGAGCCAAATATGCTCCCAGTGTAGCAAACATATCAATGAGTCAATGGGAAGAGCATTGCATATTTGGGGTTCCCACACCTGAAATTTCATTATACAAAAGGTACATTGACGATATCATTATCCTTTGGAATGGTACAGTGGAGGCACTGGAAACTTTTTTGAGTAACATTAATAATAATTGTTATGGATTAAAATTCACAGGAAACTGGGATTTGTATGAAATTAGTTTCCTTGCTTTGGTCTTGGTAAAAGCAAATGGGCGCATTCAAACCAAGACTTATTTCAAAGGGCACTGATAGAAATAGTTCTATCCCCATGGCTAGCTGCCACCATCCCAGGTGGTTGGGCGGGGTTCCAAAGGGTCAACTTATGAGAATCATGCGTAATTGTGACAATATGTCGGATTATTTACATCAGTCAGAGATTGTGGTTAATAAATTCAAAGAAAAAGGATATCAAAATCAGGACCTTAGGTCTATTCAATCACAGATTATGGACATGGATAGAAAATTACTTTTGGAGGACAAACCTAAAAATAAATCAGACTTAGATTTCATAGCCTTTTTGACTAATTTTAGCTAAGATTACAAAAGTTTAGAGAAGATAATTATGAAACATTGGCCATTACTGTTGAGAGACAGGACATTGTGAAAATTGCTGCACAACCGCCCCAGGTTTATCTATCGATGTGCACCTAATTTAAGGAACAGACTAGCTCCCAATGTATTAAACCCTCCGAAGAAAGTAGGTACATTCTTGGATGTAACAGGGTTTTACTACTGTAAAAAGGGTAAAGCATGTAAATTGATAAGGGAATAATGCTAGAAAAGTATTGCATTTTACGTCATTCAGCACAGGGAGTGAATACAAAATCAAGAAATTCATTACATGCAAATTGACCCATGTAACCTATCATATTATTTGCCCATGCGAGCTACAATACGTAGGATGTACTAAAATAAATTTATGTACCCGCATCAATGAACATCTAAACAGTATTAAAAATGGGTTCCCAAAACATAGCCTTTCCAACCACTTCAGGACAGATCATAGTAAGGACTCTAGCATGACAACATTTTTTGGGATTGACAAAATAGACACAAATTGGAGGGGAGGAAATATGACCCAGAAAATATCAAAAAAATTAAACCGAATGGATCTATAAATTAAACACCCTCACGGCTGCGGGAATTGATGTAGATATAGACCTAAATTTTTATTTATCTAATCATTAGAAATCCGTGTTTGTGGAACAAAATATTGTACAAGGTAAATCCATTCTACTTGAAACTATCCTCTTTTTTTTGCCACTAAATGGCTCTATTGGTAAAAGTTTTTTCTTTTATAATACTCACATACCATCTGATTTTTTTAACCACAAGATGGCAGTATCCATAGATAAAATATAAAATATATATTTTTTTTTAACTTTTTATAAATTTAAATTTAATTAATTTACCTGATTTTAATTTGTTTTTGTTGTCTTCTATACTTGTAGTATGATACATGAGTTTTTATTGTATATTATGCAAGGATTTAACTAGATTGGATATCCTTATTTGGCTGACTTGTATAAATATGGAAGCGATGTATCCGATCTGATGACCCTGATGATGTCAGAATGTGTTGACGAAACGCGTAGCTTGGCTTTAGCGTGATAAGTCACTTCCACCATTTGCAACTCAGCTGCAACACTAACGGTGTCACATGGATGTTTAAGCTGCTATGGAGATTTGTTTTTAATTCATTTCAAACAAATTTTTGGAATAAATTGCAATATACTTCACCATAGAAGTCCTTTTTTTCTTTGCTTTTTTCTACTTATCCCTGGATAACTGTTTGGATTGAAGCTGTGGACAGGAAAATGTATACATTGGGATTTCCTATAAGGGTTCATGATTACCTTTAATGGGTTTCATGGGATCCTGATTGAATATCCATTCGGACCGCTGCTGTGGCTGTGAGGATTTTCCATTGGCATTATTCACAGGCGTTTATGACTACCTGTAGTGGGTGTCATGGGATTCTGGTGAGTAGGATGTGTGGCAGGTGATGGTGATGGAAGATCTACTCTTTCTTGTTCACCAAGAACAGGAAGATTCACATGCACAAATTTGAGTGGACACTCATTAGATATTTTGTGGACTTTAATCACATTTTTACACAATACTCATATTATTGTGTTTGCTGACACTGGTTGATGAACTTTTAGCATTTGCATTTTAAATCAACATTTTTGTTTTAAAGTTTTTTGAGAGAGCGAGGTTCAAATTAATTAACTTTTAATGTATTTTCTCTCCACTTATTCTTATTTACAACAAGCTGCTCTTATTGTTACTATTATTGAATATTTGGTTTGTCATTTGTGGAGGTTTGGTGGTGGTTTATTACTTCCACACACATATCTTTATTCATTGTTTACCTCCATGGGAGGGGCACACCCGCAGCAATGGACATTTTTGAACACATGAGTAACAGACTGACGTATACACATGATGATTTTTCATCAGCTGAGAATTTAGCACTTAAGGATTTGGATCATAATATTAAATCGTTAAAAAATGTTATGGATAAAAAAATTCAGGCTTGGTGGGATATTGCTACACTTGAACAATATGTTAAAAACAAAATGACACCTAGACATCTATGTTGGGATATCGGCCCTAATGATGGGATTGAAGATTCCGATCTAGACATACAATGGTATAACTTTTAAATGGGAGTGAACATAAATTATTAGAACTCATTATTTCTAGAATACGAGCGAAATTACAAATATTGGAGACAAAAATGATTGAACTTAAAGAATTGATTACTCCTTTTAAGGATACTGCAGAATTAAAAAAAAAAACACTCAGGTGCAAAAACATTTAGAAAAATTAAATAAAGACACCAAATTAAAGAAATTAAAGAAATACCAAAGAGATCTAAAATATAATAAGTAAAATAAAGTGTATAAATGGCAGGAGGAATTGGTTGAAATAGCTTTGACTCAATCTATGGATTCTTCTTCAGAAAGGTTGCAACATATTCAGGATTATGCATTCCGGCATGTTCCACCTTGGGTGGGGGAGAATCGGGGTGACCGCCCGGCCCCTCCACTCATGGTAACAGGAATAATGAGGGAGGTGTTGGGGGAAGGGGAGCGATGGCAAACTCCAGTGCCCCATCTTACCCCAATCCCAAAAGCAACCACTATGGAAATAATGATTATGTGGGTTATGAAGTCACCATACAAAATAGTTTTCAGCCCCTGTACCAAGATGAGGACTCTCAGAGAGGCCACCAACTCTATAGGGGTTTTCAGAGGAGGGGGCATGGAGATCCACCTACAAGCGGAGGTTGGAACCCGAACAGGGGATATTCTGGTCAGAGAGGGAATTGGAGGGGAAGAGGTAGGGGTGGTCCACCCAATCCACCTTGGTACAATCAGTACTAGGGAACCCATTATGGCCAGCATGCGGCTCCACATTGGCAACAATGGGATTCACCTATCTGGCAACAACAAGGAAAAAACATAGTGGAAAGAGAGGATGAAGGCAGTATAAAAAGAACGAGAGAATAGTGGGAAAAGGGATTTTCAATTTGAGCGATGAGGGTTTTTGAGTTAGGTCTAAAGCATGCCCCAGATAGGGGACTAAATAAACTTGATGCTTTTATTGATACAGAAAAATTCCTTAGAAAATTAAACATTAAAAAGCATTTTGCCTATAAGCCCATTATAGATATTCAAACCACGGAACATGAATACCAGGACAGCGGGTTGGGGAATCAACGAGTGTTTAATCCTTAAAAGTTGTCTAATCATTTCCTGGAGATGTTTAAAGCTATGGTTGAGCAAGACATTAGATTGATAAAAACTAAAAGGGGAAATAGGAAAGGCAACATCCAAAAAGGAATAGAGGCATTAGAAAAAAGGAAAAATATAGTCATTCATCCAGCAGATAAAGGTGGGGTATTGTGGTTTTAAAAAAAGAGGATTATATTAGAGAACCTAATAGGTTGGTAGGTGACACCAATACCTATAAGATAAATAAAGGTGACCCCACTAAAAAAACTTAAAATCTCCTTAAAAGACTGTAGAAAAGGCTAAAGAAATAGGGATTGTTACTAAAAAAGAGGCTAGATACCTCATTACTGATGCTCCAAAGCTTCCTGTTATTTATCAATTGCAGAAAATATATAAGAATTCAGAATGCCCACCAGGAAAACCAATTATCAGTGGCATAAATTCCATCTTCTCTAGAATAGGCAAATATGTTGATTATTTTTTACAGCCCATTATTCAAACATATCCCTCATACCTGTGAGATAGTAAGCATCTTATGAATCTGCTCAAAGACGTACCAATACACGATAGCACATTAATTGTGACCATTGATGTTAAATCACTTTATACTAAACTTATACAACAGGACGTCTTATTAACCACTAAAAAAGCCCTAGATTCCAAGTCTGACCTCAAAAGGGAACAGAAGGGGTTCCTGATTGAGGCATTGGCGCGAGCAATGTATAATAACAATTTTTGGCATGAGGGATCATGCTTTAAACAGGTCAAGGGAGTGGCTATGGGAGCCAAATATGCTCCCAGAGTAGCAAACATATCAATGAGTCAATGGGAAGAGCATTGCATATTTGGGGTTCCCACACCTGAAATTTCATTATACAAAAGGTACAATGACGATATCATTATCCTTTGGAATGGTACAGTGGAGGCACTGGAAACTTTTTTGAGTAACATTAATAATAATTGTTATGGATTAAAATTCACAGGAAACTGGGATTTGTATGAAATTAGTTTCCTTGCTTTGGTCTTGATAAAAGCAAATGGGCGCATTCAAACCAAGACTTATTTCAAGGGCACTGATAGAAATAGTTCTATCCCCATGGCTAGCTGCCACCATCCCAGGTGGTTGGGCGGGGTTCCAAAGGGTTAACTTATGAGAATCATGCGTAATTGTGACAATATGTCGGATTATTTACATCAGTCAGAGATTGTGGTTAATAAATTCAAAGAAAAAGGATATCAAAATCAGGACCTTAGGTCTATTCAATCACAGATTATGGACATGGATAGAAAATTACTTTTGGAGGACAAACCTAAAAATAAATCAGACTTAGATTTCATAGCCTTTTTGACTAATTTTAGCTAAGATTACAAAAGTTTAGAGAAGATAATTATGAAACATTGGCCATTACTGTTAAGAGACAGGACATTGTGAAAATTGCTGCACAACCGCCCCAGGTTTATCTATCGATGTGCACCTAATTTAAGGAACAGACTAGCTCCCAATGTATTAAACCCTCCGAAGAAAGTAGGTACATTCTTGGATGTAACAGGGTTTTACTACTGTAAAAAGGGTAAAGCATGTAAATTGATAAGGGAATAATGCTAGAAAAGTATTGCATTTTACGTCATTCAGCACAGGGAGTGAATACAAAATCAAGAAATTCATTACATGCAAATTGACCCATGTAACCTATCATAATATTTGCCCATGCGAGCTACAATACGTAGCATGTACTAAAATAAATTTATGTACCCGCATCAATGAACATCTAAACAGTATTAAAAATGGGTTCCCAAAACATAGCCTTTCCAACCACTTCAGGACAGATCATAGTAAGGACTCTAGCATGACAACATTTTTTGGGATTGACAAAATAGACACAAATTGGAGGGGAGGAAATATGACCCAGAAAATATCAAAAAAATTAAACCGAATGGATCTATAAATTAAACACCCTCACGGCTGCGGGAATTGATGTAGATATAGACCTAAATTTTTATTTATCTAATCATTAGAAATCCGTGTTTGTGGAACAAAATATTGTACAAGGTAAATCCATTCTACTTGAAACTATCCTCTTTTTTTTGCCACTAAATGGCTCTATTGGTAAAAGTTTTTTCTTTTATAATACTCACATACCATCTGATTTTTTTAACCACAAGATGGCAGTATCCATAGATAAAATATAAAATATATATTTTTTTTTAACTTTTTATAAATTTAAATTTAATTAATTTACCTGATTTTAATTTGTTTTTGTTGTCTTCTATACTTGTAGTATGATACATGAGTTTTTATTGTATATTATGCAAGGATTTAACTAGATTGGATATCCTTATTTGGCTGACTTGTATAAATATGGAAGCGATGTATCCGATCTGATGACCCTGATGATGTCAGAATGTGTTGACGAAACGCGTAGCTTGGCTTTAGCGTGATAAGTCACTTCCACCATTTGCAACTCAGCTGCAACACTAACGGTGTCACATGGATGTTTAAGCTGCTATGGAGATTTGTTTTTAATTCATTTCAATCAAATTTTTGGAATAAATTGCAATATACTTCACCATAGAAGTCCTTTTTTTCTTTGCTTTTTTCTACTTATCCCTGGATAACTGTTTGGATTGAAGCTGTGGACAGGAAAATGTATACATTGGGATTTCCTATAAGCGTTCATGATTACCTTTAATGGGTTTCATGGGATCCTGATTGAATATCCATTCGGACCGCTGCTGTGGCTGTGAGGATTTTCCATTGGCATTATTCACAGGCGTTTATGACTACCTGTAGTGGGTGTCATGGGATTCTGGTGAGTAGGATGTGTGGCAGGTGATGGTGATGGAAGATCTACTCTTTCTTGTTCACCAAGAACAGGAAGATTCACATGCACAAATTTGAGTGGACACTCATTAGATATTTTGTGGACTTTAATCACATTTTTACACAATACTCATATTATTGTGTTTGCTGACACTGGTTGATGAACTTTTAGCATTTGCATTTTAAATCAACATTTTTGTTTTAAAGTTTTTTGAGAGAGCGAGGTTCAAATTAATTAACTTTTAATGTATTTTCTCTCCACTTATTCTTATTTACAACAAGCTGCTCTTATTGTTACTATTATTGAATATTTGGTTTGTCATTTGTGGAGGTTTGGTGGTGGTTTATTACTTCCACACACATATCTTTATTCATTGTTTACCTCCATGGGAGGGGCACACCCGCAGCAATGGACATTTTTGAACACATGAGTAACAGACTGACGTATACACATGATGATTTTTCATCAGCTGAGAATTTAGCACTTAAGGATTTGGATCATAATATTAAATCGTTAAAAAATGTTATGGATAAAAAAATTCAGGCTTGGTGGGATATTGCTACACTTGAACAATATGTTAAAAACAAAATGACACCTAGACATCTATGTTGGGATATCGGCCCTAATGATGGGATTGAAGATTCCGATCTAGACATACAATGGTATAACTTTTAAATGGGAGTGAACATAAATTATTAAAACTCATTATTTCTAGAATACGAGCGAAATTACAAATATTGGAGACAAAAATGATTGAACTTAAAGAATTGATTACTCCTTTTAAGGATACTGCAGAATTAAAAAAAAAAAACACTCAGGTGCAAAAACATTTAGAAAAATTAAATAAAGACACCAAATTAAAGAAATTAAAGAAATACCAAAGAGATCTAAAATATAATAAGTAAAATAAAGTGTATAAATGGCAGGAGGAATTGGTTGAAATAGCTTTGACTCAATCTATGGATTCTTCTTCAGAAAGGTTGCAACATATTCAGGATTATGCATTCCGGCATGTTCCACCTTGGGTGGGGGAGAATCGGGGTGACCGCCCGGCCCCTCCACTCATGGTAACAGGAATAATGAGGGAGGTGTTGGGGGAAGGGGAGCGATGGCAAACTCCAGTGCCCCATCTTACCCCAATCCCAAAAGCAACCACTATGGAAATAATGATTATGTGGGTTATGAAGTCACCATACAAAATAGTTTTCAGCCCCTGTACCAAGATGAGGACTCTCAGAGAGGCCACCAACTCTATAGGGGTTTTCAGAGGAGGGGGCATGGAGATCCACCTACAAGCGGGAGGTTGGAACCCGAACAGGGGATATTCTGGTCAGAGAGGGAATTGGAGGGGAAGAGGTAGGGTTGGTCCACCCAATCCACCTTGGTACAATCAGTACTAGGGAACCCATTATGGCCAGCATGCGGCTCCACATTGGCAACAATGGGATTCACCTATCTGGCAACAACAAGGAAAAAACATAGTGGAAAGAGAGGATGAAGGCAGTATAAAAAGAACGAGAGAATAGTGGGAAAAGGGATTTTCAATTTGAGCGATGAGGGTTTTTGAGTTAGGTCTAAAGCATGCCCCAGATAGGGGACTAAATAAACTTGATGCTTTTATTGATACAGAAAAATTCCTTAGAAAATTAAACATTAAAAAGCATTTTGCCTATAAGCCCATTATAGATATTCAAACCACGGAACATGAATACCAGGACAGCGGGTTGGGGAATCAACGAGTGTTTAATCCTTAAAAGTTGTCTAATCATTTCCTGGAGATGTTTAAAGCTATGGTTGAGCAAGACATTAGATTGATAAAAACTAAAAGGGGAAATAGGAAAGGCAACATCCAAAAAGGAATAGAGGCATTAGAAAAAAGGAAAAATATAGTCATTCATCCAGCAGATAAAGGTGGGGTATTGTGGTTTTAAAAAAAGAGGATTATATTAGAGAACCTAATAGGTTGGTAGGTGACACCAATACCTATAAGATAAATAAAGGTGACCCCACTAAAAAAACTTAAAATCTCCTTAAAAGACTGTAGAAAAGGCTAAAGAAATAGGGATTGTTACTAAAAAAGAGGCTAGATACCTCATTACTGATGCTCCAAAGCTTCCTATTATTTATCAATTGCAGAAAATATATAAGAATTCAGAATGCCCACCAGGAAAACCAATTATCAGTGGCATAAATTCCATCTTCTCTAGAATAGGCAAATATGTTGATTATTTTTTACAGCCCATTATTCAAACATATCCCTCATACCTGTGAGATAGTAAGCATCTTATGAATCTGCTCAAAGATGTACCAATACACGATAGCACATTAATTGTGACCATTGATGTTAAATCACTTTATACTAAACTTATACAACAGGACGTCTTATTAACCACTAAAAAAGCCCTAGATTCCAAGTCTGACCTCAAAAGGGAACAGAAGGGGTTCCTGATTGAGGCATTGGCGCGAGCAATGTATAATAACAATTTTTGGCATGAGGGATCATGCTTTAAACAGGTCAAGGGAGTGGCTATGGGAGCCAAATATGCTCCCAGTGTAGCAAACATATCAATGAGTCAATGGGAAGAGCATTGCATATTTGGGGTTCCCACACCTGAAATTTCATTATACAAAAGGTACAATGACGATATCATTATCCTTTGGAATGGTACAGTGGAGGCACTGGAAACTTTTTTGAGTAACATTAATAATAATTGTTATGGATTAAAATTCACAGGAAACTGGGATTTGTATGAAATTAGTTTCCTTGCTTTGGTCTTGGTAAAAGCAAATGGGCGCATTCAAACCAAGACTTATTTCAAAGGGCACTGATAGAAATAGTTCTATCCCCATGGCTAGCTGCCACCATCCCAGGTGGTTGGGCGGGGTTCCAAAGGGTCAACTTATGAGAATCATGCGTAATTGTGACAATATGTCGGATTATTTACATCAGTCAGAGATTGTGGTTAATAAATTCAAAGAAAAAGGATATCAAAATCAGGACCTTAGGTCTATTCAATCACAGATTATGGACATGGATAGAAAATTACTTTTGGAGGACAAACCTAAAAATAAATCAGACTTAGATTTCATAGCCTTTTTGACTAATTTTAGCTAAGATTACAAAAGTTTAGAGAAGATAATTATGAAACATTGGCCATTACTGTTGAGAGACAGGACATTGTGAAAATTGCTGCACAACCGCCCCAGGTTTATCTATCGATGTGCACCTAATTTAAGGAACAGACTAGCTCCCAATGTATTAAACCCTCCGAAGAAAGTAGGTACATTCTTGGATGTAACAGGGTTTTACTACTGTAAAAAGGGTAAAGCATGTAAATTGATAAGGGAATAATGCTAGAAAAGTATTGCATTTTACGTCATTCAGCACAGGGAGTGAATACAAAATCAAGAAATTCATTACATGCAAATTGACCCATGTAACCTATCATATTATTTGCCCATGCGAGCTACAATACGTAGGATGTACTAAAATAAATTTATGTACCCGCATCAATGAACATCTAAACAGTATTAAAAATGGGTTCCCAAAACATAGCCTTTCCAACCACTTCAGGACAGATCATAGTAAGGACTCTAGCATGACAACATTTTTTGGGATTGACAAAATAGACACAAATTGGAGGGGAGGAAATATGACCCAGAAAATATCAAAAAAATTAAACCGAATGGATCTATAAATTAAACACCCTCACGGCTGCGGGAATTGATGTAGATATAGACCTAAATTTTTATTTATCTAATCATTAGAAATCCGTGTTTGTGGAACAAAATATTGTACAAGGTAAATCCATTCTACTTGAAACTATCCTCTTTTTTTTGCCACTAAATGGCTCTATTGGTAAAAGTTTTTTCTTTTATAATACTCACATACCATCTGATTTTTTTAACCACAAGATGGCAGTATCCATAGATAAAATATAAAATATATATATTTTTTTAACTTTTTATAAATTTAAATTTAATTAATTTACCTGATTTTAATTTGTTTTTGTTGTCTTCTATACTTGTAGTATGATACATGAGTTTTTATTGTATATTATGCAAGGATTTAACTAGATTGGATATCCTTATTTGGCTGACTTGTATAAATATGGAAGCGACGTATCCGATCTGATGACCCTGATGATGTCAGAATGTGTTGACGAAACGCGTAGCTTGGCTTTAGCGTGATAAGTCACTTCCACCATTTGCAACTCAGCTGCAACACTAACGGTGTCACATGGATGTTTAAGCTGCTATGGAGATTTGTTTTTAATTCATTTCAAACAAATTTTTGGAATAAATTGCAATATACTTCACCATAGAAGTCCTTTTTTTCTTTGCTTTTTTCTACTTATCCCTGGATAACTGTTTGGATTGAAGCTGTGGACAGGAAAATGTATACATTGGGATTTCCTATAAGGGTTCATGATTACCTTTAATGGGTTTCATGGGATCCTGATTGAATATCCATTCGGACCGCTGCTGTGGCTGTGAGGATTTTCCATTGGCATTATTCACAGGCGTTTATGACTACCTGTAGTGGGTGTCATGGGATTCTGGTGAGTAGGATGTGTGGCAGGTGATGGTGATGGAAGATCTACTCTTTCTTGTTCACCAAGAACAGGAAGATTCACATGCACAAATTTGAGTGGACACTCATTAGATATTTTGTGGACTTTAATCACATTTTTACACAATACTCATATTATTGTGTTTGCTGACACTGGTTGATGAACTTTTAGCATTTGCATTTTAAATCAACATTTTTGTTTTAAAGTTTTTTGAGAGAGCGAGGTTCAAATTAATTAACTTTTAATGTATTTTCTCTCCACTTATTCTTATTTACAACAAGCTGCTCTTATTGTTACTATTATTGAATATTTGGTTTGTCATTTGTGGAGGTTTGGTGGTGGTTTATTACTTCCACACACATATCTTTATTCATTGTTTACCTCCATGGGAGGGGCACACCCGCAGCAATGGACATTTTTGAACACATGAGTAACAGACTGACGTATACACATGATGATTTTTCATCAGCTGAGAATTTAGCACTTAAGGATTTGGATCATAATATTAAATCGTTAAAAAATGTTATGGATAAAAAAATTCAGGCTTGGTGGGATATTGCTACACTTGAACAATATGTTAAAAACAAAATGACACCTAGACATCTATGTTGGGATATCGGCCCTAATGATGGGATTGAAGATTCCGATCTAGACATACAATGGTATAACTTTTAAATGGGAGTGAACATAAATTATTAGAACTCATTATTTCTAGAATACGAGCGAAATTACAAATCTTGGAGACAAAAATGATTGAACTTAAAGAATTGATTACTCCTTTTAAGGATACTGCAGAATTAAAAAAAAAAAACACTCAGGTGCAAAAACATTTAGAAAAATTAAATAAAGACACCAAATTAAAGAAATTAAAGAAATACCAAAGAGATCTAAAATATAATAAGTAAAATAAAGTGTATAAATGGCAGGAGGAATTGGTTGAAATAGCTTTGACTCAATCTATGGATTCTTCTTCAGAAAGGTTGCAACATATTCAGGATTATGCATTCCGGCATGTTCCACCTTGGGTGGGGGAGAATCGGGGTGACCGCCCGGCCCCTCCACTCATGGTAACAGGAATAATGAGGGAGGTGTTGGGGGAAGGGGAGCGATGGCAAACTCCAGTGCCCCATCTTACCCCAATCCCAAAAGCAACCACTATGGAAATAATGATTATGTGGGTTATGAAGTCACCATACAAAATAGTTTTCAGCCCCTGTACCAAGATGAGGACTCTCAGAGAGGCCACCAACTCTATAGGGGTTTTCAGAGGAGGGGGCATGGAGATCCACCTACAAGCGGAGGTTGGAACCCGAACAGGGGATATTCTGGTCAGAGAGGGAATTGGAGGGGAAGAGGTAGGGGTGGTCCACCCAATCCACCTTGGTACAATCAGTACTAGGGAACCCATTATGGCCAGCATGCGGCTCCACATTGGCAACAATGGGATTCACCTATCTGGCAACAACAAGGAAAAAACATAGTGGAAAGAGAGGATGAAGGCAGTATAAAAAGAACGAGAGAATAGTGGGAAAAGGGATTTTCAATTTGAGCGATGAGGGTTTTTGAGTTAGGTCTAAAGCATGCCCCAGATAGGGGACTAAATAAACTTGATGCTTTTATTGATACAGAAAAATTCCTTAGAAAATTAAACATTAAAAAGCATTTTGCCTATAAGCCCATTATAGATATTCAAACCACGGAACATGAATACCAGGACAGCGGGTTGGGGAATCAACGAGTGTTTAATCCTTAAAAGTTGTCTAATCATTTCCTGGAGATGTTTAAAGCTATGGTTGAGCAAGACATTAGATTGATAAAAACTAAAAGGGGAAATAGGAAAGGCAACATCCAAAAAGGAATAGAGGCATTAGAAAAAAGGAAAAATATAGTCATTCATCCAGCAGATAAAGGTGGGGTATTGTGGTTTTAAAAAAAGAGGATTATATTAGAGAACCTAATAGGTTGGTAGGTGACACCAATACCTATAAGATAAATAAAGGTGACCCCACTAAAAAAACTTAAAATCTCCTTAAAAGACTGTAGAAAAGGCTAAAGAAATAGGGATTGTTACTAAAAAAGAGGCTAGATACCTCATTACTGATGCTCCAAAGCTTCCTGTTATTTATCAATTGCAGAAAATATATAAGAATTCAGAATGCCCACCAGGAAAACCAATTATCAGTGGCATAAATTCCATCTTCTCTAGAATAGGCAAATATGTTGATTATTTTTTACAGCCCATTATTCAAACATATCCCTCATACCTGTGAGATAGTAAGCATCTTATGAATCTGCTCAAAGACGTACCAATACACGATAGCACATTAATTGTGACCATTGATGTTAAATCACTTTATACTAAACTTATACAACAGGACGTCTTATTAACCACTAAAAAAGCCCTAGATTCCAAGTCTGACCTCAAAAGGGAACAGAAGGGGTTCCTGATTGAGGCATTGGCGCGAGCAATGTATAATAACAATTTTTGGCATGAGGGATCATGCTTTAAACAGGTCAAGGGAGTGGCTATGGGAGCCAAATATGCTCCCAGTGTAGCAAACATATCAATGAGTCAATGGGAAGAGCATTGCATATTTGGGGTTCCCACACCTGAAATTTCATTATACAAAAGGTACAATGACGATATCATTATCCTTTGGAATGGTACAGTGGAGGCACTGGAAACTTTTTTGAGTAACATTAATAATAATTGTTATGGATTAAAATTCACAGGAAACTGGGATTTGTATGAAATTAGTTTCCTTGCTTTGGTCTTGATAAAAGCAAATGGGCGCATTCAAACCAAGACTTATTTCAAGGGCACTGATAGAAATAGTTCTATCCCCATGGCTAGCTGCCACCATCCCAGGTGGTTGGGCGGGGTTCCAAAGGGTCAACTTATGAGAATCATGCGTAATTGTGACAATATGTCGGATTATTTACATCAGTCAGAGATTGTGGTTAATAAATTCAAAGAAAAAGGATATCAAAATCAGGACCTTAGGTCTATTCAATCACAGATTATGGACATGGATAGAAAATTACTTTTGGAGGACAAACCTAAAAATAAATCAGACTTAGATTTCATAGCCTTTTTGACTAATTTTAGCTAAGATTACAAAAGTTTAGAGAAGATAATTATGAAACATTGGCCATTACTGTTAAGAGACAGGACATTGTGAAAATTGCTGCACAACCGCCCCAGGTTTATCTATCGATGTGCACCTAATTTAAGGAACAGACTAGCTCCCAATGTATTAAACCCTCCGAAGAAAGTAGGTACATTCTTGGATGTAACAGGGTTTTACTACTGTAAAAAGGGTAAAGCATGTAAATTGATAAGGGAATAATGCTAGAAAAGTATTGCATTTTACGTCATTCAGCACAGGGAGTGAATACAAAATCAAGAAATTCATTACATGCAAATTGACCCATGTAACCTATCATAATATTTGCCCATGCGAGCTACAATACGTAGCATGTACTAAAATAAATTTATGTACCCGCATCAATGAACATCTAAACAGTATTAAAAATGGGTTCCCAAAACATAGCCTTTCCAACCACTTCAGGACAGATCATAGTAAGGACTCTAGCATGACAACATTTTTTGGGATTGACAAAATAGACACAAATTGGAGGGGAGGAAATATGACCCAGAAAATATCAAAAAAATTAAACCGAATGGATCTATAAATTAAACACCCTCACGGCTGCGGGAATTGATGTAGATATAGACCTAAATTTTTATTTATCTAATCATTAGAAATCCGTGTTTGTGGAACAAAATATTGTACAAGGTAAATCCATTCTACTTGAAACTATCCTCTTTTTTTGCCACTAAATGGCTCTATTGGTAAAAGTTTTTTCTTTTATAATACTCACATACCATCTGATTTTTTTAACCACAAGATGGCAGTATCCATAGATAAAATATAAAATATATATATTTTTTTAACTTTTTATAAATTTAAATTTAATTAATTTACCTGATTTTAATTTGTTTTTGTTGTCTTCTATACTTGTAGTATGATACATGAGTTTTTATTGTATATTATGCAAGGATTTAACTAGATTGGATATCCTTATTTGGCTGACTTGTATAAATATGGAAGCGATGTATCCGATCTGATGACCCTGATGATGTCAGAATGTGTTGACGAAACGCGTAGCTTGGCTTTAGCGTGATAAGTCACTTCCACCATTTGCAACTCAGCTGCAACACTAACGGTGTCACATGGATGTTTAAGCTGCTATGGAGATTTGTTTTTAATTCATTTCAATCAAATTTTTGGAATAAATTGCAATATACTTCACCATAGAAGTCCTTTTTTTCTTTGCTTTTTTCTACTTATCCCTGGATAACTGTTTGGATTGAAGCTGTGGACAGGAAAATGTATACATTGGGATTTCCTATAAGCGTTCATGATTACCTTTAATGGGTTTCATGGGATCCTGATTGAATATCCATTCGGACCGCTGCTGTGGCTGTGAGGATTTTCCATTGGCATTATTCACAGGCGTTTATGACTACCTGTAGTGGGTGTCATGGGATTCTGGTGAGTAGGATGTGTGGCAGGTGATGGTGATGGAAGATCTACTCTTTCTTGTTCACCAAGAACAGGAAGATTCACATGCACAAATTTGAGTGGACACTCATTAGATATTTTGTGGACTTTAATCACATTTTTACACAATACTCATATTATTGTGTTTGCTGACACTGGTTGATGAACTTTTAGCATTTGCATTTTAAATCAACATTTTTGTTTTAAAGTTTTTTGAGAGAGCGAGGTTCAAATTAATTAACTTTTAATGTATTTTCTCTCCACTTATTCTTATTTACAACAAGCTGCTCTTATTGTTACTATTATTGAATATTTGGTTTGTCATTTGTGGAGGTTTGGTGGTGGTTTATTACTTCCACACACATATCTTTATTCATTGTTTACCTCCATGGGAGGGGCACACCCGCAGCAATGGACATTTTTGAACACATGAGTAACAGACTGACGTATACACATGATGATTTTTCATCAGCTGAGAATTTAGCACTTAAGGATTTGGATCATAATATTAAATCGTTAAAAAATGTTATGGATAAAAAAATTCAGGCTTGGTGGGATATTGCTACACTTGAACAATATGTTAAAAACAAAATGACACCTAGACATCTATGTTGGGATATCGGCCCTAATGATGGGATTGAAGATTCCGATCTAGACATACAATGGTATAACTTTTAAATGGGAGTGAACATAAATTATTAAAACTCATTATTTCTAGAATACGAGCGAAATTACAAATATTGGAGACAAAAATGATTGAACTTAAAGAATTGATTACTCCTTTTAAGGATACTGCAGAATTAAAAAAAAAAAACACTCAGGTGCAAAAACATTTAGAAAAATTAAATAAAGACACCAAATTAAAGAAATTAAAGAAATACCAAAGAGATCTAAAATATAATAAGTAAAATAAAGTGTATAAATGGCAGGAGGAATTGGTTGAAATAGCTTTGACTCAATCTATGGATTCTTCTTCAGAAAGGTTGCAACATATTCAGGATTATGCATTCCGGCATGTTCCACCTTGGGTGGGGGAGAATCGGGGTGACCGCCCGGCCCCTCCACTCATGGTAACAGGAATAATGAGGGAGGTGTTGGGGGAAGGGGAGCGATGGCAAACTCCAGTGCCCCATCTTACCCCAATCCCAAAAGCAACCACTATGGAAATAATGATTATGTGGGTTATGAAGTCACCATACAAAATAGTTTTCAGCCCCTGTACCAAGATGAGGACTCTCAGAGAGGCCACCAACTCTATAGGGGTTTTCAGAGGAGGGGGCATGGAGATCCACCTACAAGCGGGAGGTTGGAACCCGAACAGGGGATATTCTGGTCAGAGAGGGAATTGGAGGGGAAGAGGTAGGGTTGGTCCACCCAATCCACCTTGGTACAATCAGTACTAGGGAACCCATTATGGCCAGCATGCGGCTCCACATTGGCAACAATGGGATTCACCTATCTGGCAACAACAAGGAAAAAACATAGTGGAAAGAGAGGATGAAGGCAGTATAAAAAGAACGAGAGAATAGTGGGAAAAGGGATTTTCAATTTGAGCGATGAGGGTTTTTGAGTTAGGTCTAAAGCATGCCCCAGATAGGGGACTAAATAAACTTGATGCTTTTATTGATACAGAAAAATTCCTTAGAAAATTAAACATTAAAAAGCATTTTGCCTATAAGCCCATTATAGATATTCAAACCACGGAACATGAATACCAGGACAGCGGGTTGGGGAATCAACGAGTGTTTAATCCTTAAAAGTTGTCTAATCATTTCCTGGAGATGTTTAAAGCTATGGTTGAGCAAGACATTAGATTGATAAAAACTAAAAGGGGAAATAGGAAAGGCAACATCCAAAAAGGAATAGAGGCATTAGAAAAAAGGAAAAATATAGTCATTCATCCAGCAGATAAAGGTGGGGTATTGTGGTTTTAAAAAAAGAGGATTATATTAGAGAACCTAATAGGTTGGTAGGTGACACCAATACCTATAAGATAAATAAAGGTGACCCCACTAAAAAAACTTAAAATCTCCTTAAAAGACTGTAGAAAAGGCTAAAGAAATAGGGATTGTTACTAAAAAAGAGGCTAGATACCTCATTACTGATGCTCCAAAGCTTCCTGTTATTTATCAATTGCAGAAAATATATAAGAATTCAGAATGCCCACCAGGAAAACCAATTATCAGTGGCATAAATTCCATCTTCTCTAGAATAGGCAAATATGTTGATTATTTTTTACAGCCCATTATTCAAACATATCCCTCATACCTGTGAGATAGTAAGCATCTTATGAATCTGCTCAAAGATGTACCAATACACGATAGCACATTAATTGTGACCATTGATGTTAAATCACTTTATACTAAACTTATACAACAGGACGTCTTATTAACCACTAAAAAAGCCCTAGATTCCAAGTCTGACCTCAAAAGGGAACAGAAGGGGTTCCTGATTGAGGCATTGGCGCGAGCAATGTATAATAACAATTTTTGGCATGAGGGATCATGCTTTAAACAGGTCAAGGGAGTGGCTATGGGAGCCAAATATGCTCCCAGTGTAGCAAACATATCAATGAGTCAATGGGAAGAGCATTGCATATTTGGGGTTCCCACACCTGAAATTTCATTATACAAAAGGTACAATGACGATATCATTATCCTTTGGAATGGTACAGTGGAGGCACTGGAAACTTTTTTGAGTAACATTAATAATAATTGTTATGGATTAAAATTCACAGGAAACTGGGATTTGTATGAAATTAGTTTCCTTGCTTTGGTCTTGGTAAAAGCAAATGGGCGCATTCAAACCAAGACTTATTTCAAAGGGCACTGATAGAAATAGTTCTATCCCCATGGCTAGCTGCCACCATCCCAGGTGGTTGGGCGGGGTTCCAAAGGGTCAACTTATGAGAATCATGCGTAATTGTGACAATATGTCGGATTATTTACATCAGTCAGAGATTGTGGTTAATAAATTCAAAGAAAAAGGATATCAAAATCAGGACCTTAGGTCTATTCAATCACAGATTATGGACATGGATAGAAAATTACTTTTGGAGGACAAACCTAAAAATAAATCAGACTTAGATTTCATAGCCTTTTTGACTAATTTTAGCTAAGATTACAAAAGTTTAGAGAAGATAATTATGAAACATTGGCCATTACTGTTGAGAGACAGGACATTGTGAAAATTGCTGCACAACCGCCCCAGGTTTATCTATCGATGTGCACCTAATTTAAGGAACAGACTAGCTCCCAATGTATTAAACCCTCCGAAGAAAGTAGGTACATTCTTGGATGTAACAGGGTTTTACTACTGTAAAAAGGGTAAAGCATGTAAATTGATAAGGGAATAATGCTAGAAAAGTATTGAATTTTACGTCATTCAGCACAGGGAGTGAATACAAAATCAAGAAATTCATTACATGCAAATTGACCCATGTAACCTATCATATTATTTGCCCATGCGAGCTACAATACGTAGGATGTACTAAAATAAATTTATGTACCCGCATCAATGAACATCTAAACAGTATTAAAAATGGGTTCCCAAAACATAGCCTTTCCAACCACTTCAGGACAGATCATAGTAAGGACTCTAGCATGACAACATTTTTTGGGATTGACAAAATAGACACAAATTGGAGGGGAGGAAATATGACCCAGAAAATATCAAAAAAATTAAACCGAATGGATCTATAAATTAAACACCCTCACGGCTGCGGGAATTGATGTAGATATAGACCTAAATTTTTATTTATCTAATCATTAGAAATCCGTGTTTGTGGAACAAAATATTGTACAAGGTAAATCCATTCTACTTGAAACTATCCTCTTTTTTTTGCCACTAAATGGCTCTATTGGTAAAAGTTTTTTCTTTTATAATACTCACATACCATCTGATTTTTTTAACCACAAGATGGCAGTATCCATAGATAAAATATAAAATATATATATTTTTTTAACTTTTTATAAATTTAAATTTAATTAATTTACCTGATTTTAATTTGTTTTTGTTGTCTTCTATACTTGTAGTATGATACATGAGTTTTTATTGTATATTATGCAAGGATTTAACTAGATTGGATATCCTTATTTGGCTGACTTGTATAAATATGGAAGCGATGTATCCGATCTGATGACCCTGATGATGTCAGAATGTGTTGACGAAACGCGTAGCTTGGCTTTAGCGTGATAAGTCACTTCCACCATTTGCAACTCAGCTGCAACACTAACGGTGTCACATGGATGTTTAAGCTGCTATGGAGATTTGTTTTTAATTCATTTCAATCAAATTTTTGGAATAAATTGCAATATACTTCACCATAGAAGTCCTTTTTTTCTTTGCTTTTTTCTACTTATCCCTGGATAACTGTTTGGATTGAAGCTGTGGACAGGAAAATGTATACATTGGGATTTCCTATAAGCGTTCATGATTACCTTTAATGGGTTTCATGGGATCCTGATTGAATATCCATTCGGACCGCTGCTGTGGCTGTGAGGATTTTCCATTGGCATTATTCACAGGCGTTTATGACTACCTGTAGTGGGTGTCATGGGATTCTGGTGAGTAGGATGTGTGGCAGGTGATGGTGATGGAAGATCTACTCTTTCTTGTTCACCAAGAACAGGAAGATTCACATGCACAAATTTGAGTGGACACTCATTAGATATTTTGTGGACTTTAATCACATTTTTACACAATACTCATATTATTGTGTTTGCTGACACTGGTTGATGAACTTTTAGCATTTGCATTTTAAATCAACATTTTTGTTTTAAAGTTTTTTGAGAGAGCGAGGTTCAAATTAATTAACTTTTAATGTATTTTCTCTCCACTTATTCTTATTTACAACAAGCTGCTCTTATTGTTACTATTATTGAATATTTGGTTTGTCATTTGTGGAGGTTTGGTGGTGGTTTATTACTTCCACACACATATCTTTATTCATTGTTTACCTCCATGGGAGGGGCACACCCGCAGCAATGGACATTTTTGAACACATGAGTAACAGACTGACGTATACACATGATGATTTTTCATCAGCTGAGAATTTAGCACTTAAGGATTTGGATCATAATATTAAATCGTTAAAAAATGTTATGGATAAAAAAATTCAGGCTTGGTGGGATATTGCTACACTTGAACAATATGTTAAAAACAAAATGACACCTAGACATCTATGTTGGGATATCGGCCCTAATGATGGGATTGAAGATTCCGATCTAGACATACAATGGTATAACTTTTAAATGGGAGTGAACATAAATTATTAAAACTCATTATTTCTAGAATACGAGCGAAATTACAAATATTGGAGACAAAAATGATTGAACTTAAAGAATTGATTACTCCTTTTAAGGATACTGCAGAATTAAAAAAAAAAAACACTCAGGTGCAAAAACATTTAGAAAAATTAAATAAAGACACCAAATTAAAGAAATTAAAGAAATACCAAAGAGATCTAAAATATAATAAGTAAAATAAAGTGTATAAATGGCAGGAGGAATTGGTTGAAATAGCTTTGACTCAATCTATGGATTCTTCTTCAGAAAGGTTGCAACATATTCAGGATTATGCATTCCGGCATGTTCCACCTTGGGTGGGGGAGAATCGGGGTGACCGCCCGGCCCCTCCACTCATGGTAACAGGAATAATGAGGGAGGTGTTGGGGGAAGGGGAGCGATGGCAAACTCCAGTGCCCCATCTTACCCCAATCCCAAAAGCAACCACTATGGAAATAATGATTATGTGGGTTATGAAGTCACCATACAAAATAGTTTTCAGCCCCTGTACCAAGATGAGGACTCTCAGAGAGGCCACCAACTCTATAGGGGTTTTCAGAGGAGGGGGCATGGAGATCCACCTACAAGCGGGAGGTTGGAACCCGAACAGGGGATATTCTGGTCAGAGAGGGAATTGGAGGGGAAGAGGTAGGGTTGGTCCACCCAATCCACCTTGGTACAATCAGTACTAGGGAACCCATTATGGCCAGCATGCGGCTCCACATTGGCAACAATGGGATTCACCTATCTGGCAACAACAAGGAAAAAACATAGTGGAAAGAGAGGATGAAGGCAGTATAAAAAGAACGAGAGAATAGTGGGAAAAGGGATTTTCAATTTGAGCGATGAGGGTTTTTGAGTTAGGTCTAAAGCATGCCCCAGATAGGGGACTAAATAAACTTGATGCTTTTATTGATACAGAAAAATTCCTTAGAAAATTAAACATTAAAAAGCATTTTGCCTATAAGCCCATTATAGATATTCAAACCACGGAACATGAATACCAGGACAGCGGGTTGGGGAATCAACGAGTGTTTAATCCTTAAAAGTTGTCTAATCATTTCCTGGAGATGTTTAAAGCTATGGTTGAGCAAGACATTAGATTGATAAAAACTAAAAGGGGAAATAGGAAAGGCAACATCCAAAAAGGAATAGAGGCATTAGAAAAAAGGAAAAATATAGTCATTCATCCAGCAGATAAAGGTGGGGTATTGTGGTTTTAAAAAAAGAGGATTATATTAGAGAACCTAATAGGTTGGTAGGTGACACCAATACCTATAAGATAAATAAAGGTGACCCCACTAAAAAAACTTAAAATCTCCTTAAAAGACTGTAGAAAAGGCTAAAGAAATAGGGATTGTTACTAAAAAAGAGGCTAGATACCTCATTACTGATGCTCCAAAGCTTCCTGTTATTTATCAATTGCAGAAAATATATAAGAATTCAGAATGCCCACCAGGAAAACCAATTATCAGTGGCATAAATTCCATCTTCTCTAGAATAGGCAAATATGTTGATTATTTTTTACAGCCCATTATTCAAACATATCCCTCATACCTGTGAGATAGTAAGCATCTTATGAATCTGCTCAAAGATGTACCAATACACGATAGCACATTAATTGTGACCATTGATGTTAAATCACTTTATACTAAACTTATACAACAGGACGTCTTATTAACCACTAAAAAAGCCCTAGATTCCAAGTCTGACCTCAAAAGGGAACAGAAGGGGTTCCTGATTGAGGCATTGGCGCGAGCAATGTATAATAACAATTTTTGGCATGAGGGATCATGCTTTAAACAGGTCAAGGGAGTGGCTATGGGAGCCAAATATGCTCCCAGTGTAGCAAACATATCAATGAGTCAATGGGAAGAGCATTGCATATTTGGGGTTCCCACACCTGAAATTTCATTATACAAAAGGTACAATGACGATATCATTATCCTTTGGAATGGTACAGTGGAGGCACTGGAAACTTTTTTGAGTAACATTAATAATAATTGTTATGGATTAAAATTCACAGGAAACTGGGATTTGTATGAAATTAGTTTCCTTGCTTTGGTCTTGGTAAAAGCAAATGGGCGCATTCAAACCAAGACTTATTTCAAAGGGCACTGATAGAAATAGTTCTATCCCCATGGCTAGCTGCCACCATCCCAGGTGGTTGGGCGGGGTTCCAAAGGGTCAACTTATGAGAATCATGCGTAATTGTGACAATATGTCGGATTATTTACATCAGTCAGAGATTGTGGTTAATAAATTCAAAGAAAAAGGATATCAAAATCAGGACCTTAGGTCTATTCAATCACAGATTATGGACATGGATAGAAAATTACTTTTGGAGGACAAACCTAAAAATAAATCAGACTTAGATTTCATAGCCTTTTTGACTAATTTTAGCTAAGATTACAAAAGTTTAGAGAAGATAATTATGAAACATTGGCCATTACTGTTGAGAGACAGGACATTGTGAAAATTGCTGCACAACCGCCCCAGGTTTATCTATCGATGTGCACCTAATTTAAGGAACAGACTAGCTCCCAATGTATTAAACCCTCCGAAGAAAGTAGGTACATTCTTGGATGTAACAGGGTTTTACTACTGTAAAAAGGGTAAAGCATGTAAATTGATAAGGGAATAATGCTAGAAAAGTATTGCATTTTACGTCATTCAGCACAGGGAGTGAATACAAAATCAAGAAATTCATTACATGCAAATTGACCCATGTAACCTATCATATTATTTGCCCATGCGAGCTACAATACGTAGGATGTACTAAAATAAATTTATGTACCCGCATCAATGAACATCTAAACAGTATTAAAAATGGGTTCCCAAAACATAGCCTTTCCAACCACTTCAGGACAGATCATAGTAAGGACTCTAGCATGACAACATTTTTTGGGATTGACAAAATAGACACAAATTGGAGGGGAGGAAATATGACCCAGAAAATATCAAAAAAATTAAACCGAATGGATCTATAAATTAAACACCCTCACGGCTGCGGGAATTGATGTAGATATAGACCTAAATTTTTATTTATCTAATCATTAGAAATCCGTGTTTGTGGAACAAAATATTGTACAAGGTAAATCCATTCTACTTGAAACTATCCTCTTTTTTTTGCCACTAAATGGCTCTATTGGTAAAAGTTTTTTCTTTTATAATACTCACATACCATCTGATTTTTTTAACCACAAGATGGCAGTATCCATAGATAAAATATAAAATATATATATTTTTTTAACTTTTTATAAATTTAAATTTAATTAATTTACCTGATTTTAATTTGTTTTTGTTGTCTTCTATACTTGTAGTATGATACATGAGTTTTTATTGTATATTATGCAAGGATTTAACTAGATTGGATATCCTTATTTGGCTGACTTGTATAAATATGGAAGCGATGTATCCGATCTGATGACCCTGATGATGTCAGAATGTGTTGACGAAACGCGTAGCTTGGCTTTAGCGTGATAAGTCACTTCCACCATTTGCAACTCAGCTGCAACACTAACGGTGTCACATGGATGTTTAAGCTGCTATGGAGATTTGTTTTTAATTCATTTCAATCAAATTTTTGGAATAAATTGCAATATACTTCACCATAGAAGTCCTTTTTTTCTTTGCTTTTTTCTACTTATCCCTGGATAACTGTTTGGATTGAAGCTGTGGACAGGAAAATGTATACATTGGGATTTCCTATAAGCGTTCATGATTACCTTTAATGGGTTTCATGGGATCCTGATTGAATATCCATTCGGACCGCTGCTGTGGCTGTGAGGATTTTCCATTGGCATTATTCACAGGCGTTTATGACTACCTGTAGTGGGTGTCATGGGATTCTGGTGAGTAGGATGTGTGGCAGGTGATGGTGATGGAAGATCTACTCTTTCTTGTTCACCAAGAACAGGAAGATTCACATGCACAAATTTGAGTGGACACTCATTAGATATTTTGTGGACTTTAATCACATTTTTACACAATACTCATATTATTGTGTTTGCTGACACTGGTTGATGAACTTTTAGCATTTGCATTTTAAATCAACATTTTTGTTTTAAAGTTTTTTGAGAGAGCGAGGTTCAAATTAATTAACTTTTAATGTATTTTCTCTCCACTTATTCTTATTTACAACAAGCTGCTCTTATTGTTACTATTATTGAATATTTGGTTTGTCATTTGTGGAGGTTTGGTGGTGGTTTATTACTTCCACACACATATCTTTATTCATTGTTTACCTCCATGGGAGGGGCACACCCGCAGCAATGGACATTTTTGAACACATGAGTAACAGACTGACGTATACACATGATGATTTTTCATCAGCTGAGAATTTAGCACTTAAGGATTTGGATCATAATATTAAATCGTTAAAAAATGTTATGGATAAAAAAATTCAGGCTTGGTGGGATATTGCTACACTTGAACAATATGTTAAAAACAAAATGACACCTAGACATCTATGTTGGGATATCGGCCCTAATGATGGGATTGAAGATTCCGATCTAGACATACAATGGTATAACTTTTAAATGGGAGTGAACATAAATTATTAAAACTCATTATTTCTAGAATACGAGCGAAATTACAAATATTGGAGACAAAAATGATTGAACTTAAAGAATTGATTACTCCTTTTAAGGATACTGCAGAATTAAAAAAAAAAAACACTCAGGTGCAAAAACATTTAGAAAAATTAAATAAAGACACCAAATTAAAGAAATTAAAGAAATACCAAAGAGATCTAAAATATAATAAGTAAAATAAAGTGTATAAATGGCAGGAGGAATTGGTTGAAATAGCTTTGACTCAATCTATGGATTCTTCTTCAGAAAGGTTGCAACATATTCAGGATTATGCATTCCGGCATGTTCCACCTTGGGTGGGGGAGAATCGGGGTGACCGCCCGGCCCCTGCACTCATGGTAACAGGAATAATGAGGGAGGTGTTGGGGGAAGGGGAGCGATGGCAAACTCCAGTGCCCCATCTTACCCCAATCCCAAAAGCAACCACTATGGAAATAATGATTATGTGGGTTATGAAGTCACCATACAAAATAGTTTTCAGCCCCTGTACCAAGATGAGGACTCTCAGAGAGGCCACCAACTCTATAGGGGTTTTCAGAGGAGGGGGCATGGAGATCCACCTACAAGCGGGAGGTTGGAACCCGAACAGGGGATATTCTGGTCAGAGAGGGAATTGGAGGGGAAGAGGTAGGGTTGGTCCACCCAATCCACCTTGGTACAATCAGTACTAGGGAACCCATTATGGCCAGCATGCGGCTCCACATTGGCAACAATGGGATTCACCTATCTGGCAACAACAAGGAAAAAACATAGTGGAAAGAGAGGATGAAGGCAGTATAAAAAGAACGAGAGAATAGTGGGAAAAGGGATTTTCAATTTGAGTGATGAGGGTTTTTGAGTTAGGTCTAAAGCATGCCCCAGATAGGGGACTAAATAAACTTGATGCTTTTATTGATACAGAAAAATTCCTTAGAAAATTAAACATTAAAAAGCATTTTGCCTATAAGCCCATTATAGATATTCAAACCACGGAACATGAATACCAGGACAGCGGGTTGGGGAATAAACGAGTGTTTAATCCTTAAAAGTTGTCTAATCATTTCCTGGAGATGTTTAAAGCTATGGTTGAGCAAGACATTAGATTGATAAAAACTAAAAGGGGAAATAGGAAAGGCAACATCCAAAAAGGAATAGAGGCATTAGAAAAAAGGAAAAATATAGTCATTCATCCAGCAGATAAAGGTGGGGTATTGTGGTTTTAAAAAAAGAGGATTATATTAGAGAACCTAATAGGTTGGTAGGTGACACCAATACCTATAAGATAAATAAAGGTGACCCCACTAAAAAAACTTAAAATCTCCTTAAAAGACTGTAGAAAAGGCTAAAGAAATAGGGATTGTTACTAAAAAAGAGGCTAGATACCTCATTACTGATGCTCCAAAGCTTCCTGTTATTTATCAATTGCAGAAAATATATAAGAATTCAGAATGCCCACCAGGAAAACCAATTATCAGTGGCATAAATTCCATCTTCTCTAGAATAGGCAAATATGTTGATTATTTTTTACAGCCCATTATTCAAACATATCCCTCATACCTGTGAGATAGTAAGCATCTTATGAATCTGCTCAAAGATGTACCAATACACGATAGCACATTAATTGTGACCATTGATGTTAAATCACTTTATACTAAACTTATACAACAGGACGTCTTATTAACCACTAAAAAAGCCCTAGATTCCAAGTCTGACCTCAAAAGGGAACAGAAGGGGTTCCTGATTGAGGCATTGGCGCGAGCAATGTATAATAACAATTTTTGGCATGAGGGATCATGCTTTAAACAGGTCAAGGGAGTGGCTATGGGAGCCAAATATGCTCCCAGTGTAGCAAACATATCAATGAGTCAATGGGAAGAGCATTGCATATTTGGGGTTCCCACACCTGAAATTTCATTATACAAAAGGTACAATGACGATATCATTATCCTTTGGAATGGTACAGTGGAGGCACTGGAAACTTTTTTGAGTAACATTAATATTAATTGTTATGGATTAAAATTCACAGGAAACTGGGATTTGTATGAAATTAGTTTCCTTGCTTTGGTCTTGGTAAAAGCAAATGGGCGCATTCAAACCAAGACTTATTTCAAAGGGCACTGATAGAAATAGTTCTATCCCCATGGCTAGCTGCCACCATCCCAGGTGGTTGGGCGGGGTTCCAAAGGGTCAACTTATGAGAATCATGCGTAATTGTGACAATATGTCGGATTATTTACATCAGTCAGAGATTGTGGTTAATAAATTCAAAGAAAAAGGATATCAAAATCAGGACCTTAGGTCTATTCAATCACAGATTATGGACATGGATAGAAAATTACTTTTGGAGGACAAACCTAAAAATAAATCAGACTTAGATTTCATAGCCTTTTTGACTAATTTTAGCTAAGATTACAAAAGTTTAGAGAAGATAATTATGAAACATTGGCCATTACTGTTGAGAGACAGGACATTGTGAAAATTGCTGCACAACCGCCCCAGGTTTATCTATCGATGTGCACCTAATTTAAGGAACAGACTAGCTCCCAATGTATTAAACCCTCCGAAGAAAGTAGGTACATTCTTGGATGTAACAGGGTTTTACTACTGTAAAAAGGGTAAAGCATGTAAATTGATAAGGGAATAATGCTAGAAAAGTATTGCATTTTACGTCATTCAGCACAGGGAGTGAATACAAAATCAAGAAATTCATTACATGCAAATTGACCCATGTAACCTATCATATTATTTGCCCATGCGAGCTACAATACGTAGGATGTACTAAAATAAATTTATGTACCCGCATCAATGAACATCTAAACAGTATTAAAAATGGGTTCCCAAAACATAGCCTTTCCAACCACTTCAGGACAGATCATAGTAAGGACTCTAGCATGACAACATTTTTTGGGATTGACAAAATAGACACAAATTGGAGGGGAGGAAATATGACCCAGAAAATATCAAAAAAATTAAACCGAATGGATCTATAAATTAAACACCCTCACGGCTGCGGGAATTGATGTAGATATAGACCTAAATTTTTATTTATCTAATCATTAGAAATCCGTGTTTGTGGAACAAAATATTGTACAAGGTAAATCCATTCTACTTGAAACTATCCTCTTTTTTTTGCCACTAAATGGCTCTATTGGTAAAAGTTTTTTCTTTTATAATACTCACATACCATCTGATTTTTTTAACCACAAGATGGCAGTATCCATAGATAAAATATAAAATATATATATTTTTTTAACTTTTTATAAATTTAAATTTAATTAATTTACCTGATTTTAATTTGTTTTTGTTGTCTTCTATACTTGTAGTATGATACATGAGTTTTTATTGTATATTATGCAAGGATTTAACTAGATTGGATATCCTTATTTGGCTGACTTGTATAAATATGGAAGCGATGTATCCGATCTGATGACCCTGATGATGTCAGAATGTGTTGACGAAACGCGTAGCTTGGCTTTAGCGTGATAAGTCACTTCCACCATTTGCAACTCAGCTGCAACACTAACGGTGTCACATGGATGTTTAAGCTGCTATGGAGATTTGTTTTTAATTCATTTCAAACAAATTTTTGGAATAAATTGCAATATACTTCACCATAGAAGTCCTTTTTTTCTTTGCTTTTTTCTACTTATCCCTGGATAACTGTTTGGATTGAAGCTGTGGACAGGAAAATGTATACATTGGGATTTCCTATAAGCGTTCATGATTACCTTTAATGGGTTTCATGGGATCCTGATTGAATATCCATTCGGACCGCTGCTGTGGCTGTGAGGATTTTCCATTGGCATTATTCACAGGCGTTTATGACTACCTGTAGTGGGTGTCATGGGATTCTGGTGAGTAGGATGTGTGGCAGGTGATGGTGATGGAAGATCTACTCTTTCTTGTTCACCAAGAACAGGAAGATTCACATGCACAAATTTGAGTGGACACTCATTAGATATTTTGTGGACTTTAATCACATTTTTACACAATACTCATATTATTGTGTTTGCTGACACTGGTTGATGAACTTTTAGCATTTGCATTTTAAATCAACATTTTTGTTTTAAAGTTTTTTGAGAGAGCGAGGTTCAAATTAATTAACTTTTAATGTATTTTCTCTCCACTTATTCTTATTTACAACAAGCTGCTCTTATTGTTACTATTATTGAATATTTGGTTTGTCATTTGTGGAGGTTTGGTGGTGGTTTATTACTTCCACACACATATCTTTATTCATTGTTTACCTCCATGGGAGGGGCACACCCGCAGCAATGGACATTTTTGAACACATGAGTAACAGACTGACGTATACACATGATGATTTTTCATCAGCTGAGAATTTAGCACTTAAGGATTTGGATCATAATATTAAATCGTTAAAAAATGTTATGGATAAAAAAATTCAGGCTTGGTGGGATATTGCTACACTTGAACAATATGTTAAAAACAAAATGACACCTAGACATCTATGTTGGGATATCGGCCCTAATGATGGGATTGAAGATTCCGATCTAGACATACAATGGTATAACTTTTAAATGGGAGTGAACATAAATTATTAGAACTCATTATTTCTAGAATACGAGCGAAATTACAAATATTGGAGACAAAAATGATTGAACTTAAAGAATTGATTACTCCTTTTAAGGATACTGCAGAATTAAAAAAAAAAAAACACTCAGGTGCAAAAACATTTAGAAAAATTAAATAAAGACACCAAATTAAAGAAATTAAAGAAATACCAAAGAGATCTAAAATATAATAAGTAAAATAAAGTGTATAAATGGCAGGAGGAATTGGTTGAAATAGCTTTGACTCAATCTATGGATTCTTCTTCAGAAAGGTTGCAACATATTCAGGATTATGCATTCCGGCATGTTCCACCTTGGGTGGGGGAGAATCGGGGTGACCGCCCGGCCCCTCCACTCATGGTAACAGGAATAATGAGGGAGGTGTTGGGGGAAGGGGAGCGATGGCAAACTCCAGTGCCCCATCTTACCCCAATCCCAAAAGCAACCACTATGGAAATAATGATTATGTGGGTTATGAAGTCACCATACAAAATAGTTTTCAGCCCCTGTACCAAGATGAGGACTCTCAGAGAGGCCACCAACTCTATAGGGGTTTTCAGAGGAGGGGGCATGGAGATCCACCTACAAGCGGGAGGTTGGAACCCGAACAGGGGATATTCTGGTCAGAGAGGGAATTGGAGGGGAAGAGGTAGGGTTGGTCCACCCAATCCACCTTGGTACAATCAGTACTAGGGAACCCATTATGGCCAGCATGCGGCTCCACATTGGCAACAATGGGATTCACCTATCTGGCAACAACAAGGAAAAAACATAGTGGAAAGAGAGGATGAAGGCAGTATAAAAAGAACGAGAGAATAGTGGGAAAAGGGATTTTCAATTTGAGTGATGAGGGTTTTTGAGTTAGGTCTAAAGCATGCCCCAGATAGGGGACTAAATAAACTTGATGCTTTTATTGATACAGAAAAATTCCTTAGAAAATTAAACATTAAAAAGCATTTTGCCTATAAGCCCATTATAGATATTCAAACCACGGAACATGAATACCAGGACAGCGGGTTGGGGAATCAATGAGTGTTTAATCCTTAAAAGTTGTCTAATCATTTCCTGGAGATGTTTAAAGCTATGGTTGAGCAAGACATTAGATTGATAAAAACTAAAAGGGGAAATAGGAAAGGCAACATCCAAAAAGGAATAGAGGCATTAGAAAAAAGGAAAAATATAGCCATTCATCCAGCAGATAAAGGTGGGGTATTGTGGTTTTAAAAAAAGAGGATTATATTAGAGAACCTAATAGGTTGGTAGGTGACACCAATACCTATAAGATAAATAAAGGTGACCCCACTAAAAAAACTTAAAATCTCCTTAAAAGACTGTAGAAAAGGCTAAAGAAATAGGGATTGTTACTAAAAAAGAGGCTAGATACTTCATTACTGATGCTCCAAAGCTTCCTGTTATTTATCAATTGCAGAAAATATATAAGAATTCAGAATGCCCACCAGGAAAACCAATTATCAGTGGCATAAATTCCATCTTCTCTAGAATAGGCAAATATGTTGATTATTTTTTACAGCCCATTATTCAAACATATCCCTCATACCTGTGAGATAGTAAGCATCTTATGAATCTGCTCAAAGACGTACCAATACACGATAGCACATTAATTGTGACCATTGATGTTAAATCACTTTATACTAAACTTATACAACAGGACGTCTTATTAACCACTAAAAAAGCCCTAGATTCCAAGTCTGACCTCAAAAGGGAACAGAAGGGGTTCCTGATTGAGGCATTGGCGCGAGCAATGTATAATAACAATTTTTGGCATGAGGGATCATGCTTTAAACAGGTCAAGGGAGTGGCTATGGGAGCCAAATATGCTCCCAGTGTAGCAAACATATCAATGAGTCAATGGGAAGAGCATTGCATATTTGGGGTTCCCACACCTGAAATTTCATTATACAAAAGGTACATTGACGATATCATTATACTTTGGAATGGTACAGTGGAGGCACTGGAAACTTTTTTGAGTAACATTAATAATAATTGTTATGGATTAAAATTCACAGGAAACTGGGATTTGTATGAAATTAGTTTCCTTGCTTTGGTCTTGGTAAAAGCAAATGGGCGCATTCAAACCAAGACTTATTTCAAAGGGCACTGATAGAAATAGTTCTATCCCCATGGCTAGCTGCCACCATCCCAGGTGGTTGGGCGGGGTTCCAAAGGGTCAACTTATGAGAATCATGCGTAATTGTGACAATATGTCGGATTATTTACATCAGTCAGAGATTGTGGTTAATAAATTCAAAGAAAAAGGATATCAAAATCAGGACCTTAGGTCTATTCAATCACAGATTATGGACATGGATAGAAAATTACTTTTGGAGGACAAACCTAAAAATAAATCAGACTTAGATTTCATAGCCTTTTTGACTAATTTTAGCTAAGATTACAAAAGTTTAGAGAAGATAATTATGAAACATTGGCCATTACTGTTGAGAGACAGGACATTGTGAAAATTGCTGCACAACCGCCCCAGGTTTATCTATCGATGTGCACCTAATTTAAGGAACAGACTAGCTCCCAATGTATTAAACCCTCCGAAGAAAGTAGGTACATTCTTGGATGTAACAGGGTTTTACTACTGTAAAAAGGGTAAAGCATGTAAATTGATAAGGGAATAATGCTAGAAAAGTATTGCATTTTACGTCATTCAGCACAGGGAGTGAATACAAAATCAAGAAATTCATTACATGCAAATTGACCCATGTAACCTATCATATTATTTGCCCATGCGAGCTACAATACGTAGGATGTACTAAAATAAATTTATGTACCCGCATCAATGAACATCTAAACAGTATTAAAAATGGGTTCCCAAAACATAGCCTTTCCAACCACTTCAGGACAGATCATAGTAAGGACTCTAGCATGACAACATTTTTTGGGATTGACAAAATAGACACAAATTGGAGGGGAGGAAATATGACCCAGAAAATATCAAAAAAATTAAACCGAATGGATCTATAAATTAAACACCCTCACGGCTGCGGGAATTGATGTAGATATAGACCTAAATTTTTATTTATCTAATCATTAGAAATCCGTGTTTGTGGAACAAAATATTGTACAAGATAAATCCATTCTACTTGAAACTATCCTCTTTTTTTTGCCACTAAATGGCTCTATTGGTAAAAGTTTTTTCTTTTATAATACTCACATACCATCTGATTTTTTTAACCACAAGATGGCAGTATCCATAGATAAAATATAAAATATATATATTTTTTTAACTTTTTATAAATTTAAATTTAATTAATTTACCTGATTTTAATTTGTTTTTGTTGTCTTCTATACTTGTAGTATGATACATGAGTTTTTATTGTATATTATGCAAGGATTTAACTAGATTGGATATCCTTATTTGGCTGACTTGTATAAATATGGAAGCGATGTATCCGATCTGATGACCCTGATGATGTCAGAATGTGTGGACGAAACGCGTAGCTTGGCTTTAGCGTGATAAGTCACTTCCACCATTTGCAACTCAGCTGCAACACTAACGGTGTCACATGGATGTTTAAGCTGCTATGGAGATTTGTTTTTAATTCATTTCAAACAAATTTTTGGAATAAATTGCAATATACTTCACCATAGAAGTCCTTTTTTTCTTTGCTTTTTTCTACTTATCCCTGGATAACTGTTTGGATTGAAGCTGTGGACAGGAAAATGTATACATTGGGATTTCCTATAAGCGTTCATGATTACCTTTAATGGGTTTCATGGGATCCTGATTGAATATCCATTCGGACCGCTGCTGTGGCTGTGAGGATTTTCCATTGGCATTATTCACAGGCGTTTATGACTACCTGTAGTGGGTGTCATGGGATTCTGGTGAGTAGGATGTGTGGCAGGTGATGGTGATGGAAGATCTACTCTTTCTTGTTCACCAAGAACAGGAAGATTCACATGCACAAATTTGAGTGGACACTCATTAGATATTTTGTGGACTTTAATCACATTTTTACACAATACTCATATTATTGTGTTTGCTGACACTGGTTGATGAACTTTTAGCATTTGCATTTTAAATCAACATTTTTGTTTTAAAGTTTTTTGAGAGAGCGAGGTTCAAATTAATTAACTTTTAATGTATTTTCTCTCCACTTATTCTTATTTACAACAAGCTGCTCTTATTGTTACTATTATTGAATATTTGGTTTGTCATTTGTGGAGGTTTGGTGGTGGTTTATTACTTCCACACACATATCTTTATTCATTGTTTACCTCCATGGGAGGTGCACACCCACAGCAATGGACATTTTTGAACACATGAGTAACAGACTGACGTATACACATGATGATTTTTCATCAGCTGAGAATTTAGCACTTAAGGATTTGGATCATAATATTAAATCGTTAAAAAATGTTATGGATAAAAAAATTCAGGCTTGGTGGGATATTGCTACACTTGAACAATATGTTAAAAACAAAATGACACCTAGACATCTATGTTGGCATATCGGCCCTAATGATGGGATTGAAGATTCCGATCTAGACATACAATGGTATAACTTTTAAATGGGAGTGAACATAAATTATTAGAACTCATTATTTCTAGAATACGAGCGAAATTACAAATATTGGAGACAAAAATGATTGAACTTAAAGAATTGATTACTCCTTTTAAGGATACTGCAGAATTAAAAAAAAAAACACTCAGGTGCAAAAACATTTAGAAAAATTAAATAAAGACACCAAATTAAAGAAATTAAAGAAATACCAAAGAGATCTAAAATATAATAAGTAAAATAAAGTTTATAAATGGCAGGAGGAATTGGTTGAAATAGCTTTGACTCAATCTATGGATTCTTCTTCAGAAAGTTTGCAACATATTCAGGATTATGCATTCCGGCATGTTCCACCTTGGGTGGGGGAGAATCGGGGTGACCGCCCGGCCCCTCCACTCATGGTAACAGGAATAATGAGGGAGGTGTTGGGGGAAGGGGAGCGATGGCAAACTCCAGTGCCCCATCTTACCCCAATCCCAAAAGCAACCACTATGGAAATAATGATTATGTGGGTTATGAAGTCACCATACAAAATAGTTTTCAGCCCCTGTACCAAGATGAGGACTCTCAGAGAGGCCACCAACTCTATAGGGGTTTTCAGAGGAGGGGGCATGGAGATCCACCTACAAGCGGAGGTTGGAACCCGAACAGGGGATATTCTGGTCAGAGAGGGAATTGGAGGGGAAGAGATAGGGGTGGTCCACCCAATCCACCTTGGTACAATCAGTACTAGGGAACCCATTATGGCCAGCATGCGGCTCCACATTGGCAACAAAGGGATTCACCTATCTGGCAACAACAAGGAAAAAACATAGTGGAAAGAGAGGATGAAGGCAGTATAAAAAGAACGAGAGAATAGTGGGAAAAGGGATTTTCAATTTGAGTGATGAGGGTTTTTGAGTTAGGTCTAACGCATGCCCCAGATAGGGGACTAAATAAACTTGATGCTTTTATTGATACAGAAAAATTCCTTAGAAAATTAAACATTAAAAAGCATTTTGCCTATAAGCCCATTATAGATATTCAAACCACGGAACATGAATACCAGGACAGCGGGTTGGGGAATCAATGAGTGTTTAATCCTTAAAAGTTGTCTAATCATTTCCTGGAGATGTTTAAAGCTATGGTTGAGCAAGACATTAGATTGATAAAAACTAAAAGGGGAAATAGGAAAGGCAACATCCAAAAAGGAATAGAGGCATTAGAAAAAAGGAAAAATATAGCCATTCATCCAGCAGATAAAGGTGGGGTATTGTGGTTTTAAAAAAAGAGGATTATATTAGAGAACCTAATAGGTTGGTAGGTGACACCAATACCTATAAGATAAATAAAGGTGACCCCACTAAAAAAACTTAAAATCTCCTTAAAAGACTGTAGAAAAGGCTAAAGAAATAGGGATTGTTACTAAAAAAGAGGCTAGATACTTCATTACTGATGCTCCAAAGCTTCCTGTTATTTATCAATTGCAGAAAATATATAAGAATTCAGAATGCCCACCAGGAAAACCAATTATCAGTGGCATAAATTCCATCTTCTCTAGAATAGGCAAATATGTTGATTATTTTTTACAGCCCATTATTCAAACATATCCCTCATACCTGTGAGATAGTAAGCATCTTATGAATCTGCTCAAAGACGTACCAATACACGATAGCACATTAATTGTGACCATTGATGTTAAATCACTTTATACTAAACTTATACAACAGGACGTCTTATTAACCACTAAAAAAGCCCTAGATTCCAAGTCTGACCTCAAAAGGGAACAGAAGGGGTTCCTGATTGAGGCATTGGCGCGAGCAATGTATAATAACAATTTTTGGCATGAGGGATCATGCTTTAAACAGGTCAAGGGAGTGGCTATGAGAGCCAAATATGCTCCCAGTGTAGCAAACATATCAATGAGTCAATGGGAAGAGCATTGCATATTTGGGGTTCCCACACCTGAAATTTCATTATACAAAAGGTACAATGACGATATCATTATCCTTTGGAATGGTACAGTGGAGGCACTGGAAACTTTTTTGAGTAACATTAATAATAATTGTTATGGATTAAAATTCACAGGAAACTGGGATTTGTATGAAATTAGTTTCCTTGCTTTGGTCTTGGTAAAAGCAAATGGGCGCATTCAAACCAAGACTTATTTCAAGGGCACTGATAGAAATAGTTCTATCCCCATGGCTAGCTGCCACCATCCCAGGTGGTTGGGCGGGGTTCCAAAGGGTCAACTTATGAGAATCATGCGTAATTGTGACAATATGTCGGATTATTTACATCAGTCAGAGATTGTGGTTAATAAATTCAAAGAAAAAGGATTTTAAAATCAGGACCTTAGGTCTATTCAATCACAGATTATGGACATGGATAGAAAATTACTTTTGGAGGACAAACCTAAAAATAAATCAGACTTAGATTTCATAGCCTTTTTGACTAATTTTAGCTAAGATTACAAAAGTTTAGAGAAGATAATTATGAAACATTGGCCATTACTGTTGAGAGACAGGACATTGTGAAAATTGCTGCACAACCGCCCCAGGTTTATCTATCGATGTGCACCTAATTTAAGGAACAGACTAGCTCCCAATGTATTAAACCCTCCGAAGAAAGTAGGTACATTCTTGGATGTAACAGGGTTTTACTACTGTAAAAAGGGTAAAGCATGTAAATTGATAAGGGAATAATGCTAGAAAAGTATTGCATTTTACGTCATTCAGCACAGGGAGTGAATACAAAATCAAGAAATTCATTACATGCAAATTGACCCATGTAACCTATCATATTATTTGCCCATGCGAGCTACAATACGTAGGATGTACTAAAATAAATTTATGTACCCGCATCAATGAACATCTAAACAGTATTAAAAATGGGTTCCCAAAACATAGCCTTTCCAACCACTTCAGGACAGATCATAGTAAGGACTCTAGCATGACAACATTTTTTGGGATTGACAAATTAGACACAAATTGGAGGGGAGGAAATATGACCCAGAAAATATCAAAAAAATTAAACCGAATGGATCTATAAATTAAACACCCTCACGGCTGCGGGAATTGATGTAGATATAGACCTAAATTTTTATTTATCTAATCATTAGAAATCCGTGTTTGTGGAACAAAATATTGTACAAGGTAAATCCATTCTACTTGAAACTATCCTCTTTTTTTTGCCACTAAATGGCTCTATTGGTAAAAGTTTTTTCTTTTATAATACTCACATACCATCTGATTTTTTTAACCACAAGATGGCAGTATCCATAGATAAAATATAAAATATATATATTTTTTAACTTTTTATAAATTTAAATTTAATTAATTTACCTGATTTTAATTTGTTTTTGTTGTCTTCTATACTTGTAGTATGATACATGAGTTTTTATTGTATATTATGCAAGGATTTAACTAGATTGGATATCCTTATTTGGCAGACTTGTATAAATATGGAAGCGACGTATCCGATCTGATGACCCTGATGATGTCAGAATGTGTTGACGAAACGCGTAGCTTGGCTTTAGCGTGATAAGTCACTTCCACCATTTGCAATGCAGCTGCAACACTAACGGTGTCACATGGATGTTTAAGCTGCTATGGAGATTTGTTTTTAATTCATTTCAATCAAATTTTTGGAATAAATTGCAATATACTTCACCATAGAAGTCCTTTTTTTCTTTGCTTTTTTCTACTTATCCCTGGATAACTGTTTGGATTGAAGCTGTGGACAGGAAAATGTATACATTGGGATTTCCTATAAGCGTTCATGATTACCTTTAATGGGTTTCATGGGATCCTGATTGAATATCCATTCGGGCCGCTGCTGTGGCTGTGAGGATTTTCCATTGGCATTATTCACAGGCGTTTATGACTACCTGTAGTGGGTGTCATGGGATTCTGGTGAGTAGGATGTGTGGCAGGTGATGGTGATGGAAGATCTACTCTTTCTTGTTCACCAAGAACAGGAAGATTCACATGCACAAATTTGAGTGGACACTTATTAGATATTTTGTGGACTTTAATCACATTTTTACACAATACTCATATTATTGTGTTTGCTGACACTGGTTGATGCACTTTTAGCATTTGCATTTTAAATCAACATTTTTGTTTTAAAGTTTTTTGAGAGAGCGAGGTTCAAATTAATTAACTTTTAATGTATTTTCTCTCCACTTATTCTTATTTACAACAAGCTGCTCTTATTGTTACTATTATTGAATATTTGGTTTGTCATTTGTGGAGGTTTGGTGGTGGTTTATTACTTCCACACACATATCTTTATTCATTGTTTACCTCCATGGGAGGTGCACACCCACAGCAATGGACATTTTTGAACACATGAGTAACAGACTGACGTATACACATGATGATTTTTCATCAGCTGAGAATTTAGCACTTAAGGATTTGGATCATAATATTAAATCGTTAAAAAATGTTATGGATAAAAAAATTCAGGCTTGGTGGGATATTGCTACACTTGAACAATATGTTAAAAACAAAATGACACCTAGACATCTATGTTGGCATATCGGCCCTAATGATGGGATTGAAGATTCCGATCTAGACATACAATGGTATAACTTTTAAATGGGAGTGAACATAAATTATTAGAACTCATTATTTCTAGAATACGAGCGAAATTACAAATATTGGAGACAAAAATGATTGAACTTAAAGAATTGATTACTCCTTTTAAGGATACTGCAGAATTAAAAAAAAAAACACTCAGGTGCAAAAACATTTAGAAAAATTAAATAAAGACACCAAATTAAAGAAATTAAAGAAATACCAAAGAGATCTAAAATATAATAAGTGAAATAAAGTGTATAAATGGCAGGAGGAATTGGTTGAAATAGCTTTGACTCAATCTATGGATTCTTCTTCAGAAAGGTTGCAACATATTCAGGATTATGCATTCCGGCATGTTCCACCTTGGGTGGGGGAGAATCGGGGTGACCGCCCGGCCCCTCCACTCATGGTAACAGGAATAATGAGGGAGGTGTTGGGGGAAGGGGAGCGATGGCAAACTCCAGTGCCCCATCTTACCCCAATCCCAAAAGCAACCACTATGGAAATAATGATTATGTGGGTTATGAAGTCACCATACAAAATAGTTTTCAGCCCCTGTACCAAGATGAGGACTCTCAGAGAGGCCACCAACTCTATAGGGGTTTTCAGAGGAGGGGGCATGGAGATCCACCTACAAGCGGAGGTTGGAACCCGAACAGGGGATATTCTGGTCAGAGAGGGAATTGGAGGGGAAGAGATAGGGGTGGTCCACCCAATCCACCTTGGTACAATCAGTACTAGGGAACCCATTATGGCCAGCATGCGGCTCCACATTGGCAACAATGGGATTCACCTATCTGGCAACAACAAGGAAAAAACATAGTGGAAAGAGAGGATGAAGGCAGTATAAAAAGAACGAGAGAATAGTGGGAAAAGGGATTTTCAATTTGAGTGATGAGGGTTTTTGAGTTAGGTCTAAAGCATGCCCCAGATAGGGGACTAAATAAACTTGATGCTTTTATTGATACAGAAAAATTCCTTAGAAAATTAAACATTAAAAAGCATTTTGCCTATAAGCCCATTATAGATATTCAAACCACGGAACATGAATACCAGGACAGCGGGTTGGGGAATCAATGAGTGTTTAATCCTTAAAAGTTGTCTAATCATTTCCTGGAGATGTTTAAAGCTATGGTTGAGCAAGACATTAGATTGATAAAAACTAAAAGGGGAAATAGGAAAGGCAACATCCAAAAAGGAATAGAGGCATTAGAAAAAAGGAAAAATATAGCCATTCATCCAGCAGATAAAGGTGGGGTATTGTGGTTTTAAAAAAAGAGGATTATATTAGAGAACCTAATAGGTTGGTAGGTGACACCAATACCTATAAGATAAATAAAGGTGACCCCACTAAAAAAACTTAAAATCTCCTTAAAAGACTGTAGAAAAGGCTAAAGAAATAGGGATTGTTACTAAAAAAGAGGCTAGATACTTCATTACTGATGCTCCAAAGCTTCCTGTTATTTATCAATTGCAGAAAATATATAAGAATTCAGAATGCCCACCAGGAAAACCAATTATCAGTGGCATAAATTCCATCTTCTCTAGAATAGGCAAATATGTTGATTATTTTTTACAGCCCATTATTCAAACATATCCCTCATACCTGTGAGATAGTAAGCATCTTATGAATCTGCTCAAAGACGTACCAATACACGATAGCACATTAATTGTGACCATTGATGTTAAATCACTTTATACTAAACTTATACAACAGGACGTCTTATTAACCACTAAAAAAGCCCTAGATTCCAAGTCTGACCTCAAAAGGGAACAGAAGGGGTTCCTGATTGAGGCATTGGCGCGAGCAATGTATAATAACAATTTTTGGCATGAGGGATCATGCTTTAAACAGGTCAAGGGAGTGGCTATGAGAGCCAAATATGCTCCCAGTGTAGCAAACATATCAATGAGTCAATGGGAAGAGCATTGCATATTTGGGGTTCCCACACCTGAAATTTCATTATACAAAAGGTACAATGACGATATCATTATCCTTTGGAATGGTACAGTGGAGGCACTGGAAACTTTTTTGAGTAACATTAATAATAATTGTTATGGATTAAAATTCACAGGAAACTGGGATTTGTATGAAATTAGTTTCCTTGCTTTGGTCTTGGTAAAAGCAAATGGGCGCATTCAAACCAAGACTTATTTCAAGGGCACTGATAGAAATAGTTCTATCCCCATGGCTAGCTGCCACCATCCCAGGTGGTTGGGCGGGGTTCCAAAGGGTCAACTTATGAGAATCATGCGTAATTGTGACAATATGTCGGATTATTTACATCAGTCAGAGATTGTGGTTAATAAATTCAAAGAAAAAGGATATCAAAATCAGGACCTTAGGTCTATTCAATCACAGATTATGGACATGGATAGAAAATTACTTTTGGAGGACAAACCTAAAAATAAATCAGACTTAGATTTCATAGCCTTTTTGACTAATTTTAGCTAAGATTACAAAAGTTTAGAGAAGATAATTATGAAACATTGGCCATTACTGTTGAGAGACAGGACATTGTGAAAATTGCTGCACAACCGCCCCAGGTTTATCTATCGATGTGCACCTAATTTAAGGAACAGACTAGCTCCCAATGTATTAAACCCTCCGAAGAAAGTAGGTACATTCTTGGATGTAACAGGGTTTTACTACTGTAAAAAGGGTAAAGCATGTAAATTGATGAGGAATAATGCTAGAAAAGTATTGCATTTTACGTCATTCAGCACAGGGAGTGAATACAAAATCAAGAAATTCATTACATGCAAATTGACCCATGTAACCTATCATATTATTTGCCCATGCGAGCTACAATACGTAGGATGTACTAAAATAAATTTATGTACCCGCATCAATGAACATCTAAACAGTATTAAAAATGGGTTCCCAAAACATAGCCTTTCCAACCACTTCAGGACAGATCATAGTAAGGACTCTAGCATGACAACATTTTTTGGGATTGACAAATTAGACACAAATTGGAGGGGAGGAAATATGACCCAGAAAATATAAAAAAAAATTAAACTGAATGGATCTATAAATTAAACACCCTCACGGCTGCGGGAATTGATGTAGATATAGACCTAAATTTTTATTTATCTAATCATTAGAAATCCGTGTTTGTGGAACAAAATATTGTACAAGGTAAATCCATTCTACTTGAAACTATCCTCTTTTTTTTGCCACTAAATGGCTCTATTGGTAAAAGTTTTTTCTTTTATAATACTCACATACCATCTGATTTTTTTAACCACAAGATGGCAGTATCCATAGATAAAATATAAAATATATATATTTTTTAACTTTTTATAAATTTAAATTTAATTAATTTACCTGATTTTAATTTGTTTTTGTTGTCTTCTATACTTGTAGTATGATACATAAGTTTTTATTGTATATTATGCAAGGATTTAACTAGATTGGATATCCTTATTTGGCAGACTTGTATAAATATGGAAGCGACGTATCCGATCTGATGACCCTGATGATGTCAGAATGTGTTGACGAAACGCGTAGCTTGGCTTTAGCGTGATAAGTCACTTCCACCATTTGCAACGCAGCTGCAACACTAACGGTGTCACATGGATGTTTAAGCTGCTATGGAGATTTGTTTTTAATTCATTTCAAACTAATTTTTGGAATAAATTGCAATATACTTCACCATAGAAGTCCTTTTTTTCTTTGCTTTTTTCTACTTATCCCTGGATAACTGTTTGGATTGAAGCTGTGGACAGGAAAATGTATACATTGGGATTTCCTATAAGCGTTCATGATTACCTTTAATGGGTTTCATGGGATCCTGATTGAATATCCATTCGGACCGCTGCTGTGGCTGTGAGGATTTTCCATTGGCATTATTCACAGGCGTTTATGACTACCTGTAGTGGGTGTCATGGGATTCTGGTGAGTAGGATGTGTGGCAGGTGATGGTGATGGAAGATCTACTCTTTCTTGTTCACCAAGAACAGGAAGATTCACATGCACAAATTTGAGTGGACACTCATTAGATATTTTGTGGACTTTAATCACATTTTTACACAATACTCATATTATTGTGTTTGCTGACACTGGTTGATGCACTTTTAGCATTTGCATTTTAAATCAACATTTTTGTTTTAAAGTTTTTTGAGAGAGCGAGGTTCAAATTAATTAACTTTTAATGTATTTTCTCTCCACTTATTCTTATTTACAACAAGCTGCTCTTATTGTTACTATTATTGAATATTTGGTTTGTCATTTGTGGAGGTTTGGTGGTGGTTTATTACTTCCACACACATATCTTTATTCATTGTTTACCTCCATGGGAGGTGCACACCCGCAGCAATGGACATTTTTGAACACATGAGTAACAGACTGACGTATACACATGATGATTTTTCATCAGCTGAGAATTTAGCACTTAAGGATTTGGATCATAATATTAAATCGTTAAAAAATGTTATGGATAAAAAAATTCAGGCTTGGTGGGATATTGCTACACTTGAACAATATGTTAAAAACAAAATGACACCTAGACATCTATGTTGGGATATTGGCCCTAATGATGGGATTGAAGATTCCGATCTAGACATACAATGGTATAACTTTTAAATGGGAGTGAACATAAATTATTAGAACTCATTATTTCTAGAATACGAGCGAAATTACAAATATTGGAGACAAAAATGATTGAACTTAAAGAATTGATTACTCCTTTTAAGGATACTGCAGAATTAAAAAAAAAAAAACACTCAGGTGCAAAAACATTTAGAAAAATTAAATAAAGACACCAAATTAAAGAAATTAAAGAAATACCAAAGAGATCTAAAATATAATAAGTAAAATAAAGTGTATAAATGGCAGGAGGAATTGGTTGAAATAGCTTTGACTCAATCTATGGATTCTTCTTCAGAAAGGTTGCAACATATTCAGGATTATGCATTCCGGCATGTTCCACCTTGGGTGGGGGAGAATCGGGGTGACCGCCCGGCCCCTCCACTCATGGTAACAGGAATAATGAGGGAGGTGTTGGGGGAAGGGGAGCGATGGCAAACTCCAGTGCCCCATCTTACCCCAATCCCAAAAGCAACCACTATGGAAATAATGATTATGTGGGTTATGAAGTCACCATACAAAATAGTTTTCAGCCCCTGTACCAAGATGAGGACTCTCAGAGAGGCCACCAACTCTATAGGGGTTTTCAGAGGAGGGGGCATGGAGATCCACCTACAAGCGGAGGTTGGAACCCGAACAGGGGATATTCTAGTCAGAGAGGGAATTGGAGGGGAAGAGGTAGGGGTGGTCCACCCAATCCACCTTGGTACAATCAGTACTAGGGAACCCATTATGGCCAGCATGCGGCTCCACATTGGCAACAATGGGATTCACCTATCTGGCAACAACAAGGAAAAAACATAGTGGAAAGAGAGGATGAAGGCAGTATAAAAAAACGAGAGAATAGTGGGAAAAGGGATTTTCAATTTGAGTGATGAGGGTTTTTGAGTTAGGTCTAAAGCATGCCCCAGATAGGGGACTAAATAAACTTGATGCTTTTATTGATACAGAAAAATTCCTTAGAAAATTAAACATTAAAAAGCATTTTGCCTAAAAGCCCATTATAGATATTCAAACCACGCAACATGAATACCAGGACAGCGGGTTGGGAAATCAATGAGTGTTTAATCCTTAAAAGTTGTCTAATCATTTCCTGGAGATGTTTAAAGCTATGGTTGAGCAAGACATTAGATTGATAAAAACTAAAAGGGGAAATAGGAAAGGCAACATCCAAAAAGGAATAGAGGCATTAGAAAAAAGGAAAAATATAGCCATTCGTCCAGCAGATAAAGGTGGGGTATTCTGGTTTTAAAAAAAGAGGATTATATTAGAGAACCTAATAGGTTGGTAGGTGACACCAATACCTATAAGATAAATAAAGGTGACCCCACTAAAAACTTAAAATCTCCTTAAAAGACTGAAGAAAAGGCTAAAGAAATAGGGATTGTTACTAAAAAAGAGGCTAGATACCTCATTACTGATGCTCCAAAGCTTCCTGTTATTTATCAATTGCAGAAAATATATAAGAATTCAGAATGCCCACCAGGAAAACCATATATCAGTGGCATAAATTCCATCTTCTCTAGAATAGGCAAATATGTTGATTATTTTTTACAGCCCATTATTCAAACATATCCCTCATACCTGTGAGATAGTAAGCATCTTATGAATCTGCTCAAAGACGTACCAATACACGATAGCACATTAATTGTGACCATTGATGTTAAATCACTTTATACTAAACTTATACAACAGGACGTCTTATTAACCACTAAAAAAGCCCTAGATTCCAAGTCTGACCTCAAAAGGGAACAGAAGGGGTTCCTGATTGAGGCATTGGAGCGAGCAATGTATAATAACAATTTTTGGCATGAGGGATCATGCTTTAAACAGGTCAAGGGAGTGGCTATGGGAGCCAAATATGCTCCCAGTGTAGCAAACATATCAATGAGTCAATGGGAAGAGCATTGCATATTTGGGGTTCCCACACCTGAAATTTCATTATACAAAAGGTACATTGACGATATCATTATCCTTTGGAATGGTACAGTGGAGGCACTGGAAACTTTTTTGAGTAACATTAATAATAATTGTTATGGATTAAAATTCACAGGAAACTGGGATTTGTATGAAATTAGTTTCCTTGCTTTGGTCTTGGTAAAAGCAAATGGGCGCATTCAAACCAAGACTTATTTCAAGGGCACTGATAGAAATAGTTCTATCCCCATGGCTAGCTGCCACCATCCCAGGTGGTTGGGTGGGGTTCCAAAGGGTCAACTTATGAGAATCATGCGTAATTGTGACAATATGTCGGATTATTTACATCAGTCAGAGATTGTGGTTAATAAATTCAAAGAAAAAGGATATCAAAATCAGGACCTTAGGTCTATTCAATCACAGATTATGGACATGGATAGAAAATTACTTTTGGAGGACAAACCTAAAAATAAATCAGACTTAGATTTCATAGCCTTTTTGACTAATTTTAGCTAAGATTACAAAAGTTTAGAGAAGATAATTATGAAACATTGGCCATTACTGTTGAGAGACAGGACATTGTGAAAATTGCTGCACAACCGCCCCAGGTTTATCTATTGATGTGTACCTAATTTAAGGAACAGACTAGCTCCCAATGTATTAAACCCTCCGAAGAAAGTAGGTACATTCTTGGATGTAACAGGGTTTTACTACTGTAAAAAGGGTAAAGCATGTAAATTGATGAGGAATAATGCTAGAAAAGTATTGAATTTTACGTCATTCAGCACAGGGAGTGAATACAAAATCAAGAAATTCATTACATGCAAATTGACCCATGTAACCTATCATATTATTTGCCCATGCGAGCTACAATACGTAGGATGTACTAAAATAAATGTATGTACCCGCATCAATGAACATCTAAACAGTATTAAAAATGGGTTCCCAAAACATAGCCTTTCCAACCACTTCAGGACAGATCATAGTAAGGACCCCAGTATGACAACATTTTTTGGGATTGACAAAATAGACACAAATTGGAGGGGAGGAAATATGACCCAGAAAATATCAAAAAATGAAACCAAATGTATCTATAAATTAAACACACTCACGGCTGAGGGAATTGATGTAGATATAGACCTAAATTTTTATTTATCTAATCATTAGAAATCCTTGTTTGTGGAACAAAATATTGTACAAGGTAAATCCATTCTACTTGAATCCATCCTCTTTTTTTCGTCACTAAATGGCTCTATTGGTAAAAGTTTTTTCTTTTGTAATACTCACGTACCATCTGATTTTTTTTAACCACAAGATGGCAGTATCCATAGATAAAATATAAGATATATATATTTTTTAACTTTTTATAAATTTAAATTTAATTCATTTACCTGATTTTAATTTGTTTTTGTTGTCTTCTATAATTGTAGTATGATACATGTGTTTTTATTGTATATTATGCAAGGATTGAACTAGATTGGATATCCTTATTTGGCGGACTTGTATAAATATGGAAGCGACGTATCCAATCTGATGACCCCTGATGATGTCAGAATGTGTTGACGAAACGCGTAGCTTGGCTTTAGCGTGATACGCCACTTCCACCATTTGCAATGCAGCTGCAACACTAACGGTGTCGCCAACACATGGATGTTTAAGCTGCTATGGAGATTTGTTTTTAATTCATTTCAAACAAATTTTTGGAATAAATTGCAATATACTTCACCATGGAAGTCCTTTTTTCTTTTCTTTTTTCTACTTATCCTTGGATAACTGTTTGGATTGAAGCTGTGGACATGAAAATTTCCACATTGGGATTTCCTATAAGCGTTCATGATTACCTTTAATGGGTTTCATGGGATCCTGATTGAATATCCATTCAGACCGCTGCTGTGGCTGTGAGGATTTTCCATTGGCATTATTCACAGGCATTTATGACTACCTGTAGTGGGTGTCATGGGATTCTGGTGAGTAGGATGTGTGGCAGGTGATGGAAGATCTACTCTTTCTTGTTCACCAAGAACAGGAAGATTTACATGCACAAATTTGATTGGACACTTATTAGATATTTTGAGGACTTTAATCACATTTTTACACAATACTCATATTATTGTGTTTGCTGACACTGGTTGATGCACTTTTAACATTTGCATTTTAAATCAACATTTTTGTTTTAAAGTTTTTTGAGAGAGCGAGGTTCAAATTAATTAACTTTTAATTTATTTTCTCTCCACTTATTCTTATTTACAACAAGCTGCTCGTATTGTTACTATTATTGAATATTTGGTTTGTCATTTGTGGAGGTTTGGTGGTGGTTTATTACTTCCACACACATATCTTTATTCATTGTTTGCCTCCATGGGAGGGTCACACCCGCAGCAAAGGATATTTTTGAACACATGAGTAACAGACTGACGTATACACATGATGATTTTTCATCAGCTGAGAACTTAGCACTTATGAATTTGGATCATAATATTAAATCGTTAAGAAATGTTATGGATAAAAAAATTCAGGCTTGGTGGGATATTGCTACACTTGAACAATATGTTAAAAACAAAATGACACCTAGACATCTATGTTGGGATATCGGCCCTAATGATGGGATTGAAGACTCTGATCTAGACATACAATGGTATAACTTTTAAATGGGAGTGAAATAAATTATTAGAACTCATTATTTCTAGAATACGAGCAAAATTACAAATATTGGAGACAAAAATTATTGAACTTAAAAAATTGATTACTCCTTTTATGGATACTGCAGATTTTAAAGAAAAAAACACTCAGGTGCAAAAACATTTAGAAAAATTAAATAAAGACACCAAATTAAAGAAATTAAAGAAATACCAAAGAGATCTGAAAGATAATAAGTAAAATAGAGTGTATAAATGGCAGGAGGAATTGGTTGAAATAGCTTAAACTCAATCTATGGATTTTTCTTCAGAAAGGTTGCAACATATTCAGGATTATGCATTCCGGCATGTTCCACCTTGGGTGGGGGAGAATCGTGGGGACAGCCCGGCCCCTCCACTCATGGTAACAGGAATAATCAGGGAGGTGTTGGGGGAAGGGGAGCGATGGCAAACTCCAGTGCCCCATCTTACCCCACTCCCAAAAGCAACCACTTTGGAAATAATGATTATGTGGGTTATGAAGTCACCATACAAAATTGTTTTCAGCCCATGTACCAAGATGAAGACTCTCAGAGAGGCCACCAACTCTATAGGGGTTTTCAGAGGAGGGGGGCATGGAGATCCACCTACAAGGGAAGGTTGGAACCCGAACAGGGGATATTCTGGTCAGAGAGGGAATTGGAGGGGAAGAGGTAGGGGTGGTCCACCCAATCCACCTTGGTACAATCAGTACTAGGGAACCCATTATGGCCAGCATGCAGATCCACATTGGCAACAATGGGATTCACCTATCTGGCAACAACAAGGAAAAAACATAGTGGAAAGAGAGGATGAAGGCAGTATAAAAAGAACGAGAGAATAGTGGGAAAAGGGATTTTCAATTTGAGTGATGAGGGTTTTTGAGTTAGGTCTAAAGCATGCCCCAGATAGGGGACTAAATAAACTTGATGCTTTTATTGATACAGAAAAAATCCTTAGAAAATTAAACATTAAAAAGCATTTTGCCTAAAAGCCCATTATAGATATTCATCCACGGAACATGAATACCAGGACAGCGGGTTGAGAAATCAATGAGTGTTTAATCCTTAAAAGTTGTCTAATCATTTCCTGGAGATGTTTAAAGCTATGGTTGAGCAAGACATTAAAAAATTAAATATAGCCATTCGTCCAGCAGATAAAGGTGGGGTATTGTGGTTTTAAAAAAAGAGGATTATATTAGAGAACCTAATAGGTTGGTAGGTGACACCAATACCTATAAGATAAATAAAGGTGACCCCACTAAAAAACTTAAAATCTCCTTAACTACTTCAATACCAGGCACTTATGCACCTTCCTGCCCAGACCAATTTTCAGCTTTCAGCGCTCTCACACTTTGAATGACAATTACTCAGTCATGCTACACTGTATCCAAACAAAATGTTTATCATTTTCTTCTCACAAATAGAGCTTTCTTTTGGTGGTATTTAATCACCACTGGGTTTTTCATTTTTTGCGATATAAGCAAAAAAACTGCTAAAATTTTGAAACAAAACGTACCTTTTTTTAGTTTCTATTGTAAAATTTTGCAAACAAGTCATTTTTCTTCATAAATTTGTGCCAAAATGTATACTGCTACATATCTTTGGTAAAAATAACCCAAATTAATGTATATTATTTGGTCTTTGTGAAAGTTATAGAGTCTACAAACTATGGTGCCAGTCTCTGAAAATTGATCACAACTGATGTACTATCTCACCTGAAGGCCTATCTCATTTCTTGAGACACTAACAAGCCAGGAAAGTACAAATACCCCCCAAATGACTCCTTTTTGGAAAGTAGACAGTCCAATGTATTTACTAAGAGGCATGGTGAGTTTCTTGAAGCTGTAATTATTTCCCACAATTCTTGGGAAAATTAAGATTTTTTTTTTTTTACACAAACTGGTCATATTAACAGGTTATTTCTCTCACACAGCATATGCATAATTGCAACTACACCCCAAAATACATTCTGCTACTCCTCCTGAGCATAGCGATACCACATGTGTAAGACTTTTACACAGCCTGGCCACATACAAAGGACCAACACTGAAGTAGCACTTTCAGGCGTTCTACAAGCATAAATTGCACATATCCTTTCTCAACCACCTATTACACTTTTGAAGGCCCTGGAGCACCAGGACAATTAAATTGTCCACAAAATGACACCTTTTTGGAAAGCACACACCCCAACATATAATCTATGAGGCATAATGAGTCTTTTGAATGGTTCATTTTTTTCCAGAAGTTTTTGGAAAATGTGGAAAAAAAATGAAAATGCACTTTTTTACATAAAGTTGTCCATTTATTAGATATTTCTAACACATAGCATGTACATAGCAAAAATGACACCCCAAAATGCATTCCTCTGCTCCTCCTGAGTATGGCAATACCACATGTGTGAGGCTTTTACACAGCCTGGCCACATACAAAGGCCCAACTTTGAAGTAGCACTTTCATGCGTTTTACAAGCATAAATTGCACATATCCTTTCTCAACCACCTATTACAGTTTTGAAGGCCCTGGAGCACCAGAACAATGGAATTATCCACAAAATGACCCCATTTTGGAAAGCACACACCCCAATGTATAATCTGTGAAGCATAATGGGTCTTTTGAACGGTTCATTTTTTTCCAGAAGGTTTTGAAAAAAGTGAAAAAAAAATGAAAATGCATTTTTTTTACACAAAGTTGTCCATGTATAAGATATTTCTAACACATAGCATGTACATAGCAAAAATGACACCCCAAAATGCATTCCTCTACTCCTCCTGAGTTTAGCGATACCACATGTGTGAGACTTTTAAACAGCCTGGCCACATACAAAGGGCCAACACTGAAGTAGCACTTTTAGGCGTTCTACAAGCATAAATTGCACATATCCTTTCTCAACCACCTATTACACTTTTGAAGGCGCTGGACCGCCAGGACAATTGAATTGTCCACAAAATGACCCCATTTTGGAAAGCACACACCCCAACGTATATTCTATGAGGCATAATGAGTCTTTTGAACAGTTCATTTTTTTCCAGAAGTTTTTGGAAAATGTGGAAAAAAAATGAAAATGCATTTTTTTTTTACAGAAAGTTGTCCATTTATAAGATATTTCTAACACATAGCATGTACATAGCAAAAATGACACCCCAAAATGCATTCCTCTACTCCTCCTGAGTATAGCGATACCACATGTGTGAGACTTTTACACAGCCTGGCCACATACAAAGGGCCAACACTGAAGTAGCACTTTCAGGCGTTCTACAAGCATAAATTGCACATATCCTTTCTCAACCACCTATAACACTTTTGAAGGCGCTGGAGCACCAGGACAATTAAATTGTCCACAAAATGACCCCATTTTGGAAAGCACACACCCCAACGTATAATCTATGAGGCATAATGAGTCTTTTGAACGGTTCATTTTTTTCCAGAAGTTTTTGGAAAATGTGGAAAAAAAATGAAAATGCATTTTTTTTACACAAAGTTGTCCATTTATAAGATATTTATAACGCATAGCATGTACATAGCAAATAGAAATACATTCTGCTACTCCTCCTGAGTATGGCGATACCAAATGTTTGAGACTTTTACACAGCCTGGCCACATACAGGGGCCCAAAATCCAAGTAGCACCTCCAGGCATTCTAGCAGCATTAATTATACATATCATTTTCTGACTACCGATCACATTTTTGCAGGCCCTTCATATTTCTAACACATAGCAGGTACATACCAAATAACAAAAGATTACCTGTGGTTTTAGAAGTGCAGTGGTTCACAGAGGAGAGCATCGGTCCAGGCAGCAGGCAGGAATGAGGTCAGCGACAGCAAAAGCAATCATCCAGGCAGCAGGCAGGAATACTGTCCATAGTTTATACAGGCAGAGATACTGTCAGCACAGCCAGAGCACAGCCAGAGCACAGCCAAAGCACAGCCATAGCACAGCCAAAGGTACAGGTCCAGGTAGCAGGCAGAGGTGTCCCGGCAGAAATACTGTCCAAAGTCAGTAGAGGCAGCAGGCAGATATATGGTCAACACAGCCAAAGTATTGGTCCAAACAGCAGGAAGAAACATGGTCCATAATGTCATGGGTCTTTACAGGCAGCAATATGGTCAGCACAGCCAAAGTATTGCTCCAGGCAGCAAAATGACCATCAAGCTTAGGGCCAGGGGGACAGGGGTAGAGGCTTCTCCCACCCAAATCGCTTTGAAGCCTCCGAGCAACCAGACCCTGCTCTGGGAGCACAGAAAATGAAAAACTGGTTTTCTCTACTCAGAACGCTATTCTGAAGCCCCTCACATATGTGAGACCCCTGTGTACTAAAGTAGATGGCCAAAAGATCAGTCCAAGTGGCAGGCAAAAACATGGTCGATTAACAGGCCAAGGTCGGTACACGTGGAAGTCAGTAACGTGGTTTAAATCGGCAGGCAGAGGCATCATCGGTAAACAGGCTGAGGTTGGTACACGTGCAAGTCAGAAACATGGTTTAAATCGGCAGGCAGAGGCATCGTCGGTAAACAGGCTGAGGTTGGTACACATGCAAGTCAGAAACGTGCAGAAACGGCAAACAAAGACATCGTCGGTAAACAGGCCAGGGTCAGTTAATTAACATGCTAGCAGGCAAATGGGGAAATGGCAGTCTGGTAATAATACAGGGAACTAATATTGGATGAATGCATGATAATTTCTGAAGCAATCTCCGATGCACAGGCCAGGTTGGGAGGGACATTGGGGACAATAATAGCTGGAATCTCTTCTTACTCCTCCTCTGCTGCATACACGGCATTTCTTTTGGCATCTTCTTCCAGATTCTGTGGGGGGAATGCTATAGGGAAGGTGTTGCTCGTGAAGTCTACTCAGAGCATTCGAGCGAATGCTTCCTGGGGCGGGACCTTGTTGGTAAATGAGGGCAGTGATGATCGATTCAAAATACTTGAGATAGGTGACTTGTTGGTTTTGAGTTGCTTGTTGGTAGCAGACAAACGAATTAAAAAGGGCCATGTGAAAAAGGTGAAAGGCAACTTTCTTGTACCAGTAACGGGACTTTCTGTTTGATAAGTAGGGCTGTAGCATCTGATTGTTTAAATCCACCCCCCCATATACATATTGTAGTCGTGGACACATTCGGGCTTTACAATGGGGCCGCGTCTTCTTTGGATCTCCACCACGGTGTCATTGTGGATGGTAGAGAGCATGTGGACATCTTTCTTGTCCCTCCACTTCATGGCCAACACCTCCTCGTTCCTCATGAATGCTGATTCTCCCTTTCTTAATTTTTTTGCCAACAGATTTTGTGGGAATCCCTTACGGTTTTTTTTTAAGGTACCACAGGCCGGGGTTTTTTTATTATAAAGGTGAACAAAAAGGGGCAGGCTGGTATAGTAGTTGTCGACATATAAATGGTATCCTTTGTCGAATAGGGGGTATGCAAGCTCCCAGACAATTTTCCCACTGGTTCCAATATATGTGGGGCAATCATGGGGCTGGAGCTGGGAATCTTTGCCTTCGTAGATCCGGAATGTGAAGACATATCCAGTGGCTCTATCGCATAATTTATTTAACTTCACCCCATACCTGGATCTCTTGCTTGGTATATACTGCTTGAAGTGCAGTCGGCCAGTGAAATGTATGAGGGACTCGTCCACACAAATTTTTTGGTCTGGGATAAAAACTTCTCTGAATCACTGGGAAAAGGAATTGATTAGGGGGGTATCTTGAACAATTTGTCATGGTTGGGACGATCTCGGGGAGGGCACTGGGAATTGTCACTGAAGTGGAGAAAACACATAATCATGTCGTATCTTGTCCTGGACATGACAGCGGAATATATGGGCATGTGTTGGATGGGGTGGGTGGACCAATATGCATGGGTTTCATTCTTTTTTGTAAGCCCCATATTAAAAGTTAGGCCCAAAAACATTTTAAATTTATCCAGTGTGACACATCGCCACTGGAACATGCAGGCGTAGGAAGAATTGGGGTTGGCAGCAATAAATTGGGATGCATATAAATTAGTTTGATCCACCATATTCTGCAGAAAATCTTGGGGGAAAAATAAAGAAAAATAATCGAATTCAGAAAAATTCGTAGTGTCGGTCTGCACACCTGGCTGTGCGGTGAAAGGGGGGATGATAGCAGGTCCTGAGTTGGCAGGCACCCATTAGGGGTTTGCCAGGGCATTGGGAAGGTAGGACTGGGGCTGGGTTCTTTGGGTTGGGTGGGTAATTCCAGTGCTTGTACTGGGCTCCTCTTCCTCTTCCTGGGGTCTGGCGCTGCTGGTGGTAATTCCAGTGCTTGTACTGGGCTCCTCTTCCTGGGGTCTGGCGCTGCTGGTGGTGGGCAGATCCTCCTGATCTTGGTCCTGATCTTGGTCCTGATCTCAATCTTTTGGGACGGACGGTTTCCTCCGCGGACTCGGACTCTGATCCACTATCCTCCACTGGCTCGTATTCCGAACCAGATGATGTGAGCTTCCCGCTGCTCCTATCATCCGACATGGCAAGAATCTCATATGCCTCCTCAGGTGTGTAAACCCTTTGTGACATTATGGCAATTCTTATTGGCGGGCCTGTGTGGTGGTACAGATGGCGGTATGGGTGGTGGTACCGATGGAGGTACGGGTGGTGGTGGTGGTGGTGGCGGTACCGGTGGCGGTATGGGTGGTGGTGGTACCGATGGCAGTAAAGGTGGTGGTGGCAGTACAGGTGGTGATTGTGGTACCGGTGGCGGTACAGGTGGTGGTGGCGGTACAGGTGGTGGTGGTACCAATGGCGGTACGGGTGGTGGTGGCGTTACAGGTGGTGATGGCGGTACAGGTGGCGGTGGCACCGATGGCGGTACTGATGGTGGTAAGGGTGGTGGTGGTACCGATGGCGGCACTAGTGGCGATACTGGTAGCGGCCTGTGTGGCAGTATAGATGGTGGGCCTGATGGAGGTACTAGTGGCGTTACTGGTGGTGGTACCGATGGCGGTACTGGTAGCCTGTGTGGCGGTACCGATGGCGGTACTGGTAGCCTGTGTGGCGGTACCGATGGGGGTGGGCCTGTGACAGATGGGCTGGTTGACGGATGGGCTGAATGACAGATGGGCTGATTGACAGATGGCTGATTGACAGATGGGCTGATTGACAGATGGGCTGATTGGCTGGGTTGTGTGACAGGTCCTCTTTATTGGGGGGGCCGTGTTGTGCACAGTACAGAACAATACAGTTATGTCAGACAGACACTTATTCACTCACTGATCCCTGCTCTCTCCTCTCACGATCGGTGTGTGAGGAGAGAGCAGGGATCAGATAGTAACAGCTACTATTTTGTTTACATTTGTGACAGGCTGTGATTGGACACAGCCGGTCACCTGGTAAACAGGTTTACCGATCGGGGAAGCGCTGTGTCCAAGGGACACTCGCCTTCCTCGATCACTACTCTGGATGCCTTCGGCGGCGCGCATGGAGCGCACCGCCGAGTTTATTGTGACAGGTGATCGGCTGTGACTTTGACACAGCTGATCACGGGGTAAACAGCCAATAGAATTGGCTGTTTACCTAGATCGGGTAAGCGCTGTGTCCGAGGGACACGTGCCGCCGCCGATCGCCACGCTGCGCACTCTCGCGTGCACGCGCTGGCATGTTATCCTGCTGGACGTCATATGACGTCCAGTCAGGATAACTCAACCACTTCCCGGACGTCAATATGCTATTGACCGGGCGGGAAGTGGTTAAAAGACTGTAGAAAAGGCTAAAGAAATAGGGATTGTCACTAAAAAAGAGGCTAGATACCTCATTACTGATGCTCCAAAGCTTCCTGTTATTTATCAATTGCAGAAAATATATAAGAATTCAGAATGCCCACCAGGAAGACCAATTATCAGTGGCATAAATTCCATCTTCTCTAGAATAGGCAAATATGTTGATTATTTTTCACAGCCCATTGTTCAAACATATTCCTCATACCTGAGAGATAGTAAGCATCTTATGAATCTGCTCAAAGACGTACCAATAAACGATAGCACATTTATTGTGACCATTGATGTTAAATCACTTTATACTAATCTTATACAACAGGACGTCTTATTAACCACTAAAAAAGCCCTAGATTCCAAGACTGAACTCAAAAGGGAACAGAAGGAGTTCCTGATTGAGGCATTGGAGCGAGCAATGTATAATAACAATTTTTGGCATGAGGGATCATGCTTTAAACAGGTCAAGGGAGTGGCTATGGGAGCCAAATATGCTCCCAGTGTAGCAAACATATCAATGAGTCAATGGGAAGAGCATTGCATATTTGGGGTTCCCACACCTGAAATTTCATTATACAAAAGGTACATTGACAATATCATTACCCTTGGGAATGGTACAGTGGAGGCACTGGAAACTTTTTTGAGTAACATTAATAATAATTGTTATGGATTAAAATCCACAGGAAACTGGGATTTGTGTGAAATTAGTTTCCTTGCTTTGGTCTTGGTAAAAGCAAATGGGCGCATTCAAACCAAGACTTATTTCAAGGGCACTGATAGAAATAGTTATATCCCCACGGCTAGCTGCCACCATCCCAGGTGGTTGGGCGTGGTTCCAAAGGGTCAAATTATGAGAATCATGCGTAATTGTGACAATATGTCGGATTATTTACATCAGTCAGAGATTGTGGTTAATAAATTCAAAGAAAAAGGATATCAAAATCAGAACCTTAGGTCTATTCAATCACAGATTATGGACATGGATAGAAAATTACTTTTGGAGGACAAACCCAAAAATAAATCAGACTTAGATTTCATAGCCTTTTTGAATAATTTTAGCTAAGATTACAAAAGTTTTGAGAAGATAGTTATGAAACATTGGCCATTACTGTTGAGAGACAGGACATTGTGAAAATTGTTGCCCAACCGCCCCAGGTTTATCTATCGATGTGCACCTAATTTAAGGAACAGACTAGCTCTTAATGTATTAAACCCTCTGAAGAAAGTAGGTACATTCTTGGATGTAACAGGGTTTTACTACTGTAAAAAGGGTAAAGCATGTAAATTGATGAGGAATAATGCTAGAAAAATATTGAATTTTACGTGATTCAGCAAAGGGAGTGAATACAAAATCAAGAAATTCATTACATTCAAATTGACCCATGTAACCTATCATATTATTTGCCCATGCGAGCTACAATACGTAGGATGTACTAAAATAAATTTATGTACTCGCATCAATGAACATCTAAACAGTATTAAAAATGGGTTCCCAAAACATAGCCTTTCCAACCACTTCAGGACAGATCATAGTAAGGACCCTAGCATGACAACATTTTTTGGGATTGACAAAATAGACACAAATTGGAGGGGAGGAAATATGACCCAGAAAATATCAAAAAATGAAACCGAATGGATCTATAAATTAAACACACTCATGACTGCGGGAATTGATGTAGATATAGACCTAAATTTTTATTTATCTAATCATTAGAAATCTGTGTTTGTGGAACAAAATATTGTACAAGGTAAATCCATTCTACTTGAATCCATCCTCTTTTTTTCGTCACTAAATGGCTCTATTGGTAAAAGTTTTTTCTTTTATAATACTCACGTACCATCTGCTGTTTTTTAACCACAAGATGGCAGTATCCATAGATAACATATAAGATATATATATTTTTTAACTTTTTATAAATTTAAATTTCATTAATTTACCTGATTTTAATTTGTTTTTGTTGTCTTCTATACTTGTAGTATGAGACATGAGTTTTTATTGTATATTATGCAAGGATTGAACTAGATTGGATATCCTTATTTGGCGGACTTGTATAAATATGGAAGCGACGTATGCGATCTGATGACCTCTGATGATGTCAGAATGTGTTGACAAAACGCGTAGCTTGGCTTTAGCATGATACGTCACTTCCACCATTTGCAACGCAGCTGCAACACTAACGGTGTCGCCAACACATGGATGTTTAAGCTGCTATGGAGATTTGTTTTTAATTCATTTCAAACAAATTTTAGGAGTAAATTGCAATATACTTCACCATGGAAGTCCTTTTTTCTTTGCTTTTTTCTACTTATCCCTGGATAACTGTTTGGATTGAAGCTGTGGACATGAAAATTTCCACATTGGGATTTCCTATAAGCAATCATAATTACCTTTAATGGGTTTCATGGGATCCTGATTGAATATCCATTCGGACCGCTGCTGTGGCTGTGAGGATTTTCCATTGGCATTATTCACAGGCGTTTATGACAACCTGTAGTGGGTGTCATGGGATACTGGTGAGTAGGATGTGTGGCAGGTGATGGTGATGGAAGATCTACTCTTTCTTGTTCACCAAGAACAGGAAGATTTACATGCACAAATTTGATTGGACACTCATTAGATATTTTGAGGACTTTAATCACATTTTTACACAATACTCATATTATTGTGTTTGCTGACACTGGTTGATGCACTTTTAGCATTTGCATTTTAAATCAACATTTTTGTTTTAAAGTTTTTTGAGAGAGCGAGGTTCAAATTAATTAACTTTTAATTTATTTTCTCTCCACTTATTCTTATTTACAACAAGCTGCTGTTATTGTTACTATTATTGAATATTTGGTTTGTCATTTGTGGAGGTTTGGTGGTGGTTTATTACTTCCACACACATATCTTTATTCATTGTTTGCCTCCATGGGAGGTGCACACCCGCAGCAATGGACATTTTTGAACAAATGAGTAACAGACTGACGTATACACATGATGATTTTTCATCAGCTGAGAATTTAGCACTTTAGGATTTGGATCATAATATTAAATCGTTAAAAAATGTTATGGATAAAAAAATTCAGGCTTGGTGGGATATTGCTACACTTGAACAATATGTTAAAAACAAAATGACACCTAGACATCTATGTTGGGATATCGGCCCTAATGATGGGATTGAAGATTCCGATCTAGACATACAATGGTATAACTTTTAAATGGGAGTGAACATACATTTTTAGAACTCATTATTTCTAGAATACGAGCAAAATTACAAATATTGGAGACAAAAATTATTAAACTTAAAGAATTGATTACTCATTTTAAGGATACTGCAGAATTTAAAGAAAAAAAAACACTCAGGTGCAAAAACATTTAGAAAAATTAAATAAAGACACCAAATTAAAGAAATTAAAGAAATACCAAAGAGATCTAAAAGATAATAAGTAAAATAGAGTGTATAAATGGCAGGAGGAATTGGTTGAATTAGCTTTGACTCAATCTATGGATTCTTCTTCAGAAAGGTTGCAACATATTCAGGATTATGCATTCCGGCATGTTCCACCTTGGGTGGGGGAGAATTGGGGTGACCGCCCAGCCCCTCCACTCATGGTAACAGGAATAATCGGGGAGGTGTTGGGGGAAGGGGAGCGATGGCAAACTCCAGTGCCCCATCTTACCCCACTCCCAAAAGCAACCACTATGGAAATAATGATTATGTGGGTTATGAAGTCACCATACAAAATAGTTTTCAGCCCCTGTACCAACATGAGGACTCTCAGAGAGGCCACCAACTCTATAGGGGTTTTCAGAGGAGCGGACATGGAGATCCACCTACAAGGGGAGGTTGGAACCCGAACAGGGGATATTCTGGTCAGAGAGGGAATTGGAGGGGAAGAGGTAGGGGTGGTCCACCCAATCCACCTTGGTACAATCAGTACTAGGGAACCCATTATGGCCAGCATGCGGCTCCACATTGGCAACAATGGGATTCACCTATCTGGCAACAACAAGGAAAAAACATAGTGGAAAGAGAGGATGAAGGCAGTATAAAAAGAACGAGAGAATAGTGGGAAAAGGGATTTTCAATTTGAGTGATGAGGGTTTTTGAGTTAGGTCTAAAGCATGCCCCAGATAGGGGACTAAATAAACTTGATGCTTTTATTGATACAGAAAAATTCCTTAGAAAATTAAACATTAAAAAGCATTTTGCCTAAAAGCCTATTATAGATATTCAAACCACGGAACATGAATACCAGGACAGCGGGTTGAGAAATCAATGAGTCTTTAATCCTTAAAAGTTGTCTAATCATTTCCTGGAGATGTTTAAAGCTATGGTTGAGCAAGACATTAGATTGATAAAAACTAAAAGGGGAAATAGGAAAGGCAACATCCAAAAAGGAATAGAGGCATTAGAAAAAAGAAAAAATATAGCCATTCGTCCAGCAGATAAAGGTGGGGTATTGTGGTTTTAAAAAAAGAGGATTATATTAGAGAACCTAATAGGTTGGTAGGTGACACCAATACCTATAAGATAAATAAAGGTGACCCCACTCAAAAACCTAAAATCTCCTTAAAAGACTGTAGAAAAGGCTAAAGAAATTGCGATTGTTACTAAAAAAGAGGCTAGATACCTCATTACTGATGCTCCAAAGCTTCCTGTTATTTATCAATTGCAAAAAATATATAAGAATTCAGAATGCCCACCAGGAAGACCAATTATCAGTGTCATAAATTCCATCTTCTCTAGAATAGGCAAATATGTTGATTATTTTTTACAGCCCATTGTTCAAACATATCCCTCATACCTGTGAGATAGTAAGCATCTTATGAATCTGCTCAAAGACGTACCAATACACGATAGCACAATAGTTGTGACCATTGATGTTAAATCACTTTATACTAATCTTATACAACAGGACGTCTTATTAACCACTAAAAAAGCCCTAGATTCCAAGTCTGAACTCAAAAGGGAACAGAAGGGGTTCCTGATTGAGGCATTGGAGCGAGCAATGTATAATAACAATTTTTGACATGAGGAATCATGCTTTAAACAGGTCAAGGGAGTGGCTATGGGAGCCAAATATGCTCCCAGTGTAGCAAACATATCAATGAGTCAATGGGAGGAGCATTGCATATTTGGGGTTCCCACACCTGAAATTTCATTATACAAAAGGTACATTGACAATATCATTATCCTTTGGAATGGTACAGTGGAGGCACTGGAAACTTTTTTGAGTAACATTAATAATAATTGTTATGGATTAAAATTCACAGGAAACTGGAAATTGGGTGAAATTAGTTTCCTTGCTTTGGTCTTGGTAAAAGCAAATGGGCGCATTCAAACCAAGACTTATTTCAAGGGCACTGATAGAAATAGTTCTATCCCCACGGCTAGCTGCCACCATCCCAGGTGGTTGGGCGGGGTTCCAAAGGGTCAACTTATGAGAATCATGCGTAATTGTTACAATATGTCGGATTATTTACATCAGTCAGACATTGTGGTTAATAAATTCAAAGAAAAGGGATATCAAAATCAGGTCCTTAGGTCTATGCAATCACAGATTATGGACATGGATAGAAAATTACTTTTGGAGGACAAAACTAAAAATAAATCAGACTTAGATTTCATAGCCTTTTTGACTACCGTATTTATCGGCGTATAACACGCACCGGCGTATAACACGCACCCCAATTTAGGAGGGAATTTTAAGGAAAAAAAACTTTTAGGAGGGAAGTTGAAGGGAAAAAAACTTACATTTAAATGCCCTTCATTGCAGCCTTGTCAGTGCAGCCATGTCAGTGCAGCCATGTCAGTGCAGCCTTGTCAGTGCAGCCTTGTCAGTGCAGCCTTCCCCAGTGCAGCCTTGTCAGTGCAGCCTTCCCCAGTGCAGCCTTCCCCAGTGCAGCCTTCCCCAGTGCAGCCTTGTCAGTGCAGCCTTCCCCAGTGCAGCCTTCCCCAGTGCAGCCTTGTCAGTGCAGCCTTCCCCAGTGCAGCCTTGTCAGTGCAGCCTTCCCCAGTGCTGCCTTCCCCAGTGCAGCCTTGCCCCAGTGCAGCCTGGGATCCCCTGTCCCTGCTTCCAGGGCTTCAAAATCACGGTCCGCGATTTGAAAATGGCGCCGCCGGCGCCGAAGTACACAGAGCCGGTCCTCGGCTCTTTCCGGCGGCTCTCGTTTACTTTCGGCTCCACTCGTAGTCCCGAGCGGAGCTATCCGAGTAGGTTCGGATAGCTCCGCTCGGGACTACGAGTGGAGCCGAAAGTAAATGAGAGCCGCCGGAAAGAGCCGAGGACCGGCTCTGTGTACTTCGGCGCCATTTTCAAATCGCGGTCCGCGATTTTGACATTTGGACAGCTCCGGATCGGCGGGGATCGGCGTATAACACGCACCTGCGACTTTCCCCTGATTTTAAGGGGAAAAAGTGCGTGTTATACGCCAATAAATACGGTAATTTTAGCTAAGATTACAAAAGTTTAGAGAAGATAGTTATGAAACATTGGCCATTACTGTTGAGAGACAGGACATTGTGAAAATTGCTGCCCAACCGCCCCAGGTTTATCTATCGATGTGCACCTAATTTAAGGAACAGACTAGCTCCTAATGTATTAAACCCTCCGAAGAAAGTAGGTACATTCTTGGATGTAACAGGGTTTTACTACTGTAAAAAGGGTAAAGCATTTAAATTGATGAGGAATAATGCTAGAAAAGTATTGAATTTTACATCATTCAGCACAGGGAGTGAATACAAAATCAAGAAATTCATTACATGCAAATTGACCCATGTAACCTATCATATTATTTGCTCATGCGAGCTACAATACGTAGGATATACTAAAATAAATTTATGTACCCGCATCAATGAACATCTAAACAGTATTAAAAATGGGTTCCCAAAACGTAGCCTTTCCAACCACTTCAGGACAGATCATAGTAAGGACCCTAGCATGACAACATTTTTTGGGATTGACAAAATAGACACAATTTGGAGCGGAGGAAATATGACCCAGAAAATATCAAAAAATGAAACCGATGGATCTATAAATTAAACACACTCACGGCTGCGGGAATTGATGTAGATATAGACCTACATTTTTATTTATCTAATCATTAGAAATCCGTGTTTGTGGAACAAAATATTGTACAAGGTAAATTCATTCTACTTGAATCCATCCTCTTTTTTTTGGTCACTAAATGGCTCTATTGGTAAAAGTTTTTTCTTTTATAATACTCACGTACCATCTGATTTTTTTTAACCACAAGATGGCAGTATCCATAGATAAAATATAAGATATATATATTTTTTAACTTTTTTTAAATTTAAATTTAATTAATTTACCTGATTTTAATTTGTTTTTGTTGTCTTCTATACTTGTAGTGTGATACATGAGTTCTTATTGTATATTATGCATGGATTGAACTAGATTGGATATCCTTATTTGGCGGACTTGTATAAATATGGAAGCGACGTATCCGATCTGATGACCCCCTGATGATGTCAGAATGTGTTGACGAAACGCATAGCTTGGCTTTAGCGTGATACGTCACTTCCACCATTTGCAACGCAGCTGCAACACTAACGGTGTCGCCAACACATGGATGTTTAAGCTGCTATGGAGATTTGTTTTTAATTAATTTCAAACTAATTTTTGGAATAAATTGCAATATACTTCACCATGGAAGTCCTTTTTTCTTTGCTTTTTTCTACTTATCCCTGGATAACTGTTTGGATTGAAGCTGTGGACATGAACATTTCCACATTGGGATTTCCTATAAGCGTTCATGATTACCTTTAATGGGTTTCATGGGATACTGATTGAATATCCATTCGGACCGCTGCTGTGGCTGTGAGGATTTTCCATGGGCATTATTCACAGGCGTTTATGACTACCTGTGGTGGGTGTCACGGGAATGACACCCACTAAAATCTCCTTAACCACTTCAGCCCCGGAAGGATTTACCCCCTTCCTGACCAGAGCACTTTTTACAATTTGGCACTGCATCGCTTTAACTGCTAATTGCACGGTCATGCAATGCTGTACCCAAACAAAATTTGCGTCCTTTTCTTCCCACAAGTAGAGCTTTCTTTTGATGGTATTTAATTACCTCTGCCGTTTTTATTTTTTGCGCTATAAATGGAAAAAGACCGAAAATTTGGAAAAAAAATGATATTTTCTAATTTTTGTTATAAAAAAAATCCAATAAACTCAATTTTGGTCATACATTTAGGCCAAAATGTATTCGGCCACATGTCTTTGGTAAAAAAATGTCAATAAGCGTATATTTATTGGTTTGCGCAAAAGTTATAGCATCTACAAACTAGAGTACATTTTCTGGAATTTACACAGCTTTTAGTTTATGACTGCCTATGTCATTTCATGAGGTGCTAAAATGGCAGGGCAGTACAAACCCCCCCAAATGACCCCATTTTGGAAAGTATACACCCCAAAGGAATTGCTGAGAGGCATGTTGAACCCATTGAATATTTATTTTTTTTGTCCCAAGTGATTGAATAATGACAAAAAAAAATATTACAAAAAGTTGTCACTAAATGATATATTGCTCACACAGGCCATGGGCATATGTGAAATTGCACCCCAAAATACATTCAGCTGCTTCTCCTGAGTACGGGGATACCACATGTGTGGGACTTTTTGGGCGCCTAGCCGTGTACGGGGCCCCGAAAACCAAGCACCGCCTTCAGGATTTCAAAGGGCATACATTTTTGATTTCACTCCTCACTACCTATCACAGTTTTGAAGGCCATAAAATGCCAAGATGGCACAAAACCCCCCAAATGACCCCATTTTGGAAAGTAGACACCCCAAGCTATTTGCTGAGAGGCATGTTGAGTCCATGGAATATTTTATTTTTTGACACAAGTTGCGGGAAAGTGACAATTTTTTTTTTTTGCACAAAGTTGTCACTAAATGATATATTGCTCACACAGGCCATGGGCATATGTGGAATTGCACCCCAAAATAAATTCTGCTGATTCTCCTGAGTACGGGGATACCACATGTGTGGGACTTTTTGGGAGCCTAGCCGCGTACGGGGCCCCGAAAACCCAGCACCGCCTTCAGGATTTCTAAGGGCGTAAAGTTGTGATTTCACTCCTCACTACCTATCACATTTTTGAAGGCCATAAAATGCCCAGATGGCACAAAACCCCCCAAATTACCCCATTTTGGAAAGTAGACACCCCAAGCTATTTGCTGAGAGGCATGTTGAGTCCATGGAATATTTTATGTTTTGACACAAGTTGCGGGAAAGTGACAATTTTTTTATTTTTTTTGCACAAAGTTGTCACTAAATGATATATTGCTCAAACATGCCATGGGCATATGTGGAATTACACCCCAAAATACATTCTGCTGCTTCTCCTGAGTACGGGGATTCCACATGAGTGGCACCTTTTGGGAGCCTAGCTTCATACGGGGCCCCGAAATCCAATCACCGCCTTCAGGATTTCTAAGAGCGTTAATTTTTGATTTCACTCCTCACTACCCATCACAGTTTTGAAGGCCATAAAATGCCAAGATAGCACAAAACCCCCCAAAATGACCCCATTTTGGAAAGTAGACACCCCAAGCTATTTGCTGAGAGGCATGGTGAGTATTTTGCAGCTCTCATTTGTTTTTGAAAATGAAGAAAGTCAAGAAAAACGTATTTTTTTTTCTTTGTTCAATTTTCAAAAGTTTGTGACAAAAAGTGAGGTCTGCAAAATACTCACTATACCTCTCAGCAAATAGCTTTGGGTGTCTATTTTCCAAAATGGGGTCATTTGGGGGGGTTTGTGCCATCTGGGCATTCCATGGCCTCCAAAACTGTGATAGGCAGTGAAAAGTGAAATTAAAAATTTACACCCTTAGAAAGCCTGAAGGCGGTGCTTGGTTTTCGGGGTCCCGTACGCGGCTAGGCTCCCAAAAAGTCCCACACATGTGGTATCCCCGTACTCAGGAGAAGCAACAGAATGTATTGTGGGGTGTAATTTCACATATTCCCATGACATGAGCAATATATCATTTAGTGACAACTTTGTGCAAAAAAAAAAAAATTTGTCTTTTTCCCGCAACTTGTGTCACAATATAAAATATTCCATGGACTCGACATGCCTCTCAGCAAATAGCTTGGGGTGTCTACTTTCCAAAATGGGGTCATTTGGGGGGTTTTGAACTGTCCTGGCATTTTATGCACAACATTTAGAAGCTTATGTCACACATCACCCACTCTTCTAACCACTTGAAGACAAAGCCCTTTCTGACACTTTTTGTTTACATGAAAAAAAATTTTTTTTTGCAAGAAAATTACTTTGAACCCCCAAACATTATATATTTTTTTTAAAGCAAATGCCCTACAGATTAAAATGGTGGGTGTTTCATTTTTTTTTCACACAGTATTTGCGCAGCGCTTTTTCAAAGCATTTTTTGGGGAAAAAACATACTTTTTAACATTTTAATGCACTAAAACACACTATATTGCCCAAATGTTTGATGGAATAAAAAAGATGATCTTAGGCTGAGTACATGGATACCAAACATGACATGCTTTAAAATTGCGCACAAACGTGCAGTGGCGACAAACTAAATACATTTTTAAAAGCCTTTACAGGTTACCACTTTAGATTTACAGAGGAGGTCTACTGCTAAAATTACTGCCCCCAATCTGACCTTTGCGGTGATATCTCACATGCATGGTGCAATTGCTGTTTACATTTGACGCCAGACCGACGCTTGTGTTCGCCTTTGCGCGAGAGCAGGGGGGACAGGGGTGCTTTTTTTTTTTTTTTTTTCTTTATTAATTTTTTGATTTTTTATCTTATTTTTAAACTGTTCCTTTCATTTTTATTTTTTTTAATCATTTTTATTGTTATCTCAGGGAATGTAAATATCCCCTATGATAGCAATAGGTAGTGACAGGTACTCTTTTTTTTAAAAATTGGGGTCTATTAGACCCTAGATCTCTCCTCTGCCCTCAAAGCATCTGACCACACCAAGATCGGTGTGATAAAATGCTTTCCCAATTTCCCAATGGCACTGTTTACATCCGGCGAAATCTAAGTCATGAAATGCTCGTAGCTTCTGGTTTCTTAGGCCATAGAGATGATTGGAGGCATTCTGGTCTCTGATCAGCTCTATGGTCAGCTGGCTGAATCACCGGCTGCATTCTCAGGTTCCCTGTTGGGACAGGAGAGCCAGAGAAAAACATGGAAGACGGTGGGGGGGGCATTCCCTCCCACTGCTTGTAAAAGCAGTCTAGAGGCTAATTAGCCGCTAGGATTGCTTTTACATGAAAGCCGACCGCTGGCTGAAAAGAATGGTACCAAGATGATACCTAAACCTGCAGGCATCCTTCTGGTATAACCACTCAAAGTCCAGCAACATACCAGTACGTTGCTGGTCCTTGTTAGGCATATATTGTAAACTTTTTTTTCATGCAGCCTGTGGGCTAAACGAAAAAAAGATATTGATCTGTGGGTATGCCCACCTTTAGAATACCTCCCTTCATCCACCCACTTCTAATGATGGGCATACATGCACCATTTATATATGCCGAAGCATGGGGGCATCCTCCCGCAAAAGGCAGGAGCAAATTGCTCCTCCTTCCACTGCTGCCCCCACGCTTCGGCATATATGCTGAAGTATGTAACTGTGGTGGTGAAATCACCTCCGACAGCGCTGGAGTCACGGCTTTATGTATCGTGGGAGCAAACACTGTTGCTGTCAAGATAAATAAATCCGCCCTGCAACTGAATGGCGTACCTGCTAAGCAAATGATGGTTAACAAAAAACAAAGTAAGATTACAGTTTAACAGTAATACTTACCATACCTGCAAAGCAAATACAAAAAAAACATAGTAAAAAATAAAACATTTAACGCAACCTGTGCTTACCTAAAATATATATATGCTGAAGCATGGGGGCATCCTCCCGCAAAAGGCAGGAGCAAATTGCTCCTCCACCCACTGCTGCCCCCACGCTTAGGCATATGTGCTGAAGTATGTAACTGTGGTGGTGAAATCACCTCCGACAGCGCTGAAGTCATGGCTTTATGTATCATGGGAGCAAACGCTGTTGCTGTCAAGATAAATAAATCCGCTTTGCAGCTGAATGGCGTACCTGAAAACAAAAAAGTGGTTAACAATAAAAAAACAAAGTATAAAAAAATTGCATACCTATAGAGCAAACATGATAAAAACATAACAATAAAACATTTCAGTATAGAATACAATAAAAAAGAGCAGAACAATAGAGAGAGAATAGAGAGAGAACAATAAAACAACAACTATTTTTGGTTTTTTTATTTTATAATTTTTTTGTATTTTTATTGTTTTATTTTTTTTTATTTTTATTTTTTTAACACTTTTTTTAGTAACTTTAACTTTTTTAACTGGTACCAGGTTTTGGGTCTCTCAAAACGCGATGGCATCTTGGGAGACCCTGTGGAAGTGTGTCCTAGTCTGTGCAGTGCTGTACCCTACGCTAATACTCCACTAGTGTATGGTAGCGTTCAAATCATTCACCAATGCATAGACCAGGATAGTCAGGACAGGAGGGACAACAATACCGGGTGTCACGCCTAAATCCGCGCTTGCTGCAGACACGACATCTTTTTTTTGGGGGCTCGTTGGGTAGGGGTACTCTGGAGGACATAAGGAAAATGCCTCCCATGCAGCCGGCTTACTGCATTTGGATTGGGAAGATGAGGTGGAGCACCGTCTAGAAACAGAAGGGCTCTGACGATCTCTTCCTGGAATTTAAGGAAGGATCCAGTCCGTCCTGAAGCTCTGTATAGCACATGAGCATTCAGTAAAGCCAATTGAAATAAATAAACAGACACTTTTTTGTACCAGCGTCTGGCCTTACGGGCAATTAGGTACGGCGCCAACAACTGGTCGTTGAGGTCCACCCCTCCCATATTAAGGTTGTATTCATGGACACAGAGGGGTTTCTCCACAACACCAGTCGCCGTAGTAATTTGGGTCGTCGTGTCTGCATGAAGGGAGGTAAGAACGAAAACATTCTTATTGTCCCTCCACTTCTCTCCCCCAGCCTAAGATGGGACTCTACAAGCCGCTGGGGAAAGCCCCGGCGATTAGGTCACACGGTGCCACATGCTCCAATCTGATGATCAAACAAGTGACTAAAAAGTGGCACGCTCGTGTAGTAATTGTCCACGTACAAGTGGTACCCCTTTCCGAATAAGGGTGACACCAAGTCCCACACTATCTTGCCAGCGCTTCCTATGTAGTCAGGGCAGTTTATCGGCTCTACGTGACTATCTTTGCCCTCATAAACCATAAATCTACATGTATAGCCTGTGGCCCTGTCACAGAGCTTATACATCTTGACCCCGTATCTGGCACGCTTGCTGGGAAGGTACTGTTTGAATGACAAGCGGCCAGAAAATTTAATCAGGGACTCATCAACGCAGACAACTTGATGGGGAGTAAACAAGTCTGCAAAACACTGGTTGAAGTGGTTTACGAGGGGCCGAATTTTGTAGAGCCGATCGTATCCAGGGTCTCCACGAGGATGACAGAGTTCATTGTCCTTGAAGTGCATGAACCGCAAAATCTGCTCATATCGTGCCCTGGTCATGGAGGCAGAGAAAACGGGCATATGGTGAATTGGGTCAGTGGACCAATATGACCGCAACTCACTCTTTTTAGTTATGCCCATGTTGAGGAAAAGGCCCAGAAAGGTCTTAAATTCAGAAACCGTAATTGGTCTCCAATCTCTGGCAAGGGAGGACTGGGGAATAGTGGCGATGTGTTGACCAGCGTACAAATTGCTTTGGTCCACAATAGATCTATAGAGATCTTCGGTGAAAAACAGCGAATAAAAATCCAGTGCCGTAAAGTCAACTGTTTCCACCTGAATTCCGGGTTGGCCAGTGAAAGGGGGAAGTACGGGTGCTGCAGAAGTGGTGGGTTGCCAATTCGGATTGGCGAATGCACTATGGGCACGACGGGCCTGTGTTCGTCTTCTTCTTGGTGGCAGCGGGACACTACTTGTGCTTGCCACCTCGCCAGCTTGAACTGCACTTATGGGACTCGCCACATCACCACGTGTTACTGCAGTGCTGGATGTACGACCAGGGTGTACTAGGCCGCTGGTGCTTGCCAGTTCACCAGAAGGAGTAGCGGCACTAGTACTTCTCTGCTCCATACGAGAGCCCTGCGGTTCTTGCACTTCAAGGACAGAAGAAGTTCGGGGTCTGGTACGCCTGACCCTAGCAGGGACCAAAACTCCGTCGTCAGAGCTATCTGTCATGGAGCCGCTGTCCTGTACAGGTTTGTATTCTGAGCCTGAACTTGACAGATGAGTGACTTCCTCTTCACTATCTGTCATGCTCAGAAACGTGTAGGCCTCTTCACTAGTGTACCTTTGATTTGCCATTTTGGGCTCTAAATTTAGGGGTACACTAGTGAGACTCACAGGCAAAAAAGCTCCTGACTGTTAGCGACTGATTCAAAACGCTACCAAAAAACTGTTAGCGATCGCAGGGATCAGGCCTGACTCTGAGAACGCTGCAGTTATGTGTGCTTAGTGTTTTGTAAGTGTCAGTTATCAATCGATACTGCACTTGGGTGGGCTGAGATGGGCTGGGCCGAGGGGCAAAATGCAGGTGCTAGCAGGTATCTGGGCTGATCCCGCTAACACTGTGTTTATGGGAACCCTAAACTGCTGGGGAGTATAGATCTGATCGGATCAGATATCGATCCGTTCAGATACTATAGCACTAAGGGAGGTGTATGCTGCGTGCGTGGGTTTTAGCGGTACTGGCGCTAACCTGACGCTGCCTGGGGTGACGCAGACCTTATCTGATCCTAAAAATTTTACTTATATCACCGCCGGGCAATTAGGGGGTTAAACCTTTATAAGGTAATAAACGGCGGGTGCCCTAAAACTGTACTAAACTATAATAAATTATAATAAACTACCAAAAACTAACTATTTAACCAGCGTCACCCGTAACACTTATACGGTGATCGCTGGTGAAAGGGTTAACTAGGTGGCAATCAGGGGATTAAAACCTTTAGCAGGTAGTATATGGGGGTCACTGTCGCTATAAAACACTGACAGCGAACCTATATACTTACCTCCCTAACTAGCGTCACCTGTGTCACTAATACAGCGATCAGAAAAACGATCGCTTAGCGACACTGGTGACGGGGGGTAATCAAGGGGTTAACCTTTATTAGGGGGGGTTAGGGGGGTACCCTGGACCTAAAGGGGGGTACCCTAGACCTAAAGGGGGCTACCCTAACTGCCCTAACACTTATAACTGTCACAAACTGACACCAATGCAAAAGAAAAACCTGCTATTGGTGTCAGAATGACAGGGGGTACAGGGGGGTGATCGGGGTGTGATCGGGGGGTGATTGGGGGTGATGGGGGGTGAAAAGTGTGCCTAGTGTGTTCTACTGTAAGTGTAGTGTTGGTGCACTTACTTGGATGTCTTCTCTCCTCGGCGCTGAGACAAAAAGACTGGCTCGAGGAGGGATGACATCACTTCCTTTCCCTCTGTTTACATTACAGAGGGAAAGGAAGCGTTTTCATTCGCCGGGAGTGATCGGGAGGGGGAGCTCCCCCTCACCTCTCATCGCCCGCGAAGGAATGCCGGCCGCCTTTGGCACCGGGGGGGTCCGATCGGACCCCCCACCCGCGGGAGGCAGATCACGTATGGGTACGTGATTATGCCTGCCCGTGCCATTCTGCCGCAGTATATCTGCGTTAGGCGGTCGGCAAGTGGTTAAAAGACTGTAGAAAAGGCTAAAGAAATAGGGATTGTTACTAAAAAAGAGGCTAGATACCTCATTACTGATGCTCCAAAGCTTCCTGTTATTTATCAATTGCAGAAAATATATAAGAATTCAGAATGCCCACCAGGAAGACCGATTATCAGTGGCATAAATTCCATCTTCTCTAGAATAGGCAAATATGTTGATTATTTTTTACAGCCCAATGTTCAAACATATCCCTCATACCTGTGAGATAGTAAGCATCTTATGAATCTGCTCAAAAACGTACCAATACACGATAGCACATTAATTGTGACCATTAATGTTAAATCACTTTATACTAATCTTATACAACAGGACGTCTTATTAACCACGAAAAAAGCCCTAGATTCCAAATCTGACCTCAAAAGGGAACAGAAGGAGTTCCTGATTGAGGCATTGGAGCGAGCAATGTATAATAACAATTTTTGGCATGAGGGATCATGCTTTAAACAGGTCAAGGGAGTGGCTATGGGAGCCAAATATGCTCCCAGTGTATCAAACATATCAATGAGTCAATGGGAAGAGCATTGCATATTTGGGAAATTTCAATATACAAAAGGTACATAGATAATATCATTATCCTTTGGAATGGTACAGTGGAGGCGCTGGAAACCTTTTTGAGTAACATTAATAATAATTGTTATGGATTAAAATTCACAGGAAACTGGGATTTGTGTGAAATTAGTTTCCTTGCTTTGGTCTTGGTAAAAGCAAATGGGCGCATTCAAACCAAGACTTATTTCAAGGGTACTGATAGAAATAGTTCTATCCCCACGGCTAGCTGCCACCATCCCAGGTGGTTGGGCGGGGTTCCAAAGGGTCAACTTATGAGAATCATGCGTAATTGTGACAATATGTCGGATTATTTTCATCAGTCAGAGATTGTGGTTAATAAATTCAAAGAAAAAGGATATCAAAGTCAGGACCTTAGGTCTATTCAATCACAGATTATGGACATGGATAGAAAATTACTTTTGGAGGACAAACCTAAAAATAAATCAGACTTAGATTTCATAGCCTTTTTGACTAATTTTAGCTAAAATTACAAAAGTTTAGAGAAGATAGTTATGAAACATTGGCCATTACTGTAGAGAGACAGGACATTGTGAAAATTGCTGCCCAACCACCCCAGGTTTATCTATCGATGTGCACCTAATTTAAGGAACAGACTAGCTCCTGATGTATTAAACCCTCCGAAGAAAGTAGGTACATTCTTGGATGTAACAGGGTTTTACTACTGTAAAAAGGGTAAAGCATGTAAATTGATGAGGAATAATGCTAGAAAAGTATTGAATTTTACGTCATTCAGCACAGGGAGTGAATACAAAATGAAGAAATTCATTACATGCAAATTGACCCATGTAACCTATCATATTATTTGCCCATGCGAGCTACAATACGTAGGATGTACTAAAATAAATTTATGTACCCACATCAATGAACATCTAAACAGTATTAAAAATGGGTTCCCAAAACATAGCCTTTCCAACCACTTCAGGACAGATCATAGTAAGGACCCTACCATGACAACATTTTTTGGGATTGACAAAATAGACACAAATTTGAGGGGAGGAAATATGACCCAGAAAATATCAAAAAATGAAACCGAATGGATCTATAAATTAAACACACTCACGGCTGCGGGAATTGATGTAGATATAGACCTAAATTTTTATTTATCTAATCATTAGAAATCCGTGTTTGTGGAACAAAGTATTGTACAAGGTAAATCCATTCTACTTGAATCCATCCTCTTTTTTCGTCACTAAATGGCTCTATTGGTAAAAGTTTTTTCTTTTATAATACTCACATACCATCTGATTTTTTTTAACCACAAGATGGCAGTATCCATAGATAAAATATAAGATATATATATTTTTTAACTTTTTATAAATTTAAATTTAATTAATTTGCCTGATTTTAATTTGTTTTTGTTATCTTCTATACTTGTAGTGTGATACATGAGTTTTTATTGTATATTATGCATGGATTGAACTAGATTGGATATCCTTATTTGGCGGACTTGTATAAATATCGAAGCGACATATCCGATCTGATGACCCCTGATGATGTCAGAATGTGTTGATGAAACGCATAGCTTGGCTTTAGCGTGATATGTCACTTCCACCATTTGCAGCACAGCTGCAACACTAACGGTGTCGCCAACACATGGATGTTTAAGCTGCTATGGAGATTTGTTTTTAATTCATTTCAAACAAATTTTTGGAATAAATTGCAATATACTTCACCATGGAAGTCCTTTTTTCTTTGCTTTTTTCTACTTATCCCTGGATAACTGTTTGGATTGAAGCTGTGGACATGAACATTTCCACACTGGGATTTCCTATAAGCGTTCATGATTACCTTTAATGGTTTTCGTGGGATACTGATTGAATATCCATTCGGACCGCTGCTGTGGCTGTGAGGATTTTCCATTGGCATTATTCACAGGCGTTTATGACTACCTGTAGTGGGTGTCATGGGATTCTGGTGAGTAGGATGTGTGGCAGGTGATGGTGATGGAAGATCTACTCTTTCTTGTTCACCAAGAACAGGAAGATTCACATGCACAAATTTGATTGGACACTCATTAGATATTTTGTGGACTTTAATCACATTTTTACACAATACTCATATTATTGCGTTTGCTGACACTGGTTGATGCACTTTTAGCATTTGCATTTTAAATCAACATTTTTGTTTTAAAGTTTTTTGAGAGAGCGAGGTTCAAATTAATTAACTTTTAATTTATTTTCTCTCCACTTATTCTTATTTACAACAAGCTGCTCTTATTGTTACTATTATTGAATATTTGGTTTGTCATTTGTTGAGGTTTGGTGGTGGTTTATTACTTCCACACACATATCTTTATTCATTGTTTGCCTCCATGGGAGGTGCACACCCGCAGCAATGGACATTTTTGAACACATGAGTAACAGACGGACGTATACATATGATGATTTTTCATCAGCTGAGAATTTAGCACTTAAGGATTTGGATCATAATATTAAATCGTAAAAAAATGTTATGGATAAAAAAATTCAGGCTTGGTGGGATATTGCTACACGTGAACAATATGTTAAAAACAAAATGACACCTAGACATCTATGTTGGGATATCGGCCCTAATGATGGGATTGAAGTTTCCGATCTAGACATACAATGGTATAACTTTTAAATGGGAGTGAACATAAATTATTAGAACTCATTATTTCTAGAATACGAGCGAAATTACAAATATTGGAGACAAAAATTATTGAACTTAAATAATTGATTAGTCCTTTTAAGGATACTGCAGAATTTAAAGAAAAAAAACACTCAGGTGCAAAAACATTTAGAAAAATTAAATAAAGACACCAAATTAAAGAAATAAAAGAAATACCAAAGAGATCTAAAAGATAATAAGTAAAATAGATTGTATAAATGGCAGGAGGAATTGGTTGAATTAGCTTTGACTCAATCTATGGATTCTTCTTCAGAAAGGTTGCAACATATTCAGGATTATGCATTCCGGCATGTTCCACCTTGGGTGGGGGAGAATCGGGGCGACCGCCCGGCCCCTCCACTCAGGGTAACAGGAATAATCGGGGAGGTGTTGGGGGAAGAGGAGCGATGGTAAACTCCAGTGCCCCATCTTACCCCACTCCCAAAAGCAACCACTATGGAAATAATGATTATGTGGGTTATGAAGTCACCATACAAAATTGTTTTCAGCCCCTGTACCAAGATGAGGACTCTCAGAGAGGCCACCAACCCTATAGGGGTTTTCAGAGGAGGGGGAGGTTGGAACCCGAACAGGGGATATTCTGGTCAGAGAGGAAATTGGAGGGGAAGAGGTAGGGGTGGTCCACCCAATCCACCTTGGTACAATCAGTACTAGGGAACCCATTATGGCCAGCATGTGGCTCCACATTGGCAACAATGGGATTCACCTATCTGGCAACAACAAGGAAAAAACATAGTGGAAAGAGAGGATGAAGGAAGTATAAAAAGAACGAGAGAATAGTGGGAAAAGGGATTTTCAATTTGAGTGATGAGGGTTTTTGAGTTAGGTCTAAAGCATGCCCCAGATAGGGGACTAAATAAACTTGATGCTTTTATTGATACAGAAAAATTCCTTAGAAAATTAAACATTAAAAAGCATTTTGCCTAAAAGCCCATTATAGATATTCAAACCACGGAACATGAATACCAGGACAGCGGGTTGAGAAATCAGTGTTTAAGTGTTTAATTCTTAAAAGTTGTCTAATCATTTCCTGGAGATGTTTAAAGCTATGGTTGAGCAAGACATTAGATTGATAAAAACTAAAAGGGGAAATAGGAAAGGCAACATCCAAAAAGGAATAGAGGCATTAGAAAAAAGAAAAAATATAGCCATTCGTCCAGCAGATAAAGGTGGGGTATTGTGGTTTTAAAAAAAGAGGATTATATTAGAGAACCTAATAGTTTGGTAGGTGACACCAATACCTATAAGATAATTAAAGGTGACCCCACTAAAAAACTTAAAATCTCCTTAAAAGACATTGTAGAAAAGGCTAAAGAAATAGGGATTGTTACTAAAAAAGAGGCTAGATACCTCATTACTGATGCTTCAAAGCTTCCTGTTATCTATCGATTGCAGAAAATATATAAGAATTCAGAATGCCCACCAGGAAGACCAATTATCAGTGGCATAAATTCCATCTTCTCTAGAATAGGCAAATATGTTGATTATTTTTTACAGCCCATTGTTCAAAAATATCCCTCCTACCTGAGAGATAGTAAGCATCTTATGAATCTGCTCAAAGACGTACCAATACACGATAGCACATTAATTGTGACCATTGATGTTAAATCACTTTATACTAATCTTATACAACAGGACGTCTTATTAACCACTAAAAAAGCCCTAGATTCCAAGTCTGACCTCCAAAGGGAACAGAAGGGGTTCCTGATTGAGGCATTGGAGCGAGCAATGTATAATAACAATTTTTAGCATGAGGGATCATGCTTTAAACAGGTCAAGGGCGTGGCTATGGGAGCCAAATATGCTCCCAATGTAGCAAACATTTCAATGAGTCAATGGGAAGAGCATTGCATATTTGGGGTTCCCACACCTGAAATTTCATTATACAAAAGGTACATTGACGATATCATTATCCTTTGGAATGGTACAGTGGAGGCACTGGAAACTTTTTTGAGTAACATTAATAATAATTGTTATGGATTAAAATTCACAGGAAACTGGGATTTGTGTGAAATTAGTTTCCTTGCTTTGGTCTTGGTAAAAGCAAATGGGCGCATTCAAACCAAGACTTATTTCAAGGGTACTGATAGAAATAGTTCTATCCCCACGACTAGCTGCCAACATCCCAGGTGGTTGGGCGGGGTTCCAAAGGGGCAACTTATGAGAATCATGCATAATTGTGACAATATGTCAGATTATTTACATCAGTCAGAGATTTAATAGATAGAAAATTACTTTTGGAGGACAAACCCAAAAATAGATCAGACTTAGATTTCATAACCTTTTTGACTAATTTTAGCTAAGATTACAATAGTTTAGAGAAGATAGTTATGAAACATTGGCCATTACTGTTGAGAGACAGGACATTGTGAAAATTGCTGCCCAACCGCCCCAGGTTTATCTATCGATGTGCACAGTGGCGGCCCGTCCATAGGGGGCGCCTGGGCGCCACCCCCCCTCCAGGCAGCAAAAAAAAAAAAAAAAAATTTTTTAATACTGGCCCTTTAAAAAAAAAAAAAGGAAAAAAAAGGTCCTTAAGTGCACTGTGTTCGGACGCCGGATACAGTGCGACGCCGGACACAGTGCACTTATAGGAAGTGCCACGTCTATGCAATCACGAGATTGCAGACGTGGCGCTGCATTTGTGGGCGTTTAGCCCGCCTTGGGGCGTTTCCTGAAGCGCCGACTAGCTTCCGCTCAGCCATAGCAATACATACTACAGGCGCCGGGCGGAAGCTACTTGGCACTTTAGATTTGATTGACATCTGCCCTGAGGCAGATGTCACTTCCTGGTTCTCTCTCTCATTGCGCCCGAGAGAGGAAGCAGGAAGAATGCTGCTGCCAGTGTGAGGAGGAGGACACCGCAGGAGTCTGAAGGTAAGTACCGCTGTGTGGAGAATCGGGGGGACACCTGCTGAGGGGGGACTGGTGGGGGGCTCTGATGGGGACAACTGCTGTGGGGGGTTCTGATGGGGACAACTGCTGTGGGGGGCTCTGATGGGGACAACTGCTGTGGGGGGCTCTGATGGGGACAACTGCTGTGGGGGGCTCTGATGGGGACAACTGCTGTGGGGGGCTCTGATGGGGAGAACTGCTGTGGCGGGCTCTGATGGGGACACCTGCTGTGGGGGGTTCTGATGGGGACAACTGCTGTGGGGGGCTCTGATGGGGACAACTGCTCTGGGGGGCTCTGATGGGGACAACTGCTGTGGGGGGCTCTGATGGGGACAACTGCTGTGGGGGGCTCTGATGGGGACACCCTGCTGTGGGGGGCTCTGATGGGGACACCTGCTGTGGGGGGACTCTGATGGGGGACACCTGCTGTGGGGGACTCTGATGGGGACACCTGCTGTTGGGGGACTCTGATGGGGACACCTGCTGTGGGGGACTCTGATGGGGACACCTGCTGTGGGGGGGCTCTGATGGGGGACACCTGCTGTGGAGGGACTCTGATGGGGGACACCTGCTGTGGGTGGCTCTGATGGGGGACACCTGCTGTGGGGGACTCTGATGGGGACACCTGCTGTGGGGGACTCTGATGGGGACACCTGCTGTGGGGGGATTCTGATGGGGATACCTGCTGTGGGGGGACTCTGATGGGGGACACCTGCTGTGGGGGGACTCTGATGGGGGACACCTGCTGTGGGGGGACTCTGATGGGGGACACCTGCTGTGGGGGGACTCTGATGGGGGACACCTGCTGTGGGGGGACTCTGATGGGGGACACCTGCTGTGGGGGGGACACTGATGGGGGACACCTGCTGTGGGGGGGACTCTGATGGGGGACACCTGCTGTGGGGGGGACTCTGATGGGGGACACCTGTTGTGGGGGGGACTCTGATGGGGGACGCCTGCTGTGGGGGGGACTCTGATGGGGGACACCTGCTGTGGGGGGGACTCTGATGGGGGACACCTGCTGTGGGGGGGAAATGATGGGGGACACCTGCTGTGGGGGGGACTCTGATGGGGACACCTGCTGTGGGGGGACTCTGATGGGGGACACCTGCTGTGGGGGGCTTTGATAGGGGACACCTGCTGTGGGGGGCTTTGATAGGGGGCACCTGCTGTGAGGGGCTCTGATGGGGGACACCTGCTGTGGGGGGACACCTGCTGTGGGGGGACTCTGATGGAGACACCTGCTGTTGGGGGGCTCTGATGGGGGACACCTGCTGTGGGGGGCTCTGATGGGCAACTCCTGTTTTGGGGGGACTCTTATGGGGACACCTGCTGTGGGGGACACCTGCTGTGGGGGACACCTGCTGTGGGGGGCTCTGATGGGGGACACCTGCTGTGGGGGGACTTTGATGGGGGACACCTGCTGTGGGGGGACTTTGATGGGGGACACCTGCTGTGGGGGGGACTCTGATGGGGGACACCTGCTGTGGGGTCTCTGATGGGGGACACCTGCTGTGGGGGGCTTTGATAGGGGACACCGGCTGTGGGGGGCTCTGGTGGGGGGCTCTGATGGGGGACACCTGCTGTGGGGGGCTCTGGTGGGGGGCTCTGATGGGGGACACCTGCTGTGGGAGGCTCTGATGGGCGACTCCTGTTTTGGGGGGACTCTGATGGGGACACCTGCTGTGGGGGGACTCTGATTGAGACACCTGCTGTGGGGGACACCTGCTGTGGGGGGCTCTGATGGGGGACACCTGCTGTGGGGGGACTCTGATGGGGGACACCTGCTGTGGGGCGCTTTAATAGGGGACACCTGCTGTGGGGGGCTCTGATGGGGGACACCTGCTGTGGGGGGCTTTGATGGGGGACACCTGCTGTGGGGGGCTTTGATAGGGGACACCTGCTGTGGGGGGCTCTGATGGGAGACACCTGCTGTGGGGGGCTTTGATGGGGGACACCTGCTGTGGGGGCTTTGATAGGGGACACCTGCTGTGGGGGGCTTTGATAGGGGACACCTGCTGTGGGGGGCTTTGATAGGGAACACCTGCTGTGGGGGGCTTTGATAGGGGACACCTGCTGTGGGGGGCTCTGGTGGGGGGCTCTGATGGAGACAGCTGTTGTGGGGGGACTCTGATGGGGACATCTGCTGTGGGGGGACTCTGATGGGGACACCTACTGTGGGGGGACTCTGATGGGGACACCTGCTGTGGGGGGACTCTGATGGGGACACCTGCTGTGGGGGGACTCTGATGGGGACACCTGCTGTGGGGGGACTCTGATGGGGACACCTGCTGTGGGGGGATTCTGATGGAGACACCCTGCTGTGGGGGACACCTGCTGTGGGGTCTCTGATGGGGACACATGCTGTGTGGGAACACTGATGGCAACTCTGATGTAAGGGGACAGAGGCTGCATTTTGGGGGGGGCAGAGGCTGCATTTGGGGGGGGACAGAGGCTGCATTTGATGTGACAGAGGCTGCATTTGATGTGACACAGGCTGCATGTAAGAAGGGACTGCTGGGGACACCTGATGGCATCTGGTGGCAGGCGACGTGGCTAGTGACACACTCAGTACTCCCACTGATTCTGCATTATGGTGAGTTGAACGATTTCATTTTATATTACAATGTAATAATAGTAATAATGAGCTTCAATCATCCTGACACCATAACAACCATGGTGCCAGGATGATTGAAGCACTAACACCAGGTGTTTGGAGTATCTTTATCTGCTGATTGTTAAACTTTGTAGAATACACATTTCTTTTGTTGTGTAGGATCTAGGCCTGCTGTCCCTCTCTCCCTCGCCCTCTCCCTCCATCCCTCGTTCATCTCAGATGCTAACCACACCACCTTAGAGCCACGCCCACTATTTCACTGAAACCACGCCCATTTCCATCAAGTGGGAGGAGTCAAAAAGGAAAGGCGAGGTCTGGCGCCCCCCCATCCTAAAACTTCACCAGCCGCCACTGGATGTGCACCTAATTTAAGGAACAGACTAGCTCCTAATGTATTAAACCCTCCGAAGAAAGTAGGTACATTCTTGGATGTAACAGGGTTTTACTACTGTAAAAAGGGTAAAGCATGTAAATTGATGAGGAATAATGCTAGAAAAGTATTGAATTTTACGTCATTCAGCACAGGGAGTGAATACAAAATCAAGAAATTCATTACATGCAAATTGACCCATGTAACCTATCATATTATTTGCCCATGCAAGCTACAATACGTAGGACGTACTAAAATAAATTTATGTACCCGTATCAATGAATATCTAAACAGTATGAAAAATGGGTTCCCAAAACATAGCCTTTCCAACCACTTCAGGACAGATCATAGTAAGGACCCTAGCATGACAACATTTTTTGGGATTGACAAAATAGACACAAATTGGAGCGGAGGAAATATGACCCAGAAAATATCAAAAAATGAAACCGATGGATCTATAAATTAAACACACTCACGGCTGCGGGAATTGATGTAGATATAGACCTACATTTTTATTTATCTAATCATTAGAAATCTGTGTTTGTGGAACAAAATATTGTACAAGGTAAATCCATTCTACTTGAATCCATCCTCTTTTTTTCTTCACTAAATGGCTCTATTGGTAAAAGTTTTTTCTTTTATAATACTCAAGTACCATTTGATTTTTTTTAACCACAAGATGGCAGTATCCATAGATAAAATATAAGATATATATATATTTTTAACTTTTTATAAATTTAAATTTAATTAATTTACCTGGTTTTAATTTCTTTTTGTTCTCTTCTATACTTGTAGTATGATACAAGAGTTTTTATTGTATATTATGCAAGGATTGAACTAGATTGGATATCCTTATTTGGCGGACTTGTATAAATATGGAAGCGAAGTATCCGATCTGATGACCCCTGATGATGTCAGAATGTGTTGATGAAACGTGTAGCTTGGCTTTAGCGTGATACGTCACTTCCACCATTTGCAATGCAGCTGCAACACTAACGGTGTCGCCAACACATGGATGTTTAAGCTGCTATGGAGATTTGTTTTTAATTCATTTCAAACAAATTTTTGGAATAAATTGCAATATACTTCACCATGGAAGTCCTTTTTTTCTTTGCTTTTTTCTACTTATCCCTGGATAACTGTTTTGATTGAAGCTGTGGACATGAAAATTTCCACATTGGGATTTCCTATCAGCGTTCATGATTACCTTTAATGGGTTCATTGGATCCTGATTGAATATCCATTCGGACCGGTGCTGTGGCTGTAAGGATTTTCTATTGGCATTATTCACAGGCGTTTATTACTACCTATAGTGGGTGTCATGGGATTCTGGTGAGTAGGATGTGTGGCAGGTGATGGTGATGGAAGGTCTACTCTTTCTTGAACTCTTCCAAGAACAGGAAGATTCACATGCACAAATTTGATTGGACACTCATTAGATATTTTGTGGACTTTAATCACATTTTTACACAATACGCATATTATTGTGTTTGCTGACACTGGTTGATGCACTTTTAGCATTTGCATTTTAAATCAACATTTTTGTTTTAAAGTTTTTTGAGAGAGCGAAGTTCAAATTAATTAACTTTTAATTTATTTTCCCTCCACTTATTCTTATTTACAACAAGCTGCTCTTATTGTTACTATTATTGAATATTTGGTTTTTCATTTGTGGAGGTTTGGTGCTGGTTTATTACTTCCACACACATATCTTTATTCATTGTTTGCCTCCATGGGAGGTGCACACCCGCAGCAATGGACATTTTTGAACACATGAGTAATAGACTGATGTATACACATGATGCTTTTTTGTCAGCTGAGAATTTAGCACTTAAGGATTTGGATCATAATTTTGAATCATTAAAAAATGTTATGGATAAAAAAATTCAGGCTTGTTGGGATATTGCTACACTTGAACAATATGTTAAAAACAAAATGACACCTAGACATCTACATTGGGATATCGGCCCTAATGATGGGATTGAAGATTCCGATCTAGACATACAATGGTATAACTTTTAAATGGGAGTGAACATAAATTATTAGAACTCATTATTTCTAGAATACGAGCGAAATTACAAATATTGGAGACAAAAATTATTGAACTTAAAGAATTGATTACTCCTTTTAAGGATACTGCAGAATTTAAAGAAAAAAGCACTCAGGTGCAAAAACATTTAGTAAAATTAAATAAAGACACCAAATTAAAGAAATTAAAGAAATACCAGAGATCTAAAAGATAATAAGTAAAATAGAGTGTATAAATGGCAGGAGGAATTGGTTGAAATAGCTTTGACTCAATCTATGGATTCTTCTTCAGAAAGGTTGGAACATATTCAGGATTTTGGCATTCCGGCATGTTCCACCTTGGGTGGGGGAGAATCGGGGTGACCACCCGGCCCCTCCACTCATGGTAACAGGAATAATCGGGGAGGTGTTGGGGGAAGGGGAGCGATGGCAAACTCCAGTGCCCCATCTTACCCCACTCCCAAAAGCAACCACTATGGAAATAATGATTATGTGGGTTATGAAGTCACCATAAAACATTGTTTTCAGCCCCTGTACCAAGATGAGGACTCTCAGAGAGGCCACCAACCCTATAGGGGTTTTCAGAGGAGGGGGCATGGAGATCCACCTACAAGGGGAGGTTAGAACCCGAACAGGGGATATTCTGGTCAGAGAGGGAATTGGAGGGGAAGAGGTAGGGGTGGTCCACCCAATCCACCTTGGTACAATCAGTACTAGGGAACCCATTATGGCCAGCATGTGGCTCCACATTGGCAACAATGGGATTCACCTATCTGACAACAACAAGGAAAAAACATAGTGGAAAGAGAGGATGAAGGCAGTATAAAAAGAACAAGAGAAAGGGGATTTTCAATTTGAGTGATGAGGGTTTTTGAGTTAGGTCTAAAGCATGCCCCAGATAGGGGACTAAATAAACTTGATGCTTTTATTGATACAGAAAAATTCCTTAGAAAATTAAACATTAAAAAACATTTTGCCTAAAAGCCCATTATAGATATTCAAACCACGGAACATAAATACCAGGACAGCGGGTTGAGAAATCAATCAGTGTTTAATCCTTAAAAGTTGTCTAATCATTTCCTGGAGATGTTTAAAACTATGGTTGAGCAAGACATTAAGATTGATAAAAAACTAAAAGTGGAAATAGGAAAGGCATTATCCAAAAAAGAATAGAGGCATTAGAAAAAAGAAAAAATATTGCCATTCGTCCGGCAGATAAAGGTGGGGTATTGTGATTTTAAAAAAAGAGGATTATATTAGAGAACCTAATAGGTTGGTAAGTGACACCGATACCTATAAGAAAATTAAAGGTGACCCCACTAAAAAACTTAAAATCTCCTTAAAAGACTTTGTAGAAAAGGCTAAAGAAATAGGGATTGTTACTAAAAAAAGAGGCTAGATACCTAATTTCTGATGCTCCAAAGCTTACTGTTATCTATCAATTGCTGAAAATAAATAAAAATTCAGAATTCCCACCAGGAAGACCAGTTATCAGTGGCATAAATTCCATCTTCTCTAGAATAGGTGAATATGTTGATTATTTTTTACAGCCCATTGGTCAAACATATCCCTCCTACCTGAGAGATAGTAAGCATCTTATGAATCTGCTCAAAGACGTACCAATACATGATAGCACATTAATTGTGACCATTGATGTTGAATCACTTTATACTAAACTTATACAACAGGACGTCTTATTAACCACTAAAATAGCCCTAGATTCTAAGTCTGACCTCAAAAGAGAACAGAAGGGGTTCCTGATTGAGGCATTGGAGCTAGCAATGTCTAATTACTATTTTTGGCATGAGGGATCATGCTTTAAACAGGTCAAGGGAGTGGGTATGGGAGCCAAATACGCTTCCAGCATAGAAAACATATTAATGAGTCAAAGGGAAGAGCATAGCATATTTGGGGTTCCCACACCTGAAATTTCTTTACGCAAAAGGTACATTGATGATTTTGTTATCCTTTGGAATGGTACAGTGGAGGCACTGGAAACATTTTTGAGTTACATCAATAATAATTGTTATGGATTAAAATTCACAGGAAACTGGGATTTGTGTGAATTTAGTTTCCTTGATTTGGTCCTGGTAAAAGCAAATGGGTGCATTGAAACCAAGACTTATTTTAAGGGCACTGATAGAAATAGTTCTATCCCCACAGCTAGCTGCCACCATCACAGGTGGTTGGGCGGGGTTCCAAAGGGTCAAATTATGAGAATCAGGCGTAATTGTGACAATATGTCGGATTATTTACATCAGTCAGAGATTGTGGTTAATAAATTCAAAGAAAAAGGATATCGAGAGCAGGACCTTAGTTCTATTCAATAACAGATTATGGAGATGGATAGAAAATTACTTTTGAAGGCCAAACCCACAAAGAAATCAGACTTAGATTTCATAGCCTTTTTGACTAATTTTAGCCGAGATTACAAAAGTTTAGAGAAGATAGTTATGAAACATTGGCCATTATTGTTGAGAGACAGGACATTGTCAAAATTGCTGCCCAAATGCCCCTGGTTTATCTATCGATGTTCACCTAATTTAAGGAACAGACTACCTCCTAATGTATTAAACCCTCCAAAGAAAGTTGGTACGTTCTTGAATGTAACAGGGTTTTACTACTGTAAAAATATAAAGCATGTAAGTTGATGAGGAATAATGCTAGAAAAGTATTGAATTTTACATCATTCAGCACAGGGAGTGAATACAAAATCGAGAAATTCATTACATGCAAATCAACCCATGTAATCTATCTAATTATTTGCCCATGCGAACTACAATACGTAGGACATACTAAAATAAATTTATGTACCTGCATCAATGAACATCTAAACAATATTAAAAATGGTTTCTAAAACATAGCCTTTCCAACCACTTCAGGACACATCATAATAATAAGGACCCTAGCGTGACAACATTTTTTGGGATTGACAAAATAGACACAGATTGGTTGGGAGGATATATGACCCAGAAAATATTAAAAAATGAAACCGAATGGATCTATAAATGAAACACACTCACGGCACTTGCAATTAATGTAGATATAGACCCCCCTTCCCCTAGGACCGGTGACTGTATCCCCCCTCTCAATTCGTATTGAAGAGACCCTTTCAGTACTCACGGAGCAGTCTCAAGAGCCCAGGTACTTTTATGAATCTAGATGACCCCCCTCCCTGAAACTGGGACCTGCGGGACACTTCTCCTATAAATGTACCAGACACGGAGGAAATAGGGCCCATGCTTTCAAGGCGAGCAAAATGGATGTCTCCACATATAAGCACTAGATATGTTTATCGCACAATGTATTCTCTGTATTTTAATTAACACTGCATTCCTTTTCAGGTATAAGATACTATGGGTTGGGGTCCCATAACCATAAAATATCTGGGGGTCTTCGTGCCCCAATTTTTTCCTTCCATGTGTCGACGTCCCCTGTGGGGGGGACCCGGTATATGCTACCCACTAATTATAGGGGGATACCACAGCAACAACAGCAGGGGGCCGATGATCCCGGCTCTGTTAGGCCGGGTTTGGAGATTGCCCGTGAGCACATAGTTTCCCCAGCGGACACTAGGGCTCTAATGTTTTTTTTTTCTCTCTGATGGGGACAATATGGGGAGGTGGTGTTGGGCTCTCAATGGATGTTTCTCCCCATCCCCGAGAGACATAGTTCTTCCGTGGCAAGGGTGACACAGATGTGGAGTTAACATCAACTACCGCAATGGGGTAAAAGGGACCAGTATAATAATCTCCTAGGGGGGAAGTTTCTGGCGGGAATGGGATAATAATTATGCTCGGAATCTTCTTTGGAACTTATCTTGTACTGTACAGGTGTTAAGGGCATTGCTTGTAATCTATAGACATATGCGATAGATAAACACATGTTCACACTTTTTTTTCAGATTTAAATATCCTAGTTGTAGTTATATATGTTAGCACTGTTTGCTCATACTTATATGTTCCAGATATAAGCAAATAACGGTTAGCACTGTTTGCTCATATTTACATGCCATGGTTGAATATAGGAAGACTAGTACTGTCTTGCCCACACTTACATGCGATGAATAAATACTTTACAAGTAGCACTACTTGTGCAGGTTTACATGATATAGATGGGCACACAATGGTTGGTACGGTTTGCTTATGTTTATACTGTATACTATAGATGAATACAGGAAGGCCGGTACTGCCTGCTTGTTCTTATCTGCTAGAGATGACTACAAGACGGCTAATACTGTTAGCTTATATTTTCATGCTACGAAAAAATACACTACGCTCAGATTTGTTTGCCCATAGTTACATGCTATAGATAAATACATTATGGTTAGCATTGTTTGCTCAGAGTTACATGCTATAGATGAATACACTATGATTAGCACTGTTTGATCATATTTACAGGCTATGTGTAAATGCGGGAAGGTTAGCGATGCTTGCTCATGTTTCCCGTGCCTTAGATAACTGCGTGAACACTAGCGTTGCTAGCTCATATTTGCGTTGCTTATGCCTGTACGATAACTCCTATACCTAATTTGGTCGGAGGGAAAGGGGAGGACCGGCCAGCTGCTTTTCGGCCTACGCTGACCTTACTCCCAAATAGGTCAACGCTTACCCCTAGCTTGTTGCTGGAAAGCATTTAAGCAGTATCTTTACTGCAACTAGTGTATAACCCTCTCTCCTTCTCCGGAGCTGGTGGTACACAGTCTTTCAAGTACACACCTTTCTTCGGCACTTCATCTCTTGATTTCTTCTAAGAGGATCCCCTCTTTTCCACCCTAACTCTATTTTTTCTTTTTCTCTTTTACCCTCTCCTCTTACCTACTCCCATTCGTCTCCCCTCCCTCCCCTTCCATTTTCTCCATACCCCATCCTCCTCCATTGAGGTCCTGAATGTAACCTCGCTTAACGCCAAGGGCCTTAACACACCCGAGAAGAGATGGATGCTCCTACACGATCTACACCGTCTCAAATCTGATGTGGCCTTCATACAAGAGACACATTTTAGGGATGACAAATTACCCATCCTAAAAAACAGGTCTTTCCCGATGGTGTACCACTCCACCAATCGGACAGCTAAGTCAAGGGGGGTTTCTATTCTTCTGTCCAGCAGAGTGACATGGTCGCTCATAGACTCTAGTACTGACCCTGAAGGTCGCTACCTGTTTGTGAAGGGCATAATCGGCAATATTAAAATCACATTCGCAAACCTATATGCCCCGAACGAACAACAAGAAACCTTCCTAAGTAGGATACTAGTGAAGCTGACCAATTTCACAGAAGGCCATCTGATTGTAGGAGCTGACTTGAATGTCCCGTTAGTTCCAGCAGAAGACACATCCGCGGGGCTGTCATCTATGTCCCTCAGCGCTCGGAAACATATAGCTCATTCCCTGCAAGACAGCCTAATTGAGGTATGGCGTCTTTTACACCCCCAGGAAAGAGACTTTACCTTCTATTCTACCCCCCACAAGACATATTCGCGCATTGACTATTTCCTAATCCCCCATGCCCAATTACATGCAGTACGGACTTCAACCATAGGCTCCATCACCTGGTCCGATCATGCCGATTCCAGGACCACTAAAACTAATCAATGGAGACTGAATGAAAGTCTCTTGCAAGACAAGAACGTTCTAGAAGACGTTACTAGAGAACTGAACTGCTACTTTAGAATTAATGATACCCCAGACTGTGACCCAGGCCTTATTTGGGAGGCACACAAGGCGGTTATTCGTGGTGTGTTGATTAAACACGGGGCCAGGATCAAATGGAAGCAAACTGAACAGCTCCAGTCCTTACTCACAGACCTGGCTGCCCTGGAGCTCCGACATAAACGAACACAAACCCCATCCCTAGAGAGAGACCTCCTTATCAAATGGACACAAAATACAGATATCCTACAATTTAAAGCCAAGGTAGCAATGCAGATATGTAGGAAATTCTCATATGAATCGGGGGAATAAATGCGGGAAGCTTTTGGCCAGAACCTTGCGAGAACAGAGACTTGTAACATATATTCCACATCTAGTACCCCCAAATATACCCAAAGTAACAAAACCACAAGATATTACGAGACAATTCCGAGAATTCTATAATTCACTATATAATTTGAAAACCAAACCTCCTACTCAAGAACAGATAGTCTCCTATCTGTCAGCATCACTCATGCCCTAACTACCAGAAGCAGACAAAGACATTCTTGAAGACCCCATCACTATAGAGGAAATCAAGGGGGCGGTCGGGGCCACTAAACAGGGGAAAGCACCCGGTCATGATGGCCTTATGGCCCAATACTACAAGACCCTTCTTCCCTCCCTTGCCCCATACATGGTCAAGTTGTTTAATGCATTGGGCTCAACGGCAACATTTGCAGCCGAAACTCTACTCGCACTCATCTCGGTGATCCCCAAGTAAGGGAAAGATCCGACATCCTGTGGAAGCTATCGGCCGATCTCACTGCTCAATTTGGACCTAAAAATTTTTACTATGATACTAGCGAATAGGATTCAACATCTTATCCCGAGCCTGATACACCTAGATCAAGTGGGCTTTGTCCCTACAGGGGAAGCTAGGGACAACACCACGAAAGTACTAAACCTACTCCAGGCAGTAAACCAGTCAAAGACACAATGTATCTTCCTTAACACGGACGCGGAGAAGGCCTTTGACAGGGTGGACTGGAATTTCATGCTTGCTGTCCTGAGACATGTTGGCTTCGGCACCAAAATGCTACAGTGGATATGATTGATCTACTCCCAGCCAGCAGTAAGAGTCCGGGCCAACGGTGTCCTTTCAGACACCTTTAAAATCTCCAACGAGACACGCTAGGGGTGCCCGTTGTCGCCTCTCCTCTTCGCCCTGTCATTGGAACCATTTCTCTGCACAGTCCGACATAACCCAGATATTGAAGGAGTTAAGATTAGAGATATTCAACACAAAGTATCAGCCTATGCCAATGACATGCTATTCTCCCTTATGAACTCTCTGGTTTCACTCCCTAATCTGATGCGAGAGTTTGAGAGATACGGAGTGCTCTCAAACCTCCAGATTAATTTTTCTAAGTCAGAAGCAATGGGGTTAATTTTCCATAAAAATCAATTATACAACTAAAAACAAAATTTGCATTTAAATGGACTGATAAGGTGCTGACGTATCTAGGTACATTGATCCCCCCAATATAGCCAAAATTTTTGAATTAAATTTCCCACCATTACTCGTAGAGTTACACAAATATTGGACAAATGGAACACCGGTCTACATTCTTGGTTGGGCCACTACATTATTAAAATAAGCATCCTCCCCAAGTTTCTCTATCTTCTACAGGCACTCCCAGTCCATATCCCGACTAGCTATTTTAAACAAATTCAAACAACATTCTTTGATTTCATCTGGGCATATAGACGACCACGACTACAGCGTAATCAGCTAATACTACCTAAGCGATACGGGGGATTAGCAGTACCAGACATACGCAAGTATTAACAAGCGATACACCTGAGTAGGGTGGTAGACTGGAACAGACACACAGATTTTAAATTATGGGTGCGTATAGAACAGGCCCAATCAGATGTTCCTATTAGTGGAACCCCGTGGTGCTATACCTCCCTCCCACGGGAGATGAAAAACCACCCCTTCATAGGCAATACAGCTAAACTATGCTTGGTTCTACTTTCATCCCCCAACATATCCTCCAAGACGTCACATCTGTACCCAATTATGGGGAACCCCCTTTTCCACCCGGGAATGGGGGATTCCAACTTCCGAGACCTGAGGGATTTGGGCCTTACATGGGCCTTCCAATTTGTGCAGGGGGGGGGCATGGCCGGCAATCCCAGAACTGATGAACCAGTCGGGTTCTTTCCGGCTGGGTTTTTGGAGTGCCCTTCAGCTCTCCCACTTCTTCAGAACTCTTCCGGCCCAGGGGCTGTTCGCCAGGCCCCTCACTGCCTTTGAGGAATTCTGCTCAGAGACAGGGACAATGCCCCACACACTCTCTGCTAACTACGGGTTATTTATTACCCCCGCGGAACCTCACGTTCTGAACTGCATGAGAGAATGGGAAAGGGACCTAGGTAAAAATTTCAGTACAACGCATCAACAACACATAATCAGGTTTACATACAAATAAAGAGACCAACTTTAAGATCCTAACCAGGTGGTACAGAACCCCAGTGAAGTTGCAGAAAATCTTTCCAGACACTTCTGATCAGTGCTGGAGATGCAAGGAAGACAAGAAAACCATCTTACATATTTTTTGGACCTGCCCCAAACTACAACACTTTTGAACAGAGGTCCAACGCATCCTCCAAAAACTCACGGAAAGTAAAATACCGAATGACCCAGCGTACTATCTCCTACACGCCACAGATATACCAGGGAAAATATACAAAAAGTCTATTATCTGGCATCTTCTTGACGCTGCTAAAGCTTCCATCACTCTTAGGTGGAAGTCCCCACAACCCCCAACAGTAGGAATGTGGATCCGAAAAGTAAAAGAAATAGGTAGAATGGAAGACCTAGTACTAACTGTGCGACACCAACAGGAGCGATACTCTAAGACTTGGTCGCCATGGAACATCTTTATTTTTCAGACGAAGGAAGAACCCTCCTTGACAATGACCTGAATGACTAAAAGTCATCCTATTACCTAAATGACTAACTATTGACCCTTCTGGCTACAGAGCATCCAGAAGTCCTGACTCAGTGCCCCCCACGTGTGGTGGGCCCACACAGAATTATCCTCCAGATCCCCACCCCCCTCCACTCCTTACTCTGCTCCCCCAACCCCTCTTCTCTGACTCCTCTTTTTCTTCTTTACCTCTAATTTCCTACTGTCCTTCTGCTCTTCTCTCGGCTCTATGGACCCGAATTAACGGGATCCAATCCTTCTAATATAATATAGTTAAAATGTAATGGATCGGGTCGGAGACCCACTAGGGGGCAACACAACAGCACCATTATCGTTACTGCCCTATGCACACCCAGCGTCAAGATGTTGCTTTAAGCGCTTATCACGAAAAATAAAAAAGACGTCTCAGTTGAGCAAAATGTCATAATGTCCTTTGGATGTAGTATAATAAAATGTTCTTGTATATAAATGTAAACATATAATGTATTGTAAGATAACATACTGTGACTGCTCAAATGTCTGTCCTTGAATAAATAAAATGTTCCTTGAATAAATAAAATAATTGTAAAAAAAAATGGGTTCCTAAAACAAAGCCTTTCCAACCACTTCAGGACACATAATAATAATAAGGACCCTAGCGTGACAAAATTTTTTGGGATTGACAAAATAGACACAGATTGGAGGGGAGGAAATATGACCCAGAAAATATAAAAAAATGAAACCGAATGGATCTATAAATAAGACACACTCACGGCTGCGGGAATTGATGTAGATATAGATCTACATTTTTATTTATTTAATCATTAGAAATCCGTGTTTGTGGAACAATATATTGTACAAGGTAAATCCATTCTACTTGAATCCACCCTCTGTATTCCACCACTAGATGGCTCTATTGGTAAAAGTTTTTTAATTTATAATACTCACGTACCATCTGTTTTTTTACCACAAGATGGCAGTATCCATAGGTAAAATATAAGATATATATATATATTTTTAACTTTTTATAAATTTAAATTTAATTAGTTTACCTGATTTTAATTTGTTTTTGTTGTCTTCTATACTTGTAGTATGATACATGAGTTTTTTATTGTATATTATGCAAGGATTGAACTAGATTGGATATCCTTATTTGGCGGACTTAAATAAATATAAATATGGAAGCAAAGTATCCGATCAGATGACCCCTGATGACATCAGAACGTGCTGACGAAACACGTAGGTTGGCTTTAGCGTGATACGTCACTTTCATCATTTGCAATGCAGCTGCAACACTAACGGTGTCTCCAACACATGGATGTTTAAGCTGCTATGGAGATTTGTTTTTAATTCATTTTAAACAAATATTTTGAATAAATTACAATATACTTCACTATGGAAGTCCTTTTTTTCTTAGCTTTTTTCCACTTATCCCTGGATACCTGTTTGGATTGAAGCTGTGGACATGAACATTTCCACATTGGGATTTCCTATAAGCGTTCATGATTACCTTTAATGGGTTTCATGGGACCCTGATTGAATATCCATTCGGACCTGTGCTGTAGCTGTGAGGATTTTCCATTGGCATTATTCACAGGCGTTTATGGCTACCTGTAGTGGGTGGCATGGGATTCTGGTGAGTAGGATGTGTGACAGGTGATGGTGGTGGAAGATCTACTCTTTCTTGTTCACAAAGAACAGGAAGATTCACATGCACAACTTTGATTGGACACTCATTACATATTTTGTGGACTTTAATCACATTTTTACACAATACCCATATTATTGTGTTTGCTGACACTGGTTAATGCACTTTTAGCATTTGCACTTTAAATCAACATTTTCGTTTTAAAGTTTTTTGAGAGAGCGTGGTTCAAATTAATTAACCTTAAATTTATTTTCTCTCCACTTATTCTTATTTACAACAAGCTGCTCTTATTGTTACTATTATTGAATATTTGGTTTGTCATTTGCCCAGGTTTGGTGGTGGTTTATTACTTCCACACACATATCTTTATTCATTGTTTGCCTCCATAGGAGGTGCACACCCGCAGCAATGGACATTTTTGAACACATGAGTAACAGACCAACGTATACACATGATGTTTTTTCGTCAGCTGAGAATTTAGCACTTAAGGATTTGGATCATAATTTCAAATCATTAAAAAATGTTATGGATAAAAAAATTCGGGCTTGGTGGGATATTGCTACACTTAAATAATATGCTAAAAACAAAATGACACCTAGACGTCTACGTTGGGATATCGGCCCTAATGATGGGCTTGAAGATTTCGATCTAGACATACAATGGTATAACTTTTTCAAAGGCAATGAACATAAATTATTAGAACTCATTATTTCTAGAATACGAGCGAAATTACAAATATTGGAGACAAAAATAATTGAACTTAAAGAATTGATTACACCTTTCAAGGATACTGCAGAATATAAAGAAAAAAACACTCAGGTGCAAAAATATTTAGAAAAATTAGATATCTGTAAAATATGTAGCGCTACTCTATTGAACAGTACCACACTAGCAAATAAAAAACTGACCAGGATCAATAAGAACAACGATCAGACTGCCAAACACTCTAATCTTCATATCTTCATGTAGGAATGCATCACAACATAAGTGCCACAACAGGACATGAATAGAATGGAATACAAATCAAAATCGCCAAAGTGTCAAGTGAAATGAATAATATAAAGGCCACTCTATTTAAAAGGAACGTGACAATATTACAAAAACTAAGAATAATGATGCTAATCTAAAAGCACACAATCCCTAGTGCACAACAAGGTAACAATGATACATGACATGAAAACGCCTCAAATCGCAAATAAATTCAAATAAATCCCTAGTGCTAATACTTGTATAACTGTCAGGAGCCAGGGAGCATCTCCGCTCGCCGGGCTCCGGTGCGCATGCGCACGGGACGAGCGCTTCGCCGCACACCCGTCCGCGGCCTGATGGTGCGGCGCGCGTGGGTGCACGGCGGTCCCCGTGTGCGCGCCGTAGCCCGTGCGGGTACCCGGTAGCGCGTCACACTGACGCGCTCGCCGGGCAGGGGGGCTATATCTGATGGCTCCAGCACCCAGTCGGGTTGCTGGTTTGTCGTCAGCTCTCCCCTGTTCTCTGAGCCTGTGTTTCCTTGTACCCCTGCCTGATCTGTGTACCGAACCTCTGCTAGCCTGATTAACCACTACTCTCCCGGATTGTCCCTAAGTACCTTTGCCTGATCTGTGTACCAAACCTCTGCTGACTGTTAACCACTACTCTCCCGGATTGTCCTTTGTACTTCTGCCTGATCTGTGTACCGAACCCTGGCCTGTTTAACTACTACTCTGCTGGACAATCCTATCAATAACCTGCCTGATCTGTGTACCAAACCCCTGGCCTGTTTAACCACTACTCTGCTGGACAATCCTATCTATAACCTGCCTGATCTGTATACCAAACCCTTGGCCTGTTTAACTACTACTCTGCTGGACTATCTTGTTTATACCTGCGAGATCTGTGCACCGAACCCTGGCCTGCTTAACCACCGCGCTGCTGGATCTTGTGACACCCTGATTATTACCTGCCTGTTCCCTAACCTCTGCTTGTGTTTTCAGCCCTGCTCCCTGCGGATCCCAGGACACCCGCTTCCAGCTTCTGAACCTACTATCCTTCCGGAAGCCCGTGCCTCCGTGTGCCCTCAGCCTCCTGTACCCATTTCGGGGGTCTGGGTGCGCGTGGTCGTAAGGGCGAGCCGCTCTCGGCATCTCGGGCTCGGTGAGTACTTGTCCGTGACAATAACATATATACTATTTATATACCACAAATGGATGTGCAATAAAGTGGTTTAAAATAAAATACACCGTGCATGGAAATTCCACATAAATATTATTAAAGCAAAATCTAAGAGGTGATGATGGTGATAGCAGTGCAGTCAAAACTATAATGCATGCACTGATGTACTAAAGGTGGATAGCTCAAACAGTAATGATATATGGACAAACAATCCCACAACAGAGATGCTGTCCCAAAGTGCTAATAGTGCAAAACAGTCCAAAAAGTGTATAACTGTGCAACAGTGATGGGTAATGTCCACAGGGAATGAGCTGTGAATAAGGTGCCAAATGTGCAGTAGCTGGTGATAATCTTCATATAAATTCTGGTGCAACCATCAAACGTTTCCCCCAGCCTCTCACCTCCAACAGCGGCCCCCAGTGGGCCTAGTAGAGCAGATAGGTGATCCTGGAGGGGATGGGTTCCCTGGAGTGTTGTCAGTGGGTCTGGCTCTTTGGGTCTCCTCCCGCCGCTCACTCCAACAGCGGCCCCCAATGGGCCAGGTAGAGCAGATGTATGATCCCAGAACGGATGGGTTCCCTGGAGTGGTGTTAATGGGTCTGGCTCTCTGGATCTCCTCCCGCCAGTAATCCCAGTAGTAGTGATTAGGGACAAAGGAAAGGTCTCATAGTGTAGTACTTTAACATAAAAATTTTATTGAAAACGTAGTAACTTACATCTAAAATGCGAACGAACAATGGATGTAGTGTGCTTCCGGGTTCAGCCGTCCCCTGGAAGCGTTGGCACCTGACTCCTCCTACCCTGACGCGTTGCGTCACACCACGTGACTTTATCAAAGGGATGAGGAGTCCGGTGGCAGCCATTCAGTTTATGTGCGCGCCGTTGCCATAGCAACGGCAAACCAACCAATTAGAATCCTAGCTTACATGCATAGTCCTCATCCATAGGAAGGTATGAAGGGTAAATACAGCCAAACTTTTAAACACATGATCAGTATTCATTAGCTCTTCTTCATAAGCAAACATTAAAAACCGAATATAAAACATAATCTTTAAAACCTTTAACTTTACAAATTCCTGCAATATATATTATTGATTCCTGTACCAACAGTGCTATCATCGCCATCTTGTGGTAACTGAAGATATCACCCACAATACTGATACGGGACCCCACATACAGAATAAATCTATACAATGAGGAATTAATAGTTAAAATCTGTTGTTAAAAAAAGATGGGTCACCCCTAACTCACTAATCAATGGATATGGTTAAAACCAGATGCCCAAAATTATTTTAAAACCGTCTAGAGGAATATTTAAAATAGGTTAAAATACTTAATGGTAAATATAATCTATAGAATATCCATAATGACCCCTACTCATAGGGTACCCACAGAACTAAGGGTAAAACCTCACACCCAGTGCCTGCAGTAGATCTAATACAGAAGTGAAAATTACTAAAAGATGTTAATGGACATGAACCCAACGGGTATACCAGATATAATACCCACATAAGGAGAAATCGCATATTGATGTAGGTAATGGTCTAAAACTTTTAAACATTGGAGATAAAACAATTTAAATCAAATTCCACGTTGTGTCCTAGAGGCGATAGAGTCTGTAGTTCATGAATCCATCTGGATTCGGCCTGACTGATTTTAATAATTTTGTTGTCACCCCTCCAATGGGGTTTATATTTCTCAATCCCACATATTCTCAATGATGAGGGATCACTATTATGATGCTCTAAATAGTGTCTGGATAGGCTATGCTTGTCAAATCTTTTTTTAATATTTTGTACATGTTCTTTCAATCTAATCCATAATGCCCTCTTAGTTCTGCCAACATATTGGATACGGCACGGGCACTCTAACAAATACACAACTCCTTCACTTCTACATGAGATGAAATCTTCTATCACGTAGTTTTGTGTTGTGACTGTGGATATGAAGCTCGATTTTTTCTTTTTGTCTTCTCTTGTGTGTCTGCAAGCATAGCAGTTTTTACAAGGGTAAAAACCCTTTCCCTCAAAGAAAGAGAATTTTTTCTTTTTAGGGGGGTCTAGAACATTTTTTGCTAGGCGATCTCTCAATGTCGGTGCTCTCCTATAGACACATTTAGGTGCATCAGATAAAATAGGGCCCAAACGTCGATCTGTCTTGATGATGTCCCAATATTTTCTGATAATTTTTTCGATTTGTTTATAGTGGATATTATAATCCATGATGATGGATACATTATCTTGTTGAGTAGGATTTCTTACCCCATCCTGAATCAGTTTTTCTCTCTCCATTCTTGCGACATCATTAATTTTTTCTTCGATAAAGTTGGCATCATATCCTTTCTGGATGAATCTTTCTCCAACCAATCTGGCCTGTTCCATAAAGGTTTCTTTTTTAGTACAGTTACGCCTTAGTCTTACCAGCTGGCCTTTAGGTATGTTATCCAACCATCGTGAGTGGTGGCAGCTGTCTAGAGGTAAGTAGCTATTCCTGTCTACTGCCTTGAAATATGTTTGGGTACATAATTTTGTTCCTTCTTTCTTGATTTCAAGATCTAAAAAATTGATTTTCTCGTTGCTGATCTCCCAGGTCAATTTTATGTTTTTGTTGTTATTGTTCAAATAAAAACAGAAGTCACTAAGGCTTTCTCTGTTTCCCCTCCAGATAATGAAAATGTCATCAATAAAACATTTGTATACTAACAGTTGGTGGGGTCGATTGCTATACAGTACTTCTTCCTCCCACTCTGACATATATAAGTTGGCCACACTCGGCGCATATTTAGCGCCCATTGCGATTCCACGTATTTGTTTGTAGTAATTATTCTTATGCCAGAAGTAGCTGGAGTCCAGGCTATATTTTAGGCAGTCTAGTAAAAATCTTCTCTGTTTGCATTTCAAATCGCTAAACTTTCTTAGGGCCCATTTGGTGGCCTGTATGGCTTCATCATGATTAATGATTGTGTACAGGGACAAAACGTTGGATGTTGCCAGATATACAGGGCCGTCGCTCAAAGTCACATCAATGAGGAGTTGAATAAGATGTTTCGTGTCTCTTAAATAAGATTTTGTCATCTTGACTATTGGTTGTAGAAACCAGTCAATGTATTCGCCTATTCTTGCACACTGAGTTAATCCCATTCACTATAGGACGTCCAGGCGGCTTGTCCTTATTTTTGTGAATCTTTGGTAGCGTGTAGATTACAGGTATTTTGCAAGTTTTTGGCTGTAGATAGAGAGCCTCCTTTTTATTTAAGAGGCCCTTATCAACACCTTTCTGAATCACTTTTGCTAATTCTTTTTTGTATCTTAATGTCGGATTACTTAATAATAACTGGTAGGTGTCCTTATCATTCACTTGTCTGTTCAACTCTTCATTATAGTCATCTTTAGATTGGATGACAATGGCTCCTCCTTTATCGGCCTGTCTAATTACAATGTCATTTCTTGTTTCTAATTTCTTCATACCATTCTTTATACTTCTTGAGTCCCGCACATTTTTCACTTTTAATTCTTGTAAATCCTTTAAAATCATTCTTTTAAAAACTTCGATATGTCCATCTTTCCCAGCAGGTGGGTTAAAAAGAGATTTATTCTTCAGATTACTAAAAATGATTCCATCATTCTCAGGTACAGTTTTACCTCTTCTTTCTAATGGGTTACTGATCATGTATTTCTTTATGTTCAAGCTCCTAATAAACTTATTGATATCAACATATGCATTAAATTTATTCAAATTCTTCCTTGGGGCAAACTTTAATCCCTTATCAAGTACTTTTATTTCTTCTGGTGTTAGTTCTACCCCACTGATGTTGATAATACCTTCCCCTAATATTCTCTTTTTCTTTTGCTCTTTGATTCCTGCTCTGCATCCTCTTCTCGTTTTTCGCTTTTCCCTCTCTTTTTTTCTACAGATCTTCTTGGGGTATTTCTTTGATAATCCCCCCTGTCTTGATCCCTCTGTTCCTCTCATTTCCTGTCTTCTCTTCTTCTCGTTCTCCTGTCTGGACTGGGATTCGGAGTGCGCCTGTCTTGTCTCCATGGGGGATCCTCGTGGTGTTGGCGTCTCGGAGACACTTGATGGCGTTGATCTAAAAAACGATAAGGTGTCCTTTCTCTTCTATGTCTCTCTGGTTGTCGTTTAAGATGCCAGGGGGATCTTCCTCCATCATCATTTCTTTGCAGATGTTCATACCTATTATATGTCGGAACAGCATAATAATCAAACCGCGGAGGGGAGTCCCTTCTTCTCCTATCATATCTCTCATCCCTCAAAGGACGTTCTTCCATTCTTGTCCTATCTGGGTGGTAGTAGTTCCCGTCTCTAGTATTCTCATAATCTTGCCATCTTCGATAGGGAGATCTTCTCTCCCATGGGGACTGGTGGTAGGATCTTCCTTGGTAGTTATTTGGATTTCTATTGTTTTTCCAAAAGGGTTTACTCCAATTGTTACCTTTCCACCTCTGTTTCTGTTGAGGGGTGTTATAAGTGTTATAGTTACCCGGAGTATTCGTAGCGGGCAAGGGCTCCTCATTTTTTCTTTCGTTTTCTTTCTCTATCATCTTTACTTCTTTTACCGGAGTGCTGTTGTTTGATTTTATGATCGCCTCTTCAATTTTGTTTTGCCACTTAAACACCAAATCATCATTAAAATCTTTTATATCCCTTTGGTATTTTTTTCTTTTCCGTGTAGCTGTTTCTTTATCTTTCAGTTCCATATCATGATTCAATTGTTTAGATAATGTCTTAAATTCAGGTAGTTCTTTGGATGGTTCCAAAGAGGTTTTGATTTCCTCAATGGTTTTATTAAGGAGTCTGATCTTCTTTTGTTTCCGTTTTCTCAGGAATTCTAATAGCTCAAGGCCCTTCTCATTGAAGAAGTGGAACCATTCATCTGTAGATTCCTGGTCTACCAAACCATCATTTATGGGTACATCCCAGCGGAGTCTCCTGGGTACTATTTTATCCTTAATGTACTTCTCATGAGTTACCATATCCCACCATGCATTAATTTTCTTCTCCATCAGGTGTCCTATTTTTCTAAATCCGCTTTCAACATTTCCTGCCTGGTTGGTTTCCTCTTTATTAAACACTGAATCTATGTCTAAAGTCCTATTATCTAAAAACTGAAAGACTTCCATGGTCTGCAGCACTAGTGGGGTTGAGGATAAGCAAAACTAAATAATAAGAGGACTAGTGCGCAAAAACCACACTGGTAAAGAGAATGCAAAACTAAAACTCAACAATGAGTACTGAGTAGAGAGCTGCCAATATAGATAGGGTCCACTCAGTTCCCCCAGGAAAACAATAGATATCTGTAAAATATGTAGCGCTACTCTATTGAACAGTACCACACTAGCAAATAAAAAACTGACCAGGATTAATAAGAACAACGATCAGACTGCCAAACACTCTAATCTTCATATCTTCATGTAGGAATGCATCACAACATAAGTGCCACAACAGGACATGAATAGAATGGAATACAAATCAAAATCGCCAAAGTGTCAAGTGAAGTGAATAATATAAAGGCCACTCTATTTAAAAGGAACGTGACAATATTACAAAAACTAAGAATAATGATGCTAATCTAAAAGCACACAATCCCTAGTGCACAACAAGGTAACAATGATACATGACATGAAAACGCCTCAAATCGCAAATAAATTCAAATAAATCCCTAGTGCTAATACTTGTATAACATATATACTATTTATATACCACAAATGGATGTGCAATAAAGTGGTTTAAAATAAAATACACCGTGCATGGAAATTCCACATAAATATTATTAAAGCAGAAACAGCTACACGGAAAAGAAAAAAATACCAAAGGGATATAAAAGATTTTAATGATGATTTGGTGTTTAAGTGGCAAAACAAAATTGAAGAGGCGATCATAAAATCAAACAACAGCACTCCGGTAAAAGAAGTAAAGATGATAAAGAAAGAAAACGAAAGAAAAAATGAGGAGCCCTTGCCCGCTACGAATACTCCGGGTAACTATAACACTTATAACACCCCTCAACAGAAACAGAGGTGGAAATGTAACAATTGGAGTAAACCCTTTTGGAAAAATAATAGAAATCCAAATAACTACCAAGGAAGATTCTACCACCAGTCCCCATGGGAGAGAAGATCTCCCTATCGAAGATGGCAAGACTATGAGAATACTAGAGACAGGAACTACTACCACCCAGATAGGACAAGAATGGAAGAACGTCCTTTGAGGGATGAGAGATATGATAGGAGAAGAAGGGACTCCCCTCCGCGGTTTGATTATTATGCTGTTCCGACATATAATAGGTATGAACATCTGCAAAGAAATGATGATGGAGGAAGATCCCCCTGGCATCTTAAACGACAACCAGAGAGACATAGAAGAGAAAGGACACCTTATCGTTTTTTAGATCAACGCCATCGAGTGTCTCCGAGACGCCAACACCACGAGGATCCCCCATAGAGACAAGACAGGCGCACTCCGAATCCCAGTCCAGACAGGAGAACGAGAAGAAGAGAAGACAGGAAACGAGAGGGACAGAGGGATCAAGACAGGGGGGATTATCAAAGAAATACCCCAAGAAGATCTGTAGAAAAAAAGAGAGGGAAAAGCGAAAAACGAGAAGAGGATGCAGAGCAGGAATCAAAGAGCAAAAGAAAAAGAGAATATTAGGGGAAGGTATTATCAACATCAGTGGGGTAGAACTAACACCAGAAGAAATAAAAGTACTTGATAAGGGATTAAAGTTTGCCCCAAGGAAGAATTTGAATAAATTTAATGCATATGTTGATATCAATAAGTTTATTAGGAGCTTGAACATAAAGAAATACATGATCAGTAACCCATTAGAAAGAAGAGGTAAAACTGTACCTGAGAATGATGGAATCATTTTTAGTAATCTGAAGAATAAATCTCTTTTTAACCCACCTGCTGGGAAAGATGGACATATCGAAGTTTTTAAAAGAATGATTTTAAAGGATTTACAAGAATTAAAAGTGAAAAATGTGCGGGACTCAAGAAGTATAAAGAATGGTATGAAGAAATTAGAAACAAGAAATGACATTGTAATTAGACAGGCCGATAAAGGAGGAGCCATTGTCATCCAATCTAAAGATGACTATAATGAAGAGTTGAACAGACAAGTGAATGATAAGGACACCTACCAGTTATTATTAAGTAATCCGACATTAAGATACAAAAAAGAATTGGCAAAAGTGATTCAGAAAGGTGTTGATAAGGGCCTCTTAAATAAAAAGGAGGTTCTCTATCTACAGCCAAAAACCTGCAAAATACCTGTAATCTACACGCTACCAAAGATTCACAAAAATAAGGACAAGCCGCCTGGACGTCCTATAGTGAATGGGATTAACTCAGTGTGTGCAAGAATAGGCGAATACATTGACTGGTTTCTACAACCAATAGTCAAGATGACAAAATCTTATTTAAGAGACACGAAACATCTTATTCAACTCCTCAATGATGTGACTTTGAGCGACGGCCCTGTATATCTGGCAACATCCGACGTTTCGTCCCTGTACACAATCATTAATCATGATGAAGCCATACAGGCCACCAAATGGGCCCTAAGAAAGTTTAGCGATTTGAAATGCAAACAGAGAAGATTTTTACTAGACTGCCTAAAATATAGCCTGGACTCCAGCTACTTCTGGCATAAGAATAATTACTACAAACAAATACGTGGAATCGCAATGGGCGCTAAATATGCGCCGAGTGTGGCCAACTTATATATGTCAGAGTGGGAGGAAGAAGTACTGTATAGCAATCGACCCCACCAACTGTTAGTATACAAACGTTTTATTGATGACATTTTCATTATCTGGAGGGGAAACAGAGAAAGCCTTAGTGACTTCTGTTTTTATTTGAACAATAACAACAAAAACATAAAATTGACCTGGGAGATCAGCAACGAGAAAATCAATTTTTTAGATCTTGAAATCAAGAAAGAAGGAACAAAATTATGTACCCAAACATATTTCAAGGCAGTAGACAGGAATAGCTACTTACCTCTAGACAGCTGCCACCACTCACGATGGTTGGATAACATACCTAAAGGCCAGCTGGTAAGACTAAGGCGTAACTGTACTAAAAAAGAAACCTTTATGGAACAGGCCAGATTGGAGAAAGATTCATCCAGAAAGGATATGATGCCAACTTTATCGAAGAAAAAATTAATGATGTCGCAAGAATGGAGAGAGAAAAACTGATTCAGGATGGGGTAAGAAATCCTACTCAACAAGATAATGTATCCATCATTATGGATTATAATATCCACTATAAACAAATCGAAAAAATTATCAGAAAATATTGGGACATCATCAAGACAGATCGACATTTGGGCCCTATTTTATCTGATGCACCTAAATTTGTCTATAGGAGAGCACCGACATTGAGAGATCGCCTAGCAAAAAATGTTCTAGACCCCCCTAAAAAGAAAAAATTCTCTTTCTTTGAGGGAAAGGGTTTTTACCCTTGTAAAAACTGCTATGCTTGCAGACACACAAGAGAAGACAAAAAGAAAAAATCGAGCTTCATATCCACAGTCACAACACAAAACTACGTGATAGAAGATTTCATCTCATGTAGAAGTGAAGGAGTTGTGTATTTGTTAGAGTGCCCGTGCCGTATCCAATATGTTGGCAGAACTAAGAGGGCATTATGGATTAGATTGAAAGAACATGTACAAAATATTAAAAAAAGATTTGACAAGCATAGCCTATCCAGACACTATTTAGAGCATCATAATAGTGATCCCTCATCATTGAGAATATGTGGGATTGAGAAATATAAACCCCATTGGAGGGGTGACAACAAAATTATTAAAATCAGTCAGGCCGAATCCAGATGGATTCATGAACTACAGACTCTATCGCCTCTAGGACACAACGTGGAATTCGATTTAAATTGTTTTATCTCCAATTTTTAATAGTTTTAGACCATTACCTACATCAATATGCAATTTCTCCTTATGTGGGTATTATATCTGGTATACCCGTTGGGTTCATGTCCATTAACATCTTTTAGTAATTTTCACTTCTGTATTAGATCTATGTTTTATTCTGACTGCAGGCACTGGGTGTGAGGTTTTACCCTTAGTTCTTTGGGTACCCTATGAGTAGGGGTCATTATGGATATTCTATAGATTATATTTACCATTAAGTATTTTAACCTATTTTAATTATTCCTCTAGACGGTTTTAAAATAATTTTGGGCATCTGGTTTTAACCATATCCATTGATTAGTGAGTTAGGGGTGACCCATCTTTTTTTAACAACAGATTTTACCTATTAATTCCTCATTGTATAGATTTATTCTGTATGTGGGGTCCCGTATCAGTATTGTGGGTGATATCTTCAGTTACCACAAGATGGCGATGATAGCACTGTTGGCACAGGAATCAATAATATATATTGCAGGAATTTGTAAAGTTAAAGGTTTTAAAGATTATGTTTTATATTCGGTTTTTAATATTTGCTTATGAAGAAGAGCTTATGAATACTGATCATGTGTTTAAAAGTTTGGCTGTATTTACCCTTCATACCTTCCTATGGATGAGGACTATGCACGTAAGCTAGAATTGTAATTGGTTGGTTTGCCGTTGCTATGGCAACGGCGTGCACATAAACTGAATGGCTGGCACCGGACTCCTCATCCCTTTGATAAAGTCACGTGGTGTGACGCAACGCGTCAGGGTAGGAGGAGTCAGGTGCCAACGCTTCCAGGGGACGGCCGAACCCGGAAGCACACTACATCCATTGTTCGTTCGCATTTTAGATGTAAGTTACTACGTTTTCAATAAAATTTTTATGTTAAAGTACTACACTATGAGACCTTTCCTTTGTCCCTAATCACTACTACTGGGATTACTGGGAACGGCGGGAGGAGATCCAGAGAGCCAGACCCATTAACACCACTCCAGGGAACCCATCCGTTCTGGGATCATACATCTGCTCTACCTGGCCCATTGGGGGTCGCTGTTGGAGTGAGCGGCGGGAGGAGACCCAAAGAGCCAGACCCACTGACAACACTCCAGGGAACCCATCCCCTCCAGGATCACCTATCTGCTCTACTAGGCCCACTGGGGGCCGCTGTTGGAGGTGAGAGGCTGGGGGAAACATTTGATGGTTGCACCAGAATTTATATGAAGATTATCACCAGCTACTGCACATTTGGCACCTTATTCACAGCTCATTCCCTGTGGACATTACCCATCACTGTTGCACAGTTATACACTTTTTGGACTGTTTTGCACTATTAGCACTTTGGGACAGCATCTCTGTTGTGGGATTGTTTGTCCATATATCATTACTGTTTGAGCTATCCACTTTTAGTACATCAGTGCATGCATTATAGTTTTGACTGCACTGCTATCACCATCATCACCTCTTAGATTTTGCTTTAATAATATTTATGTGGAATTTCCATGCACGGTGTATTTTATTTTAAACCACTTTATTGCACATCCATTTGTGGTATATAAATAGTATATATGTTATACAAGTATTAGCACTAGGGATTTATTTGAATTTATTTGCGATTTGAGGCGTTTTCATGTCATGTATCATTGTTACCTTGTTGTGCACTAGGGATTGTGTGCTTTTAGATTAGCATCATTATTCTTAGTTTTTGTAATATTGTCACGTTCCTTTTAAATAGAGTGGCCTTTATATTATTCACTTCACTTGACACTTTGGCGATTTTGATTTGTATTCCATTCTATTCATGTCCTGTTGTGGCACTTATGTTGTGATGCATTCCTACATGAAGATATGAAGATTAGAGTGTTTGGCAGTCTGATCGTTGTTCTTATTGATCCTGGTCAGTTTTTTATTTGCTAGTGTGGTACTGTTCAATAGAGTAGCGCTACATATTTTACAGATATCTATTGCTTTCCTGGGGGAACTGAGTGGACCCTATCTATGTTGGCAGCTCTCTACTCAGTACCTCATTGTTGAGTTTTAGTTTTGCATTCTCTTTACCAGTGTGGTTTTTGCGCACTAGTCCTCTTATTATTTATTTAGAAAAATTAGATAAAGACAATAAATTAAAGAAATTAAAGAAATACCAAAGAGCTCTAAAAGTAAAATAGAGTGTATAAATGGCAGGAGGAATTGGTTGAAATAGCTTTGACTAAATCTATGGATTCTTCTTCAGAAAGGTTGGAACATATTCAGCCTTCGGGCATTCCCGCATGTTCCACCTCTGGTGGAGGAGGATCGGGGGGACCATAGGCCCCTCCATTTAGGGTAACAGGAATAATTGGGAAGGTGTTGGAGGAAGGGGAGCAATGGCAAATTCCAGTGCCCCATCTTACCCCACTCCCAAAAGCAACCACTATGGAAATAACGATTGTGTGGGTTATGAAGTCGCCATACAAAATCATTTTAAGCCCCTATACCAAGACGAGGACTCTCAGAGAGGCCACCAACCCTATAGGGGTTTTCAGAGGAGGGGGCATGGAGATCCACCTACAAGGGGAGGTTGTAACCCGAACAGGAGATATTATGGTCAGAGAGGGAATTGGACAGGAAAAGGGAGGGGTGGTCCACCCAATTCACCTTGGTACAATACCAGGGAACCCATTATGGCCAGCAGGCGGATCCACATTGGCAAAAATGGGAGGCACCTATCTGGCAACAACAAGGAGCACAAAGAAAGAACATAGTGGAAAGAGAGGAAGGAAGAATAAAAAGAAAGAGAGAGTAGTGGGAAAAGGGATTTTCAATTTGAGTGATGAGGGTTTTTGAGTTAGGTCTAAAGTATGCCCCAGATAGGGGACTAAATAAACTTGATGCTTTTATTGATACAGAAAAATTTGTCAGGAAATTAAAAATTAAAAAGCATTTTGCCTAAAATCCCATTATAAATATTCAAACCACGGAACATGAATACCAGGACAGCGGGTTGAGAAATCAATCGGTGTTTAATCCTTAAAAGTTGTCTAATCAATTCCTGGAGATGTTTAAAACTATGGTTGAGCAAGACATTAGATTGATAAAAGCTAAAAGGGGAAATATTAAAGTCAACATCCAAAAAGGAATAGAGGCATTAGAAAAAAGAAAAAATATAGCCATTCGTCCAGCAGATAAAGGTGGGGGTATTGTGGTTTTAATAAAAGAGGATTATATTAGAGAACTTAATAGGTTGGTAGGTGAAACCAATACCTATAAGAAAATTAAAGGTGGCCCCACTAAAAAATGTAAAATCTCCTTAAAGACTTTGTAGAAAAGGCTAAAGAAATAAGGATTGTTACTAAAAAAAGAGGCTATGTGTGTGATGGAAAAATCTGGACAGCCGCACTCCGGATTGGAAAAGTGAAAAATAAAATCCTCTTTATTGAGAAAGTAATAACATGATTAAAATCCGTACATGGCTTTGTTGGGATAATGCAGCATAACCGCTAACGCGTTTCACGCTTACTCATAGCTGGTTTGTACAAAAGTGATCACAACTTATATACACATAATTTGTCTACCACATGACTACATATTGATTATCTGATTCTAAACAGCTGGTCGTTAGTCTGTGTGGGATTTTTTTTTTTTTGGCATAGATGTAATTGGATGTGCATCCTATAGTGGAATCACTAATGAAGACATGAATATATAAATGAAATGTGTTCATGTTGAGAAATGTCAACATATATGAATAAAAAAAAAATATTCAAGGTTTTCGAAAAAACATATTTGTTGTTTTCCAAAATCACAAGAATGAGATGAGTGCTGGAATTTGACGTTCAAACGTATAAATTATCATACGGATAGGCGCAAGTATGGGCAAACTATGTGAACTGGTGGTTGCGGTATAATGTAAATGGTGTATAGAGTGAAAATTGGGTCTATATGCATATGGTAAAAAAAAAAAAAAAAAAGTGTGCATCCAACACCACTAGCGGTGTAAAAAAAAGCTGAATGTGTGTATGGTGCATATATATAAAAAAATTTTCTTTCTTTTTTCCTTTTTCTTTCTCTTCCCTTTTAAACCACATAAAGGTGAAAATGTGAATAATAATAAAAAATAATAGTAAAACGCAATTCTTTATATATGTGTATGTGTACGACGATTTCAGCTTTCAAAAAACGTGATAACGTGTGTGAATTGGAAGTTGGACAGAAAACTAGCGTTCTGTCACAATGATGTGTCCAATAATCTCCTGATTTACAGGGGTCTATGTGTGAATAAGTGCTTTTACTTCAATTCCTACATGTGTGAATTTTAATCTTTACAGCATATAAAAGATTATGAAACTTATCACTCACTGATAACCCCGCCACTCCAGTTTCACAAAAGTGCTCATTTAAAACCTTGCATCATTCCGTATGGGATGCATTCATCCCAATCAAGCAACAACATTAACGTTGCTGAACGTCTTTCTTTGAAGAAATCCTATCTCTCGATGAATTGTCTTCAAGTGTATGGGCAGAACTATATGAGGTGGATAAAAATGGGGAAAAAATACAGTGTTTGCGCACCTGTCACTATTCTTTTATGCATAGTATAGTATTAGCAGTGACTATATGACAGGTTCATCCAATATGTGTTTATATCATTGGATAAGTTACAATCTCACTCAACCAATTATTATGTGAAATGAACAACTGATCTACCCTTTTGAAGACCACAGCTCTTAAATCAACTCAAAACACATGAGAACTTTGCAGAGAAAGTAATAAACTATATACACATATAGTAAAAAACATTTGTACAAACATTTGTGTAAAGTTGGTGTTGTGGTCTACTGACAGCTGCCATCAAACAATAATGTCTAATTAGAGACGAGATTCAAGTGACAGTAAAATGCGAAAGATATAATAAATTGTTTCTTTTTTAATTTTTTAATGAAAGCATATATGCATATCACTAGTCATTTGCTCGTATGAGTGGGGGGATGTGTGGCCCAATAAAATGGATCGATTGCTGGGGATATGTGTAAACTCAAAACACATGAGAGTTCAATCAAACCACAACATTAACGTTGCTGAACGTCTTTCTTTGAAGCAATCACATCTCTCGATGAATTGTCTTCAAGTGTATGGGCAAAACTATGTGAGACTATCGCTAGTCATTTGCTCGTATAAGTGGGGGGATGTGTGGCCCAATAAAATGGATCGATTACTGGGGATATGTGTAAACTCAAAACACATGAGAGTTCAATCAAACCACAACATTAACGTTGCTGAACGTCTTTCTTTGAAGCAATTACATCTCTCGATGAAATGTCTTCAAGTGTATGGGCAAAACTATATGAGATGGATAAAAATGGGACAAAAAATACAATGTTTGTGCACCTGTCACTATTCTTTTATGTATAGTATAGTATTGGCAGTGACTATATGACAGGTTCATCCAATATATGTGTTTATATTAATGGATAAGTTACAATCTCACTCAACCAATTGTTATGTGAAAATAAGCAACTGATCTACCCCTTTAAAGACCACAGCTCTTCAATCAACTCAAAACACATGAGAACTTTGCAAAGAAAGTAATGAACCATGTATACTTGTGGTGAAAAACATTTGTGCAGAGTTAGTGTTATGGTCTACCTACAGTTGCCATCAAACAATAATGTCTAATTAGAAACGATATTCAAGTGACAGTGAATGTGAAAGATATAATGAATTATTTCTTTTTTGCTGAAAGCATATATGCATATCACTAGTCATTTGCTCGTATGAGTGGGAGGATGTGTGGCCCAATTAAATAGATCGATTACTTTCTGCTGCAGCTGTGAGCCAGGTGTACCAAGTCCCCCTCTACTAGTTTTTGGAATGTGTCAAGATTCTTACCTCTAGCTGCCACCGGATAAAAATCTGATCTACCCCTGGAGATCTCAATGTGAACATCCGTGGGATTTAGAGGACAAGGATCTGACTCATGTGCCAAATCTGTTAGATCCTGTAAAGCACGGTTGTCAACAAATAGTATGGGTGAAGAAGGGGACTTACCTGTGTCACAGCTGTCTACAGACTCATTGGGCTCTTCCACTGCACAATCAAAAAAATGTTTCCTAAGAGTTAAAGTCCTTGAAAATTTATTAATGTCCAAAATTGTTTCAAAAAGGTTGAAATGTCTGCTAGGACAAAACTTCAAACCTTTGGCCAACAGGCTGATCTCTTCTGTACTCAGTTGTTTTTTGGACAAATTAATCACACTGTGTTTTACTTCCTCGGCGACTTCGGCGTCTTCTCCCGCAGCATGTAGAGTGTGTTGTTTGTGGCGTTTGTGTTTCCTACCACCTCTTCTTGTCTTTTTGTGGAGGGTTTCTTTCTCTTGGTTTGTCTGGACCTGTGAGGGTTTCCAGGGGAGCGGCTATTGGTGGATCTGATAGATTCTGGTGGGGTTGAAGATCTGCCAAATGATGAATTTGACATGGTGCGTGCTGGGGTGTTGTCGGCCGACTCCCCTTCATGGTCAGAGAAGCTTACTCGTTTACCTCGGTTTTTACGGGATATGTTGGACTTGTAAAGTTTTTTGTTTAACCTTTCATCGAGTTCATTGTATTTTTTGTCCCATTTTTATCCATCTCATATAGTTTTGCCCATACACTTGAAGACATTTCATCGAGAGATGTGATTGCTTCAAAGAAAGACGTTCAGCAACGTTAATGTTGTGGTTTGATTGAACTCTCATGTGTTTTGAGTTTACACATATCCCCAGTAATCGATCCATTTTATTGGGCCACACATCACCCCACTTATACGAGCAAATGACTAGCGATAGTCTCACATAGTTTTGCCCTTACACTTGAAGACAATTCATCGAGAGATGTGATTGCTTCAAAGAAAGACGTTCAGCAACGTTAATGTTGTGGTTTGATTGAACTCTCATGTGTTTTGAGTTTACACATATCCCCAGCAATCGATCCATTTTATTGGGCCACACATCCCCCCACTCATACGAGCAAATGACTAGTGATATGCATATATGCTTTCATTAAAAAATTAAAAAAGAAACAATTTATTATATCTTTCGCATTTTACTGTCACTTGAATCTCGTCTCTAATTAGACATTATTGTTTGATGGCAGCTGTCAGTAGACCACAACACCAACTTTACACAAATGTTTGTACAAATGTTTTTTACTATATGTGTATATAGTTTATTACTTTCTCTGCAAAGTTCTCATGTGTTTTGAGTTGATTTAAGAGCTGTGGTCTTCAAAAGGGTAGATCAGTTGTTCATTTCACATAATAATTGGTTGAGTGAGATTGTAACTTATCCAATGATATAAACACATATTGGATGAACCTGTCATATAGTCACTGCTAATACTATTACAATCTCGATGACAATTCATCGAGAGATGGGATTTCTTCAAAGAAAGACGTTCAGCAACGTTAATGTTGTTGCTTGATTGGGATGAATGCATCCCATACGGAATGATGCAAGGTTTTAAATGAGCACTTTTGTGAAACTGGAGTGGCGGGGTTATCAGTGAGTGATAAGTTTCATAATCTTTTATATGCTGTAAAGATTAAAATTCACACATGTAGGAATTGAAGTAAAAGCACTTATTCACACATAGACCCCTGTAAATCAGGAGATTATTGGACACATCATTGTGACAGAACGCTAGTTTTCTGTCCAACTTCCAATTCACACACGTTATCACGTTTTTTGAAAGCTGAAATCGTCGTACACATACACATATATAAAGAATTGCGTTTTACTATTATTTTTTATTATTATTCACATTTTCACCTTTATGTGGTTTAAAAGGGAAGAGAAAGAAAAAGGAAAAAAGAAAGAAAAATTTTTTATATATATGCACCATACACACATTCAGCTTTTTTTTACACCGCTAGTGGTGTTGGATGCACACTTTTTTTTTTTTTTTTTTACCATATGCATATAGACCCAATTTTCACTCTATACACCATTTACATTATACCGCAACCACCAGTTCACATAGTTTGCCCATACTTGCGCCTATCCGTATGATAATTTATACGTTTGAACGTCAAATTCCAGCACTCATCTCATTCTTGTGATTTTGGAAAACAACAAATATGTTTTTTCGAAAACCTTGAAAAAATTTTTTTATCATTCATATATGTTGACATTTCTCAACATGAACACATTTCATTTATATATTCATGTCTTCATTAGTGATTCCACTATAGGATGCACATCCAATTACATCTATGCCAAAAAAAAAAAAAATCCCACACAGACTAACGACCAGCTGTTTAGAATCAGATAATCAATATGTAGTCATGTGGTAGACAAATTATGTGTATATAAGTTGTGATCACTTTTGTACAAACCAGCTATGAGTAAGCGCTCTATGGGAGCGTGAAACGCGTTAGCGGTTATGCTGCATTATCCCAACAAAGCCATGTACGGATTTTAATCATGTTATTACTTTCTCAATAAAGAGGATTTTATTTTTCACTTTTCCAATCCGGAGTGCGGCTGTCCAGATTTTTCCATCACACACATACCATTGGAATAGCAATTGCTGGCACCTGGGGCTCTCACAATCATCCACACAGCGGAGGACGGGAAGCTTGAACCCGGTCACCTAGAGCGGTGGTAACTATCTTGTTCATCATAAAAAAAGAGGCTAGATACCTCATTCCTGATGCTCCAAAGCTTCCAGTTATCTATCAATTGTCGAAAATATACAATAGGGATTGTTACTAAGAAAGAGGCTAGATACCTCATTCCTGATGCTCCAAAGCTTCCTGTTATCTATCAATTGCTGAAAATATATAAAGATTCAGAATGCCGACCAGGAAGACCAATTATCAGTGGCATAAATTCCATCTTCTCTAGAATAGGCAAATATGTTGATTATTTTTTACAGCCCATTGGTCAAACATATCCCTCCTACCTGAGAGATAGTAAGCATCTTATGAATCTGCTCAAAGACGTACCAATACATGATAGCACATTAATTGTGACCATTGATGTTGAATCACTTTATACTAATCTTATACAACAGGACATCTTATTAACCACTAAAATACCCCTATATTCTAAATCTGACCTCAAAAGGGAACAGAAGGGGTTCCTGATTGAGGCATTGGAGCGAGCAATGTATAATAACAATTTTTGTCATGAGGGATCATACTTTAAAGAGGTCAAGGGAGTGGCTATGGAGCCAAATATGCTCCCAGTGTAGCAAACATATTAATGAGTCAATGGAAAGAGCATAACATATTTGAGGTTCCCACACCTGAAATTTCTTTGTACAAAAGGTACATTGACGATATCATTATCCTTTGGAATGGTACAGTGGAGGCACTGGAAACATTTTTGAGTAACATCAATAATAATTGTTATGGATTAAAATTAACAGGAAACTGGGATTTATGTGAAATTAGTTTCCTTGATTTGGTCTTGGTAAAAGCAAATGGATGCATTCAAACCAAGACTTATTTCAAGGGCACTGATAGGAATAGTTATATCCCCATGGCTACCTGCCACAATCCCAGGTGGTTGGGCGGGGTTCCAAAGGTTCAACTTATGGGAATCAGGCATAATTGTGACAATATGTCAGGTTATTTACATCAGTCAGAGATTGTGGTTAATAAATTCAAAGAAAAGGGATATCGAGATCAGGACCTTAGGTCTATTCAATCACAGATTATGGACATGGATAGAAAATTACTTTTGGAGGACAAACCCTTAGATTTCATAGCCTTTTTGACTAATTTTAGCCGAGATTACAAAAGTTTAGAGAAGATAGCTATGCAACATTAGCCATTACTGTTGAGAGACAGGACGTTGTCAAAATTGCTGCCCAATCACCCCAGGTTTATCGATTGACGTGCACCTAATTTAAGGAACAGACTAGCTCCTAACGTATTAAACCCTCCAAAGAAAGTTGGTACTTACTTGGATGTAACAGGGTTTTACTACTGTACGAAGGGATAGGATGGCTTTAGCGTGATACATCACTTCCGCCATTTGCAACGCAGCTGGAACGCTAACAGCGTCTACAACAAATGGATGTTTAAGCTGCTATAGAGATTTGTTTTTAATTCATTTTAAACTCATTTTTGGAATAAATTGCAAAATACTTCACAAGGGAAGCCCTTTTTGTCTTTGCTTTTTTCCACTTATCCCTGGATACCTGTTCGGATTGAAGCTGTGGAAATGAAAATTTCCACATTGGGATTTCCTATAAGCGTTCATGATTACCTGTAATGGGTTTCATGGGATCCTGATTGAATATCCATTCAGACCGGTGCTGTGGCTGTGAGGATTTTCCATTGGCATTATTCACAGGCGTTTATGACTTCCTGTAGTGGGTGTCATCGAATTTTTGTGGGTAGGATGTTTTCAAAAGTGAACAAATATTAACAGCGCTAGTAGAGTTATTTCAACATATACAATCACAATGAAAAGTGCACAAGTGCAATAGTGATACATCAAATAATAAATGACAGCAAAAAATTATTAATAATTGTTAATAACGGTAAAAAATCTACAGCCAGGTGAGAAGGAAACCTCAGGGACCACACATCAAAGATAGGCTCCCTTCCTGTGACCCCACTAACCGGAAATCGTGGACCCTCAGCTTTGCAGTCTGGGGGTCAAACACACTTAATGGGGTTGTGATGAATTAGAACCAGAACTTGGAGAGGCTTTTTCAGGATGTGTGGCAGGTGATGGTGGTGGAAGATCTACTCTTTGTTGTTCACCAAGAACAGGAAGATTCACATGCACAACTTTGATTGGACACTCATTAGTAGGGATGAGCCGAACACCCCCCGGTTCGGTTCACACCAGAACCTGCGAACGGACCGAAAGTTTGCACAAACTTTACAATCACATTAAAGTCTATAGAACTCAAAGATTCAAAATCAAAAGTGCTAATTTTAAAGGCTAATATGCAAGTTATTGTCCTAAAAAGGGTTTGGGGACCCGGGTCCTGCCCCAGGGGACATGTATCAATGCAAAAAAAGTTTAAAAACGTCAATTTTTCCGGGGGCAATGATTTTAATGATGCTTAAAGTGATAAAAAAAAGTGAAATATTCCTTTAAATGGCGCATGTTTCCCGTGCTTAGAACAGTCCCTGCACAAAATGACATTTTTAAAGGAATAAAAGTCATTTAAAACTGCTTGCGGCTTTAAAGTAATGTCGGGTCCCGGCAATATGAAAGAAAATCAGTAGGATAAATAGCATGGGTACCCCCAGTCCATTACCCGGCCCTTTTGGTCTTCTGTGGATATTAAGGGGAACCCCGCACCCAAATTATAAAAAGGAAAGGCGTGGGGCCCCCAGGCCCTATATACTCTTAACAGCAGTATACAGGCAGTGCAAACAAAACAGGGACTGTAAGTTTGTTGTTAAGTAGAATCTGTTTGTAATTTTGAACTGGTACATTTTTAAAGTGTAGCTCCAGCCAAAAAATCTATTTTTAAGCTTTTTGGAAAACATAGGGAAGGGCTATCACCCTTGTAACATTTGTTTTGCTGTCTGTGCACCTCTTTAGAAGATTTCACCTCACTTTCTATCCCAATGACAAATGTTTTTTGAAAATGTGGATTTTTTAGTGAAACAAGGATTGGTGGTAAAGCATCAGTGAAGAGGAGACACGTTTTTCCCATATTAACTCTTACAGGAGAGAATTTGCCTTTCTAGGGGTAGATTTCATCTCACTTCCTGTTGTCTCCTTCTGTTTGCAAGTAGGAGTCGTTTGTAAGTTGGATGGTTTAAAGTAGGGGCCTGCCCTATATACTCTGCAGAAATTGGGGCCTTAGGTGTTGGTGTTGCCACAACACTGTAAGCCCTCACAGTTACTCTTGGTGGGTGCAGGAATGGGCCGTGCTGTGAAATATTAGATCAAGAATTGTAATTACATGCCATTGTTGAACAGTGGTAGAAAAATTGGGCCTTTGGTGGTGGTGGTGCTGGTGCCACAACACTAAGTCATCACAGTTACTCTTGGTGGGCGCCGGAATGGGCCCTGCTGTGAAATATTAGATCAAGAATTGTAATTACATGTCCCTGTTGAAGAGGGGCAAAAAAATTGGGCCTTTGGTGGTGATGGTGGTGTTGCCACAACACTGTAAGCCCTCACAGTTACTCTTGGTGGGCGCAGGAATGGACCCTGCTGTGAAATATTAGATCAAGAATTGTAATTACATGTCCCTGTTGAACAGGGGCAGAATAATTGGGCCTTAGGCACTGGTGCCACAACACTGCAACCCCTCACAGATGTATAGTTGGAGCGCAGGAATGAGCCCTGCTGCAACGTATTGCATCAAAAATTGTAATTATACACCCCTGTTAAACAGGGGCTGAAAACTTGGGCCTTGGGCACTGGTACTGGTGCCACAACACTGCAACCACTCACAGATACTCTAGTTGGAGCACAGGAATGAGCCCTGCTGCAAAGTATTGCATCAAAAATTTTAATTACATGTCCCTGTTAAATAGGGGCTGAAAAATTGGGCCTTGGGCACTGGTGCTGGTGCCACAACACTGCAACCCCTCACAGATACTCTAGTTGGAGTGCAGGAATGAGCCCTGCTACAAAGTATTGCATCAAAAATTGTAATTGCACGCCCCTGTTAGACAGGGGCAGAAAAATTGCCACAACACTGCAACCCCTCACAGATGCTGTAGTTGAAGGAGCAGAAAAATTGGGCTTTGGCCAGTGGTGGCGGTGCCCAGAACCAAAAATGTTCTTGCAAGCTATCAGCATTAAAATTGAGAAGGAAGAGGATTCTGACTCTGCATAACAGGACAGTCACTCAGCAAAATAAATCAATCCTTTACATCAGCATCAGGTGCTTGGTAGCTGGTGATCCAAGACTGATTCATTTTTATGAAGGTGGACAGGTGCACCCTGTGATCGGTTACAAAGCCTCCAGCAGCACTGAATGTGCGTTCCAAAAGAACGCTGGATGCAGGACAGGCCAGTAGCTCAATTGCATACTGTGCAAGCACTGGCCTGTGATCCATCCTCAAGACCCAGTAACCCAGAGGATTTTCGGTGGGAAAGATGTCCAAGTCTGATCTTGCCCCTAAGTAATCCTGCACCATGTAAATTAGACGCTGGCGATGGTTGCTGGAACCGATCAGACCTTGGGGCTGCTGACTAAAAAATTGTCTGAACGCATCGGTCAGACGGCCACATTCTCCACTGCTCCTTCTGTGACTTACCGAAGCCTCAGCAACACGGTTTCCAGGAGGACCAGGAAATTGTAACCTCCCAGGCTCTAGAAACGCGTTGCACAAACCTTTCTGCAAGGCCTCCGGAATATGTTCATTCTCTGCTCCCTCTGTGATAGGAAGATAAGGTCTGCAACCTTACCCTTGTAACATGGATCAAGGAGGGTTGCCAGCCAGTAATCATCCTTCCCCTTGATACCATGAATACGAGGATCCTTCCACAGGCTTTGCAGGATCAGGGAGGCCATGCAGCATAGGTTAGCTGAGGCATTCGGTCCAGAATTCTCTGGGTCACTAAGGATGACATGATCCGCAGCCACCTCCTCCCAGCCATGTACAAGTCCATGGGTTTCTTCGGACTGTAAATGATCCCTTGAAGACTGCTGCTGATGCTGAGTTCCAGGCTCCACCTCCATGCTGACACAATCCTCCACCTCTTCCTCTTCCTGTGTGATCGGCGGGCACGCAGGAACACTGTCTGGATAAAGGGGGCCTTAAGAGCTAAGGAAGTCCTCCTCTTCCTCCCTCTGTTCTGCCTCAAGTGCCCTGTCCATTATTCCATGCAGTGTGTGCTCCAACAGGTGGACAAGAGGGACAGTGTCACTGATGCATGCACTGTCACTGCTCACCATCCTCGTGGCCTCCTCAAATTGGTAAAGGACAGTGCATGCATTCATTTTGGAGGTCAGCCAGCCGAGCACTGGCATTATATGACATGCGGAAATGCACATAGACTTTCCTGGCCTGCCTCAGGACATCCTGTAAGCCCGGGTACCTGCCCAAGAACCGCTGCACCACCAAGTTAAGAGTGTGAGCCAAACAGGGCACATGGATCAGTTTCCCTGTCGGAGGCCGGAGAGGAGGTTGGTGCCCTTGTCACAAACCTCTATACCTGCCTTAAGCTGGTGTGGCGTCAACCACCTCTGAAGCTGCCCCTGCAGAGCTGACAGAATCTCTGCCACAGTGTGGCTCCTGTCCCCCAAGCACACCAGCTCAAGCACCATGTGGCATCTTTTTGCCGCATGCTTGCATAGCCCCTTGAATGCCTATGGAGCACCGCTGGTTCCGAGGACAAACCAGCACAGGAAGAGGCCATGGAGGAAGAAGAAGAGGAGGGGGTGGAGAAGAGAGGTGTGGCAGAATCACCACTAGTAGAATTTTGGAGGAGTGGTGGTGGAACAACCTCCAACACTACTGCACCCTGTCCTGCATCCTTCCCAGCTGCCAGAAGAGTCACCCAGTGCACGATTAAAGATAGGTAATGTCCCTGTCCATGCCTGCTGGACCATGAGGTAGCAGTAATATGCACCTTACCGCTGGCCACCCTGTCCAGTGAGGCCAAGACATTGCCTTCCACATGCCGGTAGAGAGCCGGAATCGCCTTCCATGGGAAAAAGTGGGATTTGGGAACCGGTCACTGAGGAACCACACATTCCACAAACTCACAGAAGGGGGCAGAGTCTACCAACAGAAAAGGTAGCAGATGAAGTGCTAGCAATTAGCCAAGCTAGCATTCAACTGCTGGGCATGTGGATGGCTGGGAACGAACTTCTTTTGGCGGTGCAGCAGCTGGGGGCAGGGAAATTTGCCTGGTACATTCTGATGTCGGTGTACTGATAGCAGATTGCCCACAAATACTTGGCTGTGACACACCTAATTCTACACCTTCATTCCTCTCAGTGCAGGTTTCAGAGAGGACTGAAGGTATAGTGGGGTTGGAGATCCCATCTGATGAGGAGCAAGGAGAGGTCCACTTTGTTCTTTGGTGTGGGTCTTTTAGGTACGCTTGCCAACGAACTGCATGGCAAGTCGACATATGTCTGGTCAAGCATGTGGTGCCCAAGCGGGTGATGTTTTGGCCACGCGAGATACGCTTGAGACATATGTTGCAAAAAGCAGCGGTGGGATCTGATGGACTTGTCTCAAAAAAGGCCCACACCAAAGAACTTTTGGAATAACGTGCAGAGACAGCAGCGCCCTGCACATGCGGAGCTCTGCGGTGTGATGCAGTCAGTGTGCTGCCCTTAAGCAGGCCCCTGGAGGGCATCCTGCCTTATTGGAGATGTGCCTCCTCCTCCTCCTCTCTCCTATCAGGCACCCACGTGGGGTCAGTGACCTCATCTTCCCCTCCCTCCTCATCACTGGAGCAAAGCTAGCAGTATGCTGCAACTTGGGGAACATGGCTGTCAAATTGCTGTCCTTCTTGGGCACCCCCTCTCTCTGGGCTCATGTTACTGCCTTCCTCTAGCTGGGTACCATCATCAGAGCCTTAAAAACGCTGGGCATCCTCCTGGAGCATGCACCCAACACTGTGGTCAAACAGTTTGGGGGACTCCTCAGGAGGACATGGTGGGGCTAGGGAAGGATTGACTGATGCCATTAAGCCGAGGGAAGAGGACGCATTGGCAGCTGCTTTGCCAGACAAAGTACCCTGAGCCTGGGTGAGAGAGGATGAGGAGGATGAGGATGGCTTGGTCATCCACTCGACCAAGTCTTCCCCATGTTGTGGCTCAACATGGCCAACTGCTGAAAAAAAGGACAAGCGTGACCCACTGCCACGTGCCGATGAGGATGCACCGTCTCCATGACCAGCACTGTTACCTCTAGACACAGAGCCTGCTTGCCCTTTTTTATTGGCTTGTGACTGTATGCCTCTCCTTGTTGGCCTTTCAGACATACTAATGGCCTGCAGTAAGATGTAGCTGCACAAAGCTGGGATGTATATATATACTGATACTGCAGCTAGCAGAATCAACTGCCTGCCTGTAGTATTATTAGTATGAGAACACCAGCAATTTTCTTCAGGTAGCTTTAGGTGCACACTGTGCAGAGGACACAGTACACTAACTGTAAATACTGCAGCTGCCTGCCTGTGGTATTAATAGGATCAGAACAACACCAATTTACTTTAGGTAGCTTTAGGTGCACACTGTGCAGAGGACGCAGTACACTAACCGTAAATGCTGCAGCTGCCTGCCTGTGGTACTAATAGGATCAGAAGAACACCACCAATTTTCTTCAGGTAGCTTTAGGTGCACACTGTGCAGAGGACACAGTACACTAACTGTAAATCCTGTAGCTGCCTGCCTGCGGTATTAATAGGATCAGAACACCAGCAATTGTCTTCAGGTAGCTTTAGGTGCACACTGTGCAGAGGACACAGTACACTAACTGTAAATACTGTAGCTGCCTGCCTGTGGTATTAATAGGATCAGAACAACAGCAATTGTCTTCAGGTAGCTTTAGGTGCACACTGTGCAGAGGACGCAGTACACTAACTGTAAATACTGCAGCTGCCTGCCTGTGGTACTAATAAGATGAGAAGAAAACACAGCCAATTTTCTTCACGTAGCTTTAGGTGCACACTGTGCAGAGGACACAGTACACTAACTGTAAACACTGTAGCTGCCTGCCTGTGGTATTAATAGGATTAGTATAAGCAAAAAAAAGATACCGCGCTGAAAAGTTGATACCTAAATCCACTGATAAGAAGCAGCAGCATACAGTGCGATAACACAAAAGTCTAATGAAATTGAGAAAACTGCACTAAAAAATTATGCTAAATAAGTCCACAACAATTGACATGAAGACCAAGAAGTCCATTGAAAACATTAAGGGTCTTAATAACACTGCAGTGTGCACACACAAACAAAGTGCCCGACCACCGTAGCTGTAGATTGAGCTTACCGGACGGCAAGCTTAAAAGGCTGGTGGCTATAGCCAAGCCAAGGCCTCTAAGCTTGAAGATGACCACAATAGGAACAGTGATTCAGATGGTTAAGATCGCTCACTAGGGCCCGCTGCGGCGTCCACACACTCAGTAAATTGCCTAGAAGAAAAAAAGAACTGGCTATAGTATAATATATTCTGAACATCTTATCTATAGGGAGGATTTATTAAAACTGGTGCACACAGAATATGGTGCAGCTGTGCATAGTAACCAATCAGCTTCCAGGTTTTATTCAATACAGACGGCGCTGTGATTGGCCAGTGCATGCTTGGTCAATCATCAGCCAGCAATGCACTGTGATGTCACAGTGAATTATGGGCCATGACGCGCCACTCGAATTTGGCGCGAACGGCCCATAACGTTCGAAATTCGACAAACGGTCGAACATGCGATGTTCGAGACGAACATGGATTCGACTCGAACTCGAAGCTCATCCCTACTCATTAGATATTTTGTGGACTTTACACACATTTTTACACAATATGCATATTATTGTGTTTGCTGACATTGGTTGATGCACTTTTAGCATTTGCACTTTAAATCAACATTTTCATTTTAAAGTTTTTTGAGAGAGCGTGGTTCAAATTAATTAACCTTTAATTTATTTTCTCTCCACTTATTCTTATTTACAACGAGCTACTTTTATTGTTACTATTATTGAATATTTGGTTTGTCATTTGTGCAGGTTTGGTGGTGGTTTATTACTTCCACACATATCTCTATTCATCATTTGCCTCCATAGGAGGTGCACACCCGCAGCATTGGACATTTTTGAACACATGAGTAACAGACCGACGTATACACATGATGTTTTTTCATCAGCTGAGTATTTAGCACTTAAGGATTTGGATCATAATTTTAAATCGCTAAAAAATGTTATGGATAAAAATATTCGGGATATTGCTACACTTGAACAATATGTTAAAAACAAAATGACACCTAGACGTCTACATTGGGATATCGGCCCTAATGATGGGCTTGAAGATTCTGATCTAGACATACAATGGTATAACTTTTTCAATGGGAGTGAACATAAACTATCAGAACTCATTATTTCTACCTTTTAAGGATACTGCAGAATATAAAGAAAAAAAAAACACTCAGGTGCAAAAACATTTAGAAAAATTAGATAAAGATACCAAATTAAAGAAATTAAAGAAATACCAAAGAGATCTAAAAGATTATAAGCAAAATAAAGTGTATAAATGGCTGGAGGAATTGGTTGAAATAGCTTTGACTCAATCTATGGATTCTTCTTCAGAAAGGTTGGAACAAATTCAGCTTTCGGGCATTCCCGCATGTTCCACCTCGGGTGGGGGAGGATCGGGGCAACCACCCGGCCTCTCCACTCAGGGTAACAGGAATAATCAGGGAGGTGTTGGGGGAAGGAGAGTGATGGCAAACTCCAGTGCCCCATCTTAACCCACCCCCAATAGCAACCACTATGGAAATAATGGTTGGGTGGGTTGTTGCCTTATGAGGAGTTTATGAGTAATCTCCATTAGCAACTGGGAATATTTGTATATATATATATATATATATATATATATATATATATATATATATATATAGTTTAGAATAAGAGATAAGATTAGTGTGTATGATATTTTGCTGTGGGTAAGGGGTTAACCTATCTAGATCTAGTAAATATATGACAGGCTTTGGGTTTGAGTATCTAATTCATTTAACAGTTCCTTTTGACTTGCAGGGATGTTAGGATGTGTGTGTTATGGCAGATGCTCTGCGATTTACCTGTCGTAACTTAAAATGCAAGGCAGAGATACCATCTGAGTTGAATACTGTAATGTAGACTTGACGGGGCAGAATTCATTAGCTAAGATAAAGGCTGTGTTAACCAATCCTTTATTCACTTCAAAGGGTGTTTGATATGCTTAGAATATTTCTTTTATCTGTTCAGGAATGGACAATTTGCCCTGGCTATGACATGCATAGTTAAGTGCTCCATTCAAGAAAAGGGAGGACCTTCTCTTTAATTAATTTCTCTTCAAACTAATTATCTCCACAAGAGAGGAGGTGCTATGGAGGGGCTGAGTTATGCTAAATTAAGGGGCAGGGGAAATTGTCCAATCTTGGAGGATATACGCCCAGAGGGAGGAGAGGGGTAACTAATCACCAATCAGGGGGCCCTGTTCAAGTCAATGAGAGATGGGCCTATAGTAATGTGAGTTCAGAATAGAGGAGGGGAGAGATGAATCTGACGTGGGCCTAAAGACATCACTACCGGTAAATATCAGGTCAGCTCCCAGCACTTAAAGGTATACCTGCTTGTCATATGTTTTTTTGTTAGATGTTTGTATTTTGATGAATATACTCTGTATTCTTTTATTTTAACCTAATATTTTCTTCCTTGGGGTAAACTATAGATAGATGGATGTGTATTAGATAGACTTTCAACTACTCACCAATAAATGTTGTTATTGTGTTAAAGCTTTCACTCTTGGTCAAAGAACTCTCATTTAACCCACATCGTATCTTTGAGATATTAAATCTTAAATATAATAAACGGGTTATGAAGTCCCCATACAAAATTGTTTTCCGCCCCTATACCAAGATGAGGGCTCTCAGAGAGGCCACCAACCCTATAGGGATTTTCAGAGGAGGGGGCATGGAGATTCACCTACAAGGGGAGGTTGGAATCTGAAGAGGGAATATTCTGGTCAGAGAGGGAATTGGAGGGGAAGAGGGAGGGGTGGTCCACCCAATCCACCTTGGGACAATCAATACCAGGGAACCCATTATGGCCAGCAGGCGGCTCCACATTGACAACAATGGGAGGCACCTATCTGGCAACAACAAGGAGCACAAAGAAACAACATAGTGGAAAGAGAGGTGGAAGGAAGAATAAAAAGAAAGAGAGTAGTGGGAAAATGGATTTTCAATTTGAGTGATGAGGGAGGGTTCTTGAGTCAGTTCTAAAGTATGCCCCAGATAGGGGACTAAATAAATTTGATCCTTTTATTGATACAGAAAAATTTGTTAGGAAATTAAACATTAAAAAGCATTTTGCCGAAAAGCCCATTATAGATATTCAAACCACGGAACATGAATACCAGGACAGCGGGTTAAGATATCAATCGGTGTTTAATCCTAAAATGTCATCTAATCATTTCCTGGAGACATTAAAAATTATGGTTGAGCAAGACATTAGATTGATAAAAACTAAAAGGGGAAATAGGAAAGGCAACATCCAAAAAGGAATAGAAAGGCATTAGAAAAAAGAAAAAATATAGCCATTCGTCCGGCAGATAAAGGTGGGGGTATTGTGGTTTTAAAAAAAGAGGATTATATTAGAGAACTTAATAGGTTGGTAGGTGACACCAATACCTATAAGAAAATTAAAGGTGACCCCACTAAAAAATTTAAAACCTCCTTAAAAGACATTGTAGAAAAGGCTAAAGAAATAGGGATTGTTACTAAAAAAAGAGGCTAGATACCTCATTCCTGATGCTCCAAAGCTTCCTGTTATCTACCAATTGCAGAAAATACATAAAAATTCAGAATGCCCACCGGGAAGACCAATTATCAGTGGCATAAATTCCATCTTCTCTAGAAAAGGTGAATTTATTGATTATTTTTTACAGCCCATTGCTCAAACATATTCCTCCTACCTGAGAGACAGTGAGCATCTTATTAATCTGCTAAAAGATGTACCAATACATGATAGCACATTAATTGAGACTAGGGATGAGCCGAACACCCCCCGGTTCGGTTCACAGCAGAACATGCGAACGGGCAAAAAATTTGTTCCAACACGCGAACACCATTAAAGTCTATGGGACACGAACATGAATAATCAAAAGTGCTAATTTTAAAGGCTTATATGCAAGTTATTGTCATAAAAAGTGTATGGGGACCTGGGTCCTGCCCCAGGGGACATGTATCAATGCAAAAAAAGTTTTAAAAATGGCCATTTTTTCGGGAGCAGAGATTTTAATAATGCTTAAAGTGAAACAATAAAAGTGAAATATTCCTTTAAATTTCGTACCTGGGGGTGTCTATAGTATGCCTGTAAAGTGGCGCATGTTTCCCGTTTTTAGCAGTCTGAGAGCAAAATGACATTTCTAAAGAAAAAAAGTCATTTAAAAGTATTGCGGCTATTAATGAATTGTCAGTCCCGGCAATACACATAAAAGTCATTGAAAAAAACGGCATGTGATTCCCCCACAGTCCATTACCAGGCCCTTCAGGTCTGGTATGAATATTAAGGGGAACCCTGAACCAAAATTTTAAAAAATAATTTGCGTGGGGATCCAACCAAATTCCATACCAGGCCCTTCAGGTCTGGTATGGATATTAAGGGGAACCCCATGCCAAAATTTAAAAAAACATTGTGGGGGTCCCCCAAAGATCAATACCAGACCCTTATCTGAGCACGCAACCTGGCAGGCCACAGAAAAAGAGGGGGGAGGAGAGAGCGCCCCCTCCTGAACCATATCAGGCCACATGCCCTCAACATGGGGAGGATGGGGACAAGGGCCTCATCTCCACAGCCCTTGCCCGGTGGTTGTGGGGGTATGCGGGTGGGGGGCTTATCGGAATCTGGAAGCCCCCTTTAACAAGGGGACCCCCAGATCCCCCCATGTGAATAGGTAATGGGGTAGCAGTACCCCTACCAAAAAGTGTCAAAAATGTTAAAAAAGACAATAGCCGGTTTTTGACAATTCCTTTATTAATGTATTCTTCTTTCCCCGCTTCTTCTTCCATCTTCTTCTGGTCTTCCTTCAGTTTTCTTCTTCCTCCATCTTGTTCTTCCCCTGCTTCTTCCTCTTTCTTCCTCCGGTCCTCTGCTCCTTCCTAAGGTCTTCTCCTCTGGCATCTTCCTCAGGCTTCCCCGCTGTGTCCTCCAGATGATCCGCCTCAATGGCAGTCTCCTGCTGTGTGACGCTTCTGTTCTTGTCACAGTTCTTATATACCCGGTGACCCCACCCCTCTCTAATGCACGGGGACTTCCTTATGGCTTTCCCTGTGGTATCAGAGGGGGATGGAGTCACCCGTTTATGTAAACCACTTGCCGACCAATGCACGCCGATGTACGTTGGCAGAATGGCACTGGCAGACAAAGGGGCATACAGTTACGTCCCCTTTGAGAAGTTGTGATGTGAGCACGTGCGACCCACCGCGGTCTCCATGACCACGGGTCCCGCGGACTCTGTGTCCGCTGAGTTCCCGCAATCGTGTCACGGAGAGGGAGAACGGAGAGATGCTTATGTAAACAAAGCATTCCCTGTTCTGCCTAGAGACAGGACAGTGATCCACTGCTCTCTGTGATCGAGAGCAGTGATCACTGTCCTGTGTGTTCAAGCCCAGCCCCCTCACAGTTAGAATCCCTCCCTAGGATACACTTAACCCCTTCACTTCGCACTGATCGCTTTATAAAGGACAATGGTCCCAAAAATGTGTCAAAAATGTCCGATGTGTCCGCCATAATGTCGCAGTACCAATAAAAATCGCAGATCGCCACCATTACTAATAAAAAAAAATTTAAAATAAAAATGCCATGAAACTATCCCCTATTTTGTAGACACAATAAATTTTGTGCAAACCAATCAATATACGCTTATTGTGATTTTTTTTACCAAAAATATGTAGAAGAATACATATCGGACTAAACTTAGAAAAAAAAATGTTTTTTTTTTATATATTTTGGGGAGATATTTATTACAGCAAAAAGTAAAAAATACTGCACTTTTTTCAAAATTGTCGCTCTTTTTTTGTTTATAGCACAAAAAATAAAAACCGCATAGGTGATCAAATGCCATCAAAAGAAAGCTCTATTTGTGGGGAAATAAAGGACGTCAATTTTGTTTTGGTACAGCATCCCACGACCGCGCTATTGAGAGTTAGAGCGACGCAGTGCCAAATCACAAAAAATGCTCTGGTTTTTAAGCAGCCAAATGGTCCAGGACTGAAGTGGTTAAACAGGTCAAGGGAGTGGCTATGGGAGCCAAATATGCTCCCAGCATAGCAAACATATTAATGAGTCAATGGGAAGAGCATAGCATATTTGGGGTTCACACACCTGAAATGTCTTTGTATAAAAGGTACATTGACGATATCGTTATCCTTTAGAATGGTACAGTGGAGGAACTGGAAACCTTTTGAGTAACATTAATAATAATTGTTATGGATTAAAATTAACAGGAAACTGGGATTTATGTGAAATTAGTTTCCTTGATTTTGTCTTGGTAAAAGCAAATGGGCGCATTCAAACCAAGGTTTATTTCAAGGGCACTGATAGAAATAGTTCTATCCCCACGGCTAGCTGCCACCATCCCAGGTGGTTGGGCAGGGTTCCAAAGGGTCAACTTATGAGAATCAGGCGTAACTGTGACAATATGTCAGATTATTTACATCAGTCAGAGATTGTGGTTAATAAATTCAAAGAAAAAGGATATCGAGATCAGGACCTTAGGTCTATTCAATCACAGATTACGGAGATGGATAGAAAATTACTTTTGGAGGACAAACCCAAAAAGAAATCAGACTTAGATTTCATAGCCTTTTTTAGCCGAGATTACAAAAGTTTAGAGAAGATAGTTATGAAACATTGGCCATAACTGTTGAGAGACAGGACATTGTTAAAATTGCTGCGCAACCACCCCAGGTTTATCTATCGACATGCACCTAATTTAAGGAACAGACTAGCTCCTAATGTATTAAACCATCCAAAGAAAGTTGGTACATTCTTGGATGTAACAGGGTTTTACTACTGTAAGAAATGTAAAGCATGTTAATTGGCAAGGAATATTGCTAGAAAAGTATTGAATTTTACATCATTCAGCACAGGGTGTGAATACAAAATCGAGAAATTCATTACATGCAAATCGGCCCATGTAACCTATCTTATTATTTGCCCATGCAAGCTGCAATACGTAGGACATACTAAAAGAAATTTATGTACCCGCATCAATGAACACTGTCTCTGAGTTTCCAAGTCCATCTAGCTTTGAACAACATTGGTTCATAAGTGTTTATATATATATATATATATATATATATATATATATATATATATATATATATATATATATATATATACATATTTTTTTCATTACATTGTATACTCCATGGTTACTCTGTTTGTACTGATTTTTATATCAGCTGACATATACAATGGACTTGGATAAATGTTATATGGAACACACACTTTATCATATAGGGTCATACGTTTTTGGACCCTTTTGACTAATTGTCATGATACCATGTCTGTGTTGATACTTATTTGGTTCATTATACCCCCTACAGATGTACTACACACGCATCTACCGCTGATGAAGCAAGCATGGTCTTGTGAAATGCGCTGGGATACTTTTTCGCTTTCAATATGTTTTTATTTTCAATGATGTCATACAAATTATGCATTAACATATTTAGATTGCACAGGAGGGAACGCCTCCTCGAACATGAGACAAAAAGGTTACAATTCGAGTGCAAAAAAATAAAAAAGAACAGACAATATACGGTTTCAATGCCTCAAGGGCTGGTGGAGAGGACAGCCTGATATATAACCTTAACTAAGCTTTATGTAAGCAGTCTCCATGTTTTGCCCCCCACACAGCACGGGATCTTTCCCCATCCCCGGCACCCCTGACGGGATCTAGCTGTGCCAGGTGGGGAAATCTCCCTACTTCTCCTTTGCCCATTTGGTCTGGGCCATCAGGAGTGTGTAGGGGTTATGAGTCCCCGTAAGCTAGGTAATATACCGTATGGTAGCTTTCCATTGAATTGCAACCAGATAGTTAATTTAAAGTGAGATAGAAGACAGGAAGAAGAGGTGAAAGAGAAGAAGAGAAGAGTGAGGCGGGAAGAGGGGTGGGGGGGTTCATTAAGGTGGGTGGGGAGGGAAAAGGAGTGCCTTTGTGTACCTCTATTAATACTGAGGAATAAAGCAGTCTAGTTGTGGGTTAGGTGGTGATGCGCACCTGAACCCCTGGTATGAGGGAGGTTCCCATAAATTGGGCCCAAGGTTCCCATATTGTTTGGAATTTCTTGGAGGTGTTTGACGTGATGCTATAGAGTTTTTCTTGGGCCATGATCCATGAAACCTTCCTTTTTACTGCGTTAAACGAGGGCCTCGGCTGTTTCCAGGCTTTGGCAATGGAGATTTTAGTGCCCAGCAATATAAAATTGATCAGTGTTTGGTTAGCCTTCGAGATTCCAGGAAGGTTAGCATTAAGAATAGCCACCTCTGGGGACCTAGGGATCTGGCAAGTCGTCACCTTGTAAATCATAGAGAAAACTTTCCTCCAAAAAGTGCGCAGTTTGGGGCATTCCCACCAAATGTGGGCCATTGTGCCCCGGTGATGACATCCTCTGTAACACAGGGGGTTCGCTGAGGGATAGATTGCTGCTAACCTGGTAGGGGTCATGTACCATCTGGTTATCAGTTTGATGCTTGCCTCCATCAAAGAGATGTTCTGGATCCCCTTAAAGGATTTAGTTAGAGCTGCTTGCCAAATCTCTATGTCCCTGCTGCATTGGAAGTCAGCCTCCCAGGCCTGCATGTATGTGGTTTTGTCCGTTGGGTAAGTGAGGGCCGAATATATCACAGATATGCCTCCCCTCTGCTCCATGGCTTGTCCGCACCATTGTTCATATGTAGTGAATTTAGGGGGGAGCGGTTTCTCGTGCCAAATTGAGTGTAGAAAGTGAGTGATTTGGTGAAAACGGAATCTTTCCGAATCCGGGAGGTCTAGGTGTTTGATACAGAAATTGAGGGTGATTGGTCCATTGGGGGTGAAGAAGTGCCCTATCCGGTATAGCCCTTTGTCCAGCCACCATTTGAATGCTGAGATGTCCAGTCCAGGTGGAAAATCAGGGTTGTGGAATAAGTGTGCTAGGGGACGACCTGTGGAGACCAGGGCAGTGGAGTGTCGGAGGGAGTCCCAAAGGGCGCAGGAGTGGGATAAAGTGGGTGACAGGATGGGCGGCCTAGATTTAGTCGGGCACCAAAGTATGTAGTCTAGTGTATGTTTGGGGGTGGCCTGTCTTTCAATAGTTACCCAATCTGGTTTTTCATACCGCGAGTAGATTGGGGATAGTTGGGCTAATCTAGCCGCTAAGTAGTATTTATGTAGATTTGGGAGACCCAGCCCTCCCTTGCGTCTGTGAAGGAATAGGGTGTTCTGAGGGATACGATATCCTTTCTTACCCCAGATAAACTGGAGAATTTTACTCTGTAAAGCTTTTAGGTGATTTTTCCTTATTGGGATAGGGAGGGAACGGAAGAAGTAGAGGAGTCTGGGGAGTAAGGTCATCTTAATGGAGTTTATCCGACCCAGCCAGGATAATTCATGTTTTGACCATGTAGTAAGGTCAGCCTCCAGTTTCCTAAAGAGAGAAGGGTAATTTTGTGCATAGAGAGTTTCCGTCTTGGCCGTCAATGTGATACCTAGGTAGCAAATGGAGGTGTCGCCCCATTTGAAGTGGAAGGATTGTTTTAGAGAGTCAACTGTTCGTGGTGGTAACGAAATATTAAGGGCTTGAGATTTGGCGAAATTGACTTCGAGTCCAGAGATTTTAGCAAAGTTCCTTAACAATAGGCAGAGGTTAGGTAGTGTAGTGAGGGGGGATGTCAGGAAAAGGAGGATGTCGTCGGCGAAAAGCCCACATTTGTGCGTCTGGTCTCCACAGGTCACCCCCTTTATGTCCGGGTTCTGTCGGATTGCGATCGCTAAGGTTTCTATGGCTATTGCGAAGATTAGGGGGGATAGAGGACACCCTTGTCTAGTGCCACGTAAAATGTCTATTGAGTCGGAGTAATGTCCCTGGAGTCGTATGTGGGCCTTTGGTTGTGAGTAGAGAGCATGTAGAATTCCCAGGAAATGGTTGCCAAATCCCCATCTCTCCAGCACGGTAAAGATGTATTTCCAAGAGACCGTGTCAAAGGCCTTCTGCAGATCTAATGATAGAAGGAATCCCGATTGAATTGGCCCCCCTTCCCAGTTTGTTTGAAGAATCGAGGTGATGTCTATTGCTCTCCTTATTTGGTCAGGACCCTGTCTCCCGGGTATGAATCCTACCTGGTCCTTATGTATATATTGACTAATAAAGGATGACAGCCTGTTGGCCATTATTTTGGTGAGTATTTTTAGGTCGTTGTTGATGAGTGAGATTGGTCTGTAATTGCTAACGTCTTCGTGGTTTTTGTCAGGTTTAGGTATGACTGTGATTAAGGCGGTATTGAGGTGGATGTCAAGGGGGGTTCCATTGGTTTTGGAGTTAAAGAAGGAGGTCAGGTGAGGTGCTAGTATGGCTGTAAAAGATTTGTAGTATGCTACCGAAAGACCATCAGGACCTGGAGCTGACCCCCCTCTTAGATCTTTTATGACCCCCAAAACCTCCTCCTCTGTGATGGGTATTTCCATCTTTTGTTTATGGGTATCTTTTAGGGATGGTAGGGAGATACCCTCCAGGAACTGAGGGATTAAGTTCGCGTTTGGTGTATTTGTTTGGCTATATAATTTAGAGTAGAAATCCCGAAAGGCTTCTAGAATCTTTGAAGGGTTGGTCGTGGGGGGTTGACCATTTATTCTGAGTTTGGGAAAGGCGAGGGTCCTAATGCGGGGGGAGAGTTTTTTAGCTAGGAGGGGACCTATCTTGTCTGCCTGAGTGTAAAATTTTTGTCCATTCCAGCGGACAGCCTTTTCGGCTTTGGATGTCAGTGCTAAATTAAGGTCTAGTCTAGCTTTGTCGATAAGGTGAATAGGGGTCTTGGAGGGGTCCTTTTTATGGGCAGCCTTCAGTGAGGTATATTCCCTGTCCAACCGGATTATGTCTGCTTTCTGTGCACGTTTGGTTTGAGTGGCAATCTGGATGAGTTTACCCCGTATAAAAGCTTTATGTGCGGCCCATAACGTTTCTGGAGAAATATCCTCCGATTTATTGAGTTTAAAGTATTCTTGTAGGGCTTTTTCGAGTTCAGTGACCCTGATGGGGTCAGATAATAGTGACTCATTCAGTCTCCAATGTCTCCTGGGTACGCCCAGGGGGCCAGTTTTGAGAGATATGGTGACTATGGAGTGGTCCGAAAGGGTCGACTCTCTGATTTGAGCTCTGTGAATCAGGGGAAGAAGGGTGGATGGGGTTAAAATGTGGTCAATCCTCGCATAGGTGTTATGAGGTGACGAGTAATGGGTATAGTCCCTTTTGTTGGGATTAAGTTCCCTCCAAGTGTCAGCTAAACCGTGGGCGTGGATTATTTTTGCGATCCTGAGGCTCTCCTTGGTGGGTCGTGTTAGTTGGGTCGATAGGGGTTTAGACTTGTCCAAACCCTGATCGAACGCTGCGTTTGAGTCTCCACCAAAGATGACCATTCCCTCTAGTTTCTGAGCGAGGCTGCGCAGTAGGGTGTCAAAAAATTTCGCTTGACCTCTATTTGGGGCATAGTAGGAGACCAGGGAATACAGGTGGTCCGCCACTGTGCCTTTGACCAGGATGAACCTGCCCTCTGGGTCGGCGAATTCAGAGATCTTTACAAATTTAAGATGTTTGGAAACGATGATTGCAACTCCCTTAGTTTTGTTATCCGCGCTCGCTAAGAAGAACTGTGAGAAGTGGGGGTGTAGATACTTAGGGCTATACCGGGAGGGGAAGTGCGTTTCTTGCAGCATAACGATGTCTAGCTTGAGGTGTTTGTAGTAATCGAGTACTTTTTCTCCTCTTAATCTGGGAGTTGATTCCCTGGACATTGTGTGAGGCTATGCGGAGTTCATCTGTGGTGTTATTAGCCATGGAGCAGGTGGAGTGCAGTGCAACGGTCCTCACTTACCCTTTGATGTGGGGGAACCCGGGTCTGAGGATGATGGTCATTCCGTCTTCTTGGTGGAGAGATATCAGGAATCTCCGTGGGGGTGTGTGTGGTATCTGAAACACAAATTGTGATTAGGTACATTGATGTGCACGTGGAGGAGGGGAGGGGGAGAAGGATAGCAGAGAAAAGGTCTCCTAGAAAGGAAAGGAAAGACGCAGGGAAGGAGAAGTCCCTTATGTCTTTTAAGAAAAAAATGGAGTGTGTCTGGCCCATCTGGGCTCAAACAACCTAGCCCCCAGAGACCTACGGGTGTCTAAGGGTTAGGTGGGTGTGCATGTGTTTCCTCACGAAACCGAACGCTCAACATGAAACTTAAAAGAAAAGAGCAAGTAAAAACAAAGAAAATTTTAAGCTATTACCGGTGACTATCAGGTTTTCACAAAAGTTTGGCCAACTAGAGGCCCTAAGCCTATGCCCAGTGCAGTAACCTTCTAGGTCTTCATTAAATCGCTATCTCAGCAGAGCGTCCATAGACTAGACCTATATAATTCCCTAGAACTGGGGGTGAAAATCCCACTCCCCCCCCCCCATAGCTAGGCGTAAGGGTACCGCCCCTCTCAATCCGGAGAGGTGCAGCTCCCCTGTGCCCAGTCTAAATGGCAGTGGGCCAGTAAAAAGCAGTAAAAACTAAAGAGGGAAGAATTGAACAAAAATCTAAGAAAAAAAAAAAAAAATTCCTCCTTGGAACCAGCAAAAGCAACAAAAAATTCTGATCAGTCAGAAAACGTAGCCCGGTAGACACGGGGGGATCCCCTATATTCATGGGGATGATCAATCCAATCCCCACTTCACAGTCGGGATAAAAGCGATGCAGTTCTCATCATCACTGGCTTCAGGTTTGGTTGTTGTCTTTGGCCTTCTTTGCTTTTCCTGTTGACCACAGGGGAGATTGAGGGCTGGTGGGGGTCTGACGTTTGTTAGAGTTGGTCCCGGCATTGGTTGTGTCCATTTCGGCTTCCTGGGAGATGATTTTCAGGCGCAGGAGAAGTTTTTCACCTTCTGGGAGGGAGGAGAAGGCATATTGTTTCCCTTTGACGGAGAATTTAACCGCGAAGGGGAAGGCCCACTTGTATTTCACGTCTCTTTGGGTGAGAGCGAGAAGCAGTGGCTTCAATGATCTCCTCTTCTGGATCGTAGAGGGTGAGAGGTCAGCGAAGATCTGCACTGGGTGTCCCATACACTGCACGGAGTGAGAGGACCTGGCCTGTCTCATCACTTCCTCTTTAACTGTGTAGTGGTGTGGCTTAGCGATAATATCTCTTGGGGTGCCGTCTTTTCTGGGGGGCCCTAAGGCTCTGTGTGCCCTGTCCAATTCAAGGCGTTGAGAGGAGATATTAGGGATTAGCTGTTTAATCAGGTCTTGGACTGCTTCTGGGACATTGAGAATTGTTTCCGGTAGGCCACGGATTCTGATGTTATATCTTCTTGACCTATTCTCGAGTTCGTCAATACGAGCCATTGCTAGGTCCAGTTGATCTTGCACAGTGCTGATGTGCTGCGATTGTTGGTTAGTGATGGCTATAGTGTCCTCCATTTTGTGTTCGATTGCATCGATTCGGGCCCCTAAATTAATAAAGTCTGCCTTCAGGTCCCCTGTAATTTTTGCTGCTGTTTGAGCCAGGCCTCTGCCCAAAAGTTCAGAGAATCTGTGAAAGAGGGAGTCCATGTGAGAAGCAGAGTCACTGGCAGGGAAGGCATATGGTGTGAGGCCTGTGTGATCTGAGGTAGATCCCTGGGGGGATAGAGGGCCTTCACAGAGGGGGCGATCCTGCAGGGATCCTGTAGAGGCTGGAGAGGGGGTCAGCAGAGGTGGGTATCCCTGCTGTCTCCCTGGAGTGAAGTGAGGGGGAGTAAGGGGTTGCTCTGACCTGTAGTCCGCCGGGCCTGTGGAGCAGAGAATCTGAGGCAGAGGCTGTGCCTGTGTAGCGGCGGCCATCTTGGGCGTCTCAGCCGTTTGTGTTCGCTCCTGTTGTGGCCACAGGTTCCGTTTTACCGGGGCCCTGGGCATATGGGGGTGTAGCCTGGACCTTGGGGAGTATCCCCGGGTGTTTTGGTTGTGCGGTGGGGCGCTGTGGTCCGTGCTGTGAGCGCCGGTCGTTCGTGAGGGAGCGGAGCTCTAGGCTTTAGCGGCCATCTTGCGAGCTCCGCGCATGCGCACTCGGGATACTTTTTATGCATGTGTACTCTGCAATTTACATTTTATACCTTGATACGTGTAATTACATTTTCTACTGTATGTATCATTTCAGTGGCTTGGATATGATTCATGTTTATGTTTGCATGACTACAGTACCTGTCCGCAAGAATGTGTTTCCAGCACGATCCCAAAATAAATACCAGACCCTTATACGAGCACGCAGCCCGGACGGTCAGGAAAGGGGGGTGGGGATGAGTGAGCGCCCCCCTCCTGAACCATACCAGGCTGCATTCCCTCAACATGGGTGCTTTGGGGAATGGGGGTGCACTGTGCCCCCCCACCCCCAAAGCACCTTGTCCCCATGTTGATGAGGACATGGGCCTCTTCCTGACAACTCTGGCCATTGGTTGTCAAGGTCTGTGGGCGGGGGGCTTATCGGAATCCAGGAGACCCCTTTAATAAGAGGCCCCCCAGATCCTGGCCCCTTAACCTATGTTAATGAGCATGGGGTACATCGTACCCCATACCCATTCACCTGGGGGAAAAAAAGTGTCAATAAAAAACACACTAGACAGGTTTTTAAAGTAATTTATTAGGGAGCTCCGGGGTCTCTTCCTACTTTGGAGGTCTCTTCCAACTTCTCCACTCTCTCCGTCCTCTTCTCCCGCTCTCCGGCCTCATCTCCCGGTCTCTGGCTCTTCTGCCGGGCTCCTCTGCTATCTTCTGCTCTTTTGCCACCCTTTTGCTAGTGGTGGGCCAGTCTTCTACATCGTCTTGTTCCCTCTTCTCTTCTTCTGATGCTGACACAACTCTCTCCCGCTGTAATGCCATGTGCGCGGTGCGCAATGACTTATATAGGCATGGGGCATGGTCACCTGGTGATGTCACCCGGTGACCCCGCCCCTTGTGATGTCACAGTCCCATCATGCCCTGGGACTGTGACGTCCCATGCCTATATAAGTCATTGCGCACCGCGCACACTGCATTACAGAGGGAGAGAGCGTCGTGTCAACATCGGAAGAAGAGAAGAGGGAACAAGATGACGGAGAAGACCGAGCCACCACTAGCAAAAGAGCGGCAGAAGATAGCGGAGGAGCCCGGCAGAAGAACCAGAGATCGGGAGAAGAGCCAGGGACCGGAGAAGATGCCAGAGAGAGCGGGGGAGTCGGAAGAGACCCCCCAGTCGGAAGAGACCCCTGGAGCTGCCTAATAAATTACTTTAAAAACCTGTCTAGTGTGTTTTTTAATTGACAACTATTTTCCCCCAGGTGAATGGGTAGGGGTATGATGTACCCCATACTCATTCACATAGGGTGGGGGGCTGGGGTCTGGGGGCCCCCTTATTAAAGGGGGCTCCTCTATTCCGATAAGCCCCCCACCCGCAGACCCATACAACCAACGGCCAGGGTTGTCGACAAGAGGCCCTTGTCCTCATCAACATGGGGACAAGGTGCTTTGGGGTGGGGGGGCCGCAGGGCACCCCCCTTTCCCAAAGCACCCACCCCCCATGTTGAGGGCATGCAGCCTAGTACAGTTCGGGAGGGGGGCGCTCGCTCGTCCCCACCCCCTTTCCTGACTGGCCGGGCTGCGTGCTCTGATAAGGGTCTGGTATGGATTTTGGGGGGACCCCCACGCCGTTTTTTTGGCATAGGGGTTCCCCTTAAAATCCATACCAGACCTAAGGGCCTGGTATGCTCTTGGAGGGGTACCCATGCCGTTTTTTTTATTTAAAATTTGGTGTGGAGTTCCCCCTCATGATTCATACCAAACACATGTCAGCAATGCTTCTCGCTCATTGGGAAAGGAAAAATACATTTTTCCTTTCCCGATGAGCGAGCCAGCTCGGTGCTGGCACTCGCGACGGGGCTCGCAGATGTCAATCTCGCCGATAACAGCTGCGAGATTGACACAATATCGCGGTCACCTACTGTATTTTAATAAATTTTGAGACTGCATTTAATCTGTCAATTGTTGGCTAAATGCATTTACCTCATTTAAATTCCTGGGCTGATTTCCTGTTTTGTGTTGCATATATTGGGATGGAGGTGGTTTGCGGGTGACACCAGACCTTTTTCTTTTTTGTATATTGAACCCGGGTGGAAGACACCCATTTAGCACAAACCTGGTCTGCTGCCACCATTAGCCAACCATTCATTACACATAATCATTTTATTCTGTAGCCCTTTCAGCCATTGCATCCAACACTTAGGTACCACGCCTTCTATGGGCTGATCTAGGCTCTAGTTGCTGTTCCCTGCTGTAGTAGCTATACTGTAGGTGAGACTGTGCAGGGTACACAGTACAGTAACTAAAAATACTTCAAAAGCCTACACAAGCACCTGGCTGCAGGTAGCTATACTGTAGGTGAGACTGTGCAGGTTACACAGTACAGTAACTAGAAATACTGTAAAAAATGTATATATATATATATATATATATATATATATATATATATATATATATATACAACACCTGGGATGCATATATATACACAATACACTGTAACTGCAGCTAACTGACTCAACCTGCCTACTCTATCTAACTTAAATCAAATGACACTGTCTCTCTCTCTCTCTCTCTCTCTCTCTCTCTCTATCTCTGTCTGAACGCCAGAACACACTACACAGGGCCCCCATGCAGGCGGCATTATATAGTGTGGGGCATGTACTAAACCCCCTGAGCCATAATTGGCCAAAGCCTCCTTGGCTTTGACCAATTATGGCTCTCTGTTCAGACAGCGCTGTGATTGGCCAAGCATGTAGGTCATAGTGCATGCTTGGCCAATCATCAGCCAGCAATGCACTGTGAAGCCGCAGTGAATTATGGGCTGTGATGCACCACTCGAATTTGGCGCGAACAGCCTATATTGTTCGTAATTCGGCGAACGACCGAACACACGATGTTTGAGTCGAACATGCGTTCGGCTCGAACACAAAGCTCATCCCTAGTCATGGCTGGGATCTGTTTGTCACTTCCTGTTTCCTGTTTCACTCACATGCAGTAGCTTACTTCATTCAAGGTGAGTCCACATTCCTTGATGGATGTTAATCATCCATTCACTCCCTTCACATTTGAGCACTTAACTTTAGCATGGTCTGTCATATACATTGTATATATATACATATTTTTTCATTACATTGAATACTCCATGGTTACTCTGTTGGTATAGTACTAACTGATGGACTTGGATAAATGTTATACGGGACACACACTTTATCACATTGCTTTTGTTCTATTTTATTTCTATATTTTTTTTCTCTCCATTGTCCCCTAGATTCCTAGCTCATACCATTATTGAACTAGTTTGGTTCATGCATATACCTCTGCGATGGTAAGATAAGGTCTGCAACCTTACCCTTGTAATGTGGATCAAGGAGGGTTGCCAGCCAGTATTGATCCCTCTCCTTGATACCACGAATATGAGGATCCTTCCGCAGGTTTTGCAGGATCAGGTAGGCCATGCAGCGTAGGTTTGCTGAGGCAATCGGTCCGGAGTCCTCTGGGTCACTAAGGACAACATGATCCGCAGCCACCTCCTCCCAGCCACGTACAAGTCCATGGGTTTCTTGGGACTGTAAATGATCCCTTAAAGACTGCTGCTGATGCTGAGTGCCAGGCTCCACCTCCATGCTGACACAATCCTCCTCCTCCTTGTCCTCTTCCTGTGTGATTGGCGGGCACGCAGGAACACTGTCTGGATAAAAGGGGCCTTGAGAGCTAAGGAACTCCTCCTATTCCTGCCTCTGTTCTGCCTCAAGTGCCCTGTCCATTATTCCATGCAGTGAGTGCTCCAACAGGTGGACAAGGGGGACAGTGTCACTGATGCATGCACTGTCACTGCTCACCATCCTCGTGGCCTCCTCAAATGGTGACAGGACAATGCATGCATCCCTGATCATGGCCCACTGGCGTGGGGAAAAAAAACAAGCTCCACTGACCCTGTCCTAGTGCCATAGTCGCACAGGTACTCATTTACGGCCTTCTGCTGCATGTGCAGCCGCTGCAGCATGGCCAACGTTGAGTTCCACCTGGTGGGCATGTCACATATTAGGCGGTTCTTGGGCAGGTTAAATTCCTTTTGGAGGTCTGCCAGCCGAGCACTGGCATTATATGACCAGCAGAAATGCACACAGACTTTCCTGGCCTGCCTCAGGACATCCTGTAAGCCCAGATACCTGCCCAAGAACCGCTGCACCATCAAGTTAAGGATGTGAGCCAAACAGGGCACATGGGTCAGTTGTCCCTGTCAGAGGGCGGAGAAGAGGTTGGTGCCATTGTCGCAAACCACCATTCCTGCCTTAAGTTGGCATGGCATCAACCACCTCTGAAGCTGCCCCTGCAGAGCTGACAGTCTATGCCCCATTGTGGCTCCTGTCCCCCAAGCACACCAGCTCAAGCACCACATGGTAACTTTTGGCCTGCGTACTTGCGTAGCCCCTTGAATGCCTACGGAGCACGACTGGTTCCGAGAACAAAGCACAGGAAGAGGTCATGGAGGAAGAAGAAGAGGAGGGGTGGAGGAAAGAGGTGTGTCAGAATCACCAGCAGTGGCATTTTGGAGGTGTGGTGGCGGAACAACCTCCAACACTACTGCACCTTGTCCTGCATCCTTCCTAGCTGCCAGCAGAGTCACCCAATGCGCCGTGAAACTTAGGTAATGTCCCTGTCCATGTCTGCTGGACCTTGAGTCAGTGGTAATATGCACTTTACCACTGACCGCCCTGTCCAGCGAGGCTAAGACATTGCCTTCCACATGCCAGTAGAGAGCCAGAAGCGCCTTCCATGAGAAAAAGTGGCGTTTGGGAACCTGCCACTGAGGAACCGCACATTCCACAAACTCACGGAAGGGGGCGGAGTCTACCAACTGAAAAGGTAGCAGTTGAAGTGCTAGCGATTTTGCCAAGCTAGCATTTAACTGCTGGGCATGTGGATGGCTGGGAGCGAACTTCTTTCTGCGGTGCAGCAACTGGGGCAGGGAAATTTGCCTGGTACAATCTGACATCGGTGTAAGGATAGCAGATTGCCCACAAATACTTGGCTGTGACACACCTAATTCTACACCTTCATTCCTCTCAGTGCAGGTCTCAGAGAGCATTGAAGATATAGTGGGGTTGGAGATCCCAGCTTATGAGGAGCAAGGAGAGGTCCTCTTTGTTCTTTGGTGTGGGTCTTTTAGGTACGCTTGCCAACGAACTGCATGGCAGGTCAACATATGTCTGGTCAAGCATGTGGTGCCCCACCTGGCTGCAGGTAGCTATACTGTAGGTGAGACTGTGCAGGGTACACAGTACAGTAACTAGAAATACTTCAAAGAGCCTACACAAGCACCTGGCTGCAGGTAGCTATACTGTAGGTGAGACTGTGCAGGGTACACAGTACAGTAACTAGAAATACTGTACAAACACTTGCCTGCCTGTCAGTATATTAGGAAGAGAAGAACAGGATCTAGCTAAACTGAATACAGTGTGTATGTATATATATATATATATATATATATATATATATACAACACCTGGGATGCATATATATATATACACAATACACTGTAACTGCAGCTAACTGACTCGACCTGCCTACTCTATATAACTTAAATCAAATGACACTGTCTGTCTCTCTCAGCAATGCACTGTGATGCCGCAGTGAATTATGGGCCGTGACGCGCCACTCGACTTTGGCGCGAATGGCTTATATTGTTCGTAATTCGGCGAACGACCGAACACACGATGTTCGAGTAGAACATGCATTCGACTCGAACACAAAGTTCATCCCTAGTCATGGCCGGGATCTGTTTGTCACTTCCTGTTTCCTGTTTCACTCACATGCAGTAGTTTACTTCATTCAAGGTGAGTCCACATTCCTTGATGGATGCTAATCATCCATTCACTCCCTTCACATTTGAGCACTTAACTTTAGCATGGTCTGCCATATACATTGCCTCATACATCATTATATTCTCATTCATTTCACTGTCTCCGAGTTTCCAAGTCCATCTAGCTTTGAACAACATTGGTTCATATATATATATATATATATATATATATATATATATATATATATATATATACATATTTTTTTCATTACATTGCATACTCCATGGTTACTCTGTTGGTATAGTACTAACTGATATACACATATTTTTTTCTCAGCTGACATATTCAATGGACTTGGATAAATGTTATACGGGACACACACTTTATCACATTGTTTTTGTTCTATTTTATTTCTATATTTTTTTGCTCTCCATTGTCCCCTAGATTCCTAGCTCATACCATTATTAAACTAGCTTGGTTCATGCATATACATACTCTTATCATATACTACTTTACTTTTATGCTGGTATGGCAGCACCTATTGATACATATGCATTTATGTTTCAGTTGACCATTATCAATGGATACTGGGAGATCTTTGGTGGTACATTCCCCCATCCTGGCCATGTCTGCCCCCCGTTTGTGCTCTGTTGGGTTGCTTTTCCCTCTGCCTCCTCAGTTTCCAAGCCGGACGCTCATTACTGCCGCCTCTGGGTATCAAGCAATTGGTAGTCTGATCCAGCCTTGGATAAGTATAAGGCCATGTGTTTTTGGACCCTCTTGACCAATTGCCTTGATACCTGGTCTGTGTTGATACTTATTTTGTTCATTATACCCCCTACAGATGTACTACACATGCATCTACCCCTGATGAAGCGAGCATGGTCTTGTGAAACGCGCTGGGATAGTTTTTATGCATGTGTACTCTGCAATTTACATTTTATACCTTGATACGTGTAATGCCATTTTCTACTGTATGTATCATTTTAGTGACTTGGCTATGATTCATGTTTATGTTTGCATGACTATTTTAATACATTTTGAGACTGCATTTACTCTGTCAATTGTTGGCTAAATGCATTCACCTCATTTAAAGTCCCGGGCCGATTTCCTGTTTTGTGTTGCATATATTGGGATGGAGGTGGTTTGCGGGTGACACCAGACCTTTTCCTTTTTTGTATATTGAACCCTGGTGGAAGACACCCATTTAGCACAAACCTGGTCTGCTGCCACTATTAGCCAATCATTCATTACACATAATCATTTTATTCTGTAGCCCTTTCAGCCATTGCATCCAACACTTAGGTACCACACCTTCCATGGGCTGATCTAGGCTCTAGTTGCTCTTCCCTGCTGGTGGTGTTGGTTATTGTCCGGCTCGGGAGCTGCGATGTGTACAAGGGAGGTTCTCATATCTCCTGCTGTCCCCCTGCCCTGTTTGGAAGGATGGGGCCACCTACACATCGGCGCCATGTGACCACGCCTACCACACGACTTCCGCAGTTGCGGCGTCAGCTTGCAATTGCGAGGAATGTCAGCATGTGCGACTTGGGAGTGTCTGCACAGGCGGGCCCTCATTTGGCGGCGAGCGTTCTCCATGTTCGCTTGCCTTGTCACACACACATGGTGTTGGAGGTGGAGCTCTCTGGGCCCTCTGGGGATATAAATTGAGGGACAGTGTCATGAACAGGTGTGACCAGATTGTGTGGACTGCAAAGAGGAAACCAAAACGCATGTAAAGTGAAATAAGAATAATGTTTATTTAAGGTAAGTAATATAAATAAACAAACACCCCAAATACAAATAGTGCTCAACCGACCAACAGAAACCCACAGACAACAAATAATATATACAGCAAGGGGCAATACCGTAATCACAGATGTCAGCCAGGCCAGGGTCATACACAGCAGGTCAGCAGGAACAAGGGATATACCAGAAACATAAACGTTTATCCAAGCCAAGGTCATACACAGGAGATAAGCAACTGAACAGGGGCAGGTTAGGAGAGGGAGATAATGGATGGGATAGGATGCAGGCTCAGGTTCAGATACAGATTTACGGGATATGGGATAACAGGTCAGGGCACAAGGAAGAAAGATACCAAGGCAAGCATATGAGGGCTTGCCGGGTATTTATAGGACTGACTATAATTGACTTCAAGTCACACCTGAGCGCAGAGGGTGCTGTTTGCTCCACACTGCTGGAGTGCACCCGCTGGTGGACACCGGTACTACGGCCCAAGGATGCAACAGTGCCACCAGCAGGAGAGACCACTTACTGCAGGTCCCAGGTGTTGGAAGACACCCGCTGGTGGACACTGGTACTGCGATCCAAGAGGCCGATAGCGCCACCAATGGGTAAACCCTCTCATGACAGTACCCCCCACTAAAAGAGCGGCCTCCGGACACTACAACAAGGTGCAATTGTCCAAAGTTCATGGCCTCCAACTGAACAGATGAGGGCACATCAGGCTGGGCATCGGGTACATCAAACTGGACAGTGGGTACATCTGAGAAGACAGCGGGCACATCTGAGCAGACAGCGGGCACATCCGAGATGACAGCGGGCACATCTGAGATGACAGCGGGCACATCCGAGATGACAGCAGGCAGGAATACACCAAGCTGGGCAGCGGGCACTTCGAGCTGGGCAGCAGGTGCATCAGGCTGGGCAGCAGGCACGGGCACTTCAAGCTGGGCAGCAGGCACATCAAGCTGGGCAGCGGGCACAGGCACTTCAAGCTTGGCAGCAGGCACATCAGGCTGGGCAGCAGGCATGGGCACTTCGAGCTGGGCAGCAGGCATGTCAGTCTGGGAAGCTGGCACGCCAGTCTGGGAAGCTGGCACGCCAGTCTGGGAAGCTGGCATGTCAGTCTGGGAAGCTGGCACTGAGACATAAGGCTGGAAGGCAGGCACTGGGACAATAGACTGGGAAGCTGGCACATCAGACTGGGAAGCTGGCACATCAGACTGGGAAGCTGGCTTCGAGACATCAGGCTGGAGGGCAGGCACTGAGACAACAGACTGGGGAACTGGCACATCACACTGGAAGGCAGGCACATCACACTGGAAGGCAGGCATCGAGGCATCAGGCTGGAAGGCAAGCTTCGAGACATCAGGCTGGGAAGCTGGCACATCAAACTGGGAAGCTGGCACATTAGACTGGGAAGCTGGCACATCAGACTGGGAAGCTGGCACATCAGACTGGGAAGCTGACACATCAGACTGGGAAGCTGGTACATCAGTCTGGGAAGCTGGCACATCAGTCTGTGAAGCTGGCACATCAGACTGAAAGGCAGGCACATCAGGCTGGTAGGCAGGCATCGAGACATCAGGCTGGGAAGCTGGCACATCAGACTGGGAAGCTGGCACATCAGACTGGGAAGCTGGCACATCAGACTGGGAGGCAATCTTCGAGACATCAGGCTGGAAGGCAAGCTGCAAGACATCAGGCTGGGAAGCTGGCACAGCAAACTGGGAAGCTAGCACATCAAACTGGGAAGCTGGCACATCAGGCTGGTAGGCAGGCATCGAGACATCAGGCTGGGAAGCTGGCACATCAGACTGGGAAGCTGGCACATCAGACTGGAAGGCAGGCATCGGGACATCCGGCTGGAAGGCAGGCATCGGGACATCCGGCTGGAAGGCAGGCATCGGGACATCCGGCTGGAAGGCAGGCACATCAGACTGGATAGCGGGTGCATCAGACTGGAAAGCAGGCACCGAGACTTCAGGCTGGAAGGCAGACATCAGGACAGACTGGACAGCGGGCACATCAGACTGTGAGGCAAAGACATCAAGCTGGGAGGCAGGCGCCGACACATCAGGCTGAAAGGCAGGCATCAGGACATCAGACTGAAAAGCAGGCACATTAGACTGGAGAGCGGGTGCATCAGACTGGAAGGTGGGCACATCAGACTGGAAGGTGGGCACACCAGACTGGAAGGCAGAGACATCAAGCTGTAAGGCAGAGACATCCGGCTGGAAGGCAGGCATCGGGACGTCAGACTGGGAGGCAGGCACATCAGACTGGAAAGTGGGAGCAGGTTGGGTTACTGGCAGGATTGTGTGAGTGGGGAAGAACTTCTTCTTCTTTGGCTTAACTGCTGGAGATCTGTAGGTGGCTGTAGGACTGTAGACAGGAGGTGAGGCATACTTAAAGGAAGGGCTGGGATATGGCAAGGAAGGGGGAACAGTGGCCACAGGGAGTTCTTGTGGGGAAGTTGCATGTATTAGAGAAGAGGCAGGTGGGTTAAAGGCAGGATAGGTGCAGGAAGTAGAAACAGGGCATTGATACTTGGTGGGGAGCAGGGTATATTGGACTGCAGCTGAGGTTGCCAGGGGTGATGGGAGAAAGGACATCTGAGCAGGCAGGTATTTAGTAGCAGGTCTGGTTTGTGGAGAGCTGACAGAAGCTGGGCATAACAGGTCTAACCATGCCTGAAGTACAGGTAGCACAAAAGTGGCCTGACATTCCCTCTGTCTGACCAGCGACTGCACTTCATCTATACAATCCTTCAACAACTGTTTGGGACAAACCGAATAATGCTCAAAAAAGGATGCAGAGTCATCCTCCAACAGCCATACTAAGGACGCAACCTGGTTAGTGCTGAAGGGGGGAGAAAAGTCATCATGGCCCTTTGGGATACAAGGCAGAGCCAGCTCTGTACACATTCCAATCAAAGGCTGAACATCCTCAAACCGTATACTGCCCTGATCGACCACAGAGTGAGCTAAACGGATAATCTCCAGCAGCTGATCACTGGACCACCCTTCCAATGTCTGGCGGAGATATTCAGAACTCTCTGTTGCCAGCAGAGCATAATAAGCAATTATATCTGAATTCATCCCAGTAATGTGCGACAGAACCGAGATGGTTCCCCTGTGCAGCCACTTCTGGTCAGAGATGGCCTTGGTATACTGTCATGAACAGGTGTGACCAGATTGTGTGGACTGCAAAGAGGAAACCAAAACGCATGTAAAATGAAATAAGAATAATGTTTATTTAAGGTAAGTAATATAAATAAACAAACACCCCAAATACAAATAGTGCTCAATCGACCAACAGAAACCCACAGACAACAGATAATATATACAGCAAGGGGCAATACCGGAATCACAGATGTCAGCCAGGCCAGGGTCAAACACAGCAGGTCAGCAGGAACAAGGGATATACCAGAAACATAAACGTTTATCCAAGCCAAGGTCATACACAGGAGATAAGCAACTGAACAGGGGCAGGTTAGGAGAGGGAGATAATGGATGGGATAGGATGCAGGCTCAGGTTCAGATACAGATTTACGGGATACGGGATAACAGGTCAGGGCACAAGGAAGAAAGATACCAAGGCAAGCATATGAGGGCTTGCCGGGTATTTATAGGACTGACTATAATTGACTTCAAGTCACACCTGAGCGCAGAGGGTGCTGTTTGCTCCACACTGCTGGAGTGCACCCGCTGGTGGACACCAGTACTATGGCCCAAGAATGCAACAGTGCCACCAGCAGGAGAGACCTCTTACTGCAGGTCCCAGGTGTTGGAAGACACCCGCTGGTGGACACTGGTACTGCGATCCAAGAGGCCGATAGTGCCACCAATGGGTAAACCCTCTCATGACAGACAGTCATGGCTGGGATCTGTTTGTCACTTCCTGTTTCACTCACATGCAGTAGTTTACTTCATTCAAGGTGAGTCCCCACTCCTTGGTGGATGTTAACCATCCATTCACTCCCTTCACATTTGAGCACTTAACTTTAGCATGGTCTGCCATATACATTGTCTAATACATCATTATATTCACTCTCATGTTTCATTCATGTACACACCATTACACATTCATCTCATTCACTTCACTGTCTCCGAGTTTCCAAGTCTATCTAGCTTTGAACAATATTGGTTCATATGGGGGTTATTTACTATAGAGCTGCGGAGCTACTTGGTGCTAATTGCCAATAATTAGCGCTAATTAGCGCTAATTAGCACTGATTAGCACTGATTAGCGCTGATTAGCGCTAAAAAGGTATTCACTATAGCGCTGGTGAGAAAATTCTCCCAAAATCGAATTTACTATAGTTCCCTGAAACCAAATAGCGCCCAAACCCTTACTCTGCTAAAACCTGGAGTAGTGCACATGGAAATAATGTTTAGAGCATGATATAATTGCCTAAATGGTACTGAAATATGCGGTATATTATTTAAAGATCATCTGCCTTTAAAGTGTGTAAAAAAGTGATTTCTACACTGAAATATCTTTAAAAGTCTGAGAAGTGGAAAATTCCCATTTTGGACAACTAGGTGTCAACACAACTGAGCATGCTCAGAACTGAAAATAGCTCTCATTTTAACTCAAGTGTCTTTTTTACCCGGCACTATAGTAAATACCCAAATGAGAGCTAATTAGAGAACATTTTTTGGAAGTGAAAATCTGCTCTATTCTAGTCCAAATCAAGTATTAGCCATTGATTCTAATGGAACAATTGTAACTTTCACAAAAAAAACCTTTTAATGTTGAGATGAAATGTATCTTTCTCTGAAATAAATTTTCCTTTGCAACATTGTTGCTTCTACTTAAAATATTTTGTTTTTAAGAATACTATAATGTGGAATGTTTTGATGTTTTGGTAAAAGATATTTTTCTCTATCACTTTCACTTGTTACTCTCACAGCAATCTTTACCCAAACTCACACAGGTGTCTTTACAAACCACAAACAATACCATTGCTGATGCAAATTTAAAATTAATCAAAATTTTTTGTGCTTTTTATCATTTCCAAATATTCCTAATTTGAGCCCAAAAAATGTGATATGTGTACCAACATCAGAAAGCAAAATGTATTGCCCAAAAATTTGAGGGTAATATTCTACTCTCACCCACAAAAAAAACACCAAATATCACAGATTAATTTAAGAAGAATAACTCTTGAGTAATGTAATTCATCACCTGTATGTCCAAAGAAATGCAGTATTTTTGTGTAGTTATATGTAGGAGGTTCTCACATGTGGCAGCTCGGTGGCTTAGAGGTTAGAACTTCTGCTTAGCCTCCCTGAGGGTTTGGGTTCAAATCCCAACCATGTTGCTTCAGGTAGAGAAGTTTTCTCATCTCCCAGATCCTAAAACTATGTCTAAATGTAGTATTTATGTGTAGGAGGGTTCCACCACCATTGTAAGTCTTTTCCAGATACACTATTTAGCCAAAAGTATTGGGACACCTGCCTTTACACACACATGAACTTTAATGGCAGCCCAGTCTTAGTCCGTAGGGTAAAATTTGATTTGGCCCACCCTTTGCAGCTAGAACAGCTTCTGGGAAGGCTGTCCACAAGGTTTAGTGTGTCTATGGGAATGTTTGATCATTCTTCCAGAAGTGCATTTGTGAGGCCAGGCACTGATGTTGGATGAGAAGACCTGGCTCGCAGTCTCTACTCTAATTTAGCCAAAGGGTGTTCTATCGGGTTGAGGCCAGGACTCCGTGCAGGCCAGTCAAGTTTCTCCACCCCAAATTTTCTCATCCATGTCTTTATGGACCTTGCTTTGTGCACTGGTGTGCAGTCATGTTGGAACAGGAAGGATCTTTCCCCAAACTGTTCCCACAAAGTTGGGAGCATGGAATTGTCTAAAATGGCTTGGTATGCTGACACCTTAAGAGTTCCCTTAACTGGAACTAAGAGGCCAAGCCCAACCACTGAAAAACAACCCCACATCATAATCCCCCCTCCACCAAATCATTTGGACCAGTGCACAAAGCAAGGTCCATAAAGACATGGATGAGTGATTTTGGGGTGGAGGAACTTGACTGGCCTGGACAGAGTCCTGACCTCAACACAACAGAACATCTTGGGGATGAATTAGAGAGGAGAATGAAGGTCAGGCCTTCTTATCCAACATCAGTGCCTGACCTCACAAATGTACTTGGAAGAATGGTCAAACATTCCCATAGACACACTCCTAAACCTTGTGGACAGCCTTCCCAGAAGAGTTGAAGCTGTTATAGCTGCAAAGGGTGGGCCAAATGAGTTTTGAACCCAATGCTAATACTGGGATGCCATTACAGTTTGTGTGCATTTAAAGGCAGGCGTCCCAATACTTAGGCCAATATATTGTATATTGCTTGTGACACTGAGCATGGCTATGGACTTAATGGCTGGTTCACACCACAGAGATGCAGAGAGCTGTGTGGGGCTGCCTGGTGGCTAAGTGGGTAGCAGTTCTGTCTAGCAGCACCTGGGTTGTTGGTTCAATTCCCCAACATGCTAATCCTTGTGTTGAAGTTTATATGTTCTCCCTGTGTGTGTTTCTCACCACAATCCAAAGACATGCTGGCAGCTCATTTGTCTCCTGTCAAAATAGGTTCTAATGTAAGAAAGTTAATTTTGGACTTTATATTGGAAGCTCATTGCAGCCAGGGACTGATGTTAATGTTTATTAGCACTAATCATGCCCAGGGACTTGGACATTTAAAATTTTAGGGTTTACACTGCACAGGTACATATGCTTAGAAAACTGTTGCTTTGTTTATGTGGATGCAAATGGACTTTGATCTTTGTCCTGTAGTTGGAGATTTGATGCACATAGCCAAGGGCTAACACAGTTGTGAATAGTATTATGTGTTACTGCTCATCAGGTGCAATCACTTTAGATATACATGAAGAGTAGGGATAAGCTTCGTGTTTGAGTCAAACCCATGTTCGACTTGAACATCAGCTGTTCGGTCGTTCGCCGAATTCCGAACGTTATGGGCCGTTCGCGCCAAATTCGTGTGGCACGTCACGGCCCATAATTCACTGCGGCATCGCAGTGCATTGCTGGCTGATGATTGGCCATGACCCGCATGCTTGGACAATCACAGAATCGTCGGTAGAGAGAGCTGTAATTGGCCAAAGCCAGGGTGGCTTTGGCCAATTATGGCTCAGGGGGTTTAGAACACGCCCCACACTTTATAAAGCCGCCTGCACGGCGGCCCTGTGTAGTGTGTGTTCCGGCGTTGAGATACATAGATAGACAGAGAGACAGTGTCATTTCATTTGAGTTAGCTAGATTAGGCAGGACAATCAGTGAGTTAGCTGCACTTACAGTGTATTTTGTATATATATGCATCCCAGGTGTTGCATATATATATATATATATATATATATATATACACTGTATTCAGTTTAGCTAGATCCGTCCCTGTTATCTTCCTACTGACAGGCAGGCTTGTCTTGTTACAGTATTTACAGCTACCTGAAGAAAATTGCTGGTGTGGTGTTCTTTTGATCCTATTAGTACCACAGTCAGGCAGCTAGACTATTTACAGTTAGTGTAGTGCGTCCTGCTCACAGTGTTCAGCTAAAACTACAAGTTAGTGCGGTGCGTCCTACTCACAGTGTTCAACTAAACCTACAAGTTATTTTTTTGCGAGCTCTGCACAGTGTTCATCTAAAGCTACCTGTAGAAGGTTGGTGGTGTTCTCATACTACAGGCAGGCAGTTGATTTTGCTAGCTGCAGTATCAGTACATATATAGTGTAGTGATTCCTGTTCACAGTGTTCAGCTAAAACTACAAGTTAGTGTAGTGAGACCTCTGCACAGTGTTTATCTAAAACTACAAGTTAGTGTAGTGCATCCTGCTCATAGTGTTCAGCTAAAACTACAAGTTAGTGTAGTGAGACCTCTGCACAGTTTTCATCTAAAGCTACAAGTTAGTGTAGTGCGTCCTGCTCACAGTGTTCAGCTAAAACTACAAGTTAGTGTAGTGAGACCTCTGCACAGTGTTCATCTAAAGCTACAAGTTAGTGTAGTGCGTCCTGCTCACAGTGTTCAGCTAAAACTACAAGTTAGTGTGGTGCGTCCTCCTCAAAGTGTTCAGCTAAACCTACAAGTTATTTTTTTGTGAGCACTGCACAGTGTTCAGCTAAAGCTACCTGTAGAAGGTTGGTGGTGTTCTCATACTACAGGCAGGCAGTTGATTTTGCTAGCTGCAGTATCAGTACATATATATATATTTATATATATATATATATATATATATATATATATATATATATATATATATATCCCAGCTTAGTGCAGCTACAGGCCATTAGTATGTCTGAAAGGCCAAGAAGGAGAGGCAGACAGTCACAAGCCAATAAACGAGGGTAAGCAGGCTCTGTGTCTAGTGCTGGTCGTGGAGATGGTGCATCCTCATCAGCACGTGGCCGTGGGACACGCTTGGCCTTTTTTTCGGCAGCTGGCCGTGTTGAGCTGCAACATGCGGAAGACTTGGTCGAGTGGATGACCAAGCCGTCCTCATCCTCCTCATTAGGGATGAGCCGAACACCCCCCGGTTCGGTTCGCACCAGAACCTGCGAACGGACCGAAAGTTCGCACGAACGTTAGAACCCCATTGACGTCTATGGGACTCGAACGTTAAAAAATAAAAAATGCTCATTTTAAAGGCTAATTTGCATGGTATTGTCCTAAAAAGGGTTTGGGGACCCGGGTCCTACCCCAGGGGACATGTATCAATGCAAAAAAAACTTTTAAAAACGGCCGTTTTTTCGGGAGCAGTGATTTTAATGATGCTTAAAGTAAAAAAAAAAAGTGAAATATTCCTTTAAATATCGTACCTGGGGGGTGTCTATGGTATGCCTGTAAAGTGACGCCTGTTTCCCGTGTTTAGAACAGTCCCTGCACCAAATGTCATTTTTAAAGGAAAAAATCTAATTTAAAACTGCTTGCGGGTTTAATGTAATGTCGGGTCATGGCAATATGGATGAAAATCAGTGAGACAAACGGCATGGGTACCCCCCAGTCCATTACCAGGCCCTTCGGGTCTTGTATGGATATTAAGGGGAACCCCGCACCCAAATTAAAATAAGGAAAGGTGTGGGGCCACCAGGCCCTATATACTCTGAACAGCAGTGTACAGGCGGTGCAAACAAGACAGGGACTGTAGGTTTGTTGTTAAGTAGAATCTCTTTGTAATTTTGAACGGGTACATTTTTAACGTGTTTAGCTCCAGCCAAAAAATCTTTTTTAAGCTTTTTGGAAAACATAGGGAAGGGTTATAGCCCCTGTGACATTTGTTTTGCTGTCTTTCCTCCTCTTCAGAAGATTTCACCTCACTTTTTGTCCCAATGAAAAATGTTTTTTGAAAATTTGGGTTTTTTTGTGGAACAAGGATTGGAAAGCATCAGTGGAAAGGAGAATTTTTTTTCCCATATTAACTCTTACAGGAGAGAATTTCCATTCCTAGGGGTAGATTTCATCTCACTTCCTGTTGTCTCCTTCTGTTTGCAAGTAGGAGTCGTTTGTAAGTTAGATGTTTGAAAGTAGGGTCCTGCCCTATATACTCAGCAGAAATTTGGGCCTTAGGTGTTGCTGTGGCCACAATACTGTAAGCCCTCACAGGGCCCTGCTGTGAAATATTAGATCAAGGATTGTAATTACATGCCCCTGTTGAACAGGAGCTGAAAAATTAGGCCTTAGGCACTGGTGCTGGTGCCACAACACTGCAACCCCTCACAGACACTCTAGTTGGAACGCAGGAACGAGCCCTGCTGCAAAGTATTGCATCAAAAATTGTAATTACACGCCCCTGTTAAACAAGGGCTGAAAAATTGGGCCTTAGGCACTGGTGCTGGTGCCACAACACTGCAACCCCTCACAGACACTCTAGTTGGAACGCAGGAACGAGCCTTGCTGCAAAGTATTGCATCAAAAATTGTAATTACATGCCCCTGTTAGACAGGGGCAGAAAAAATGGGCCTTAGGCACTGGTGCTGGTGCCACAACACTGCAACCCCTCACAGACACTCTAGTTGGAATGCAGGAAAGAGCCCTGCTGCAAAGTATTACATCAAAAATTGTAATTACACGCCCCTGTTAAACAGGGGCTGAAAAATTGTGCCTTAGGCACTGGTGGTGGCGCCCAGAACCAAAAATGTTCTTACAAGCTATCAGCGTGATGATTGAGGAAAAAGAGGATAATTACTCAGGGATAGTCACTCACCATCAGCATAGGCAGTCTTTGAAGGGATCTGAGATTTCAAAAAAAATTATTCGGGTACATCAGCATCAGGTGCTTGGTAGCTGGTGGTGATCCAAGACTGATTCATTTTTATGAAGGTCAGTCGATCGACCGAGTCGGTGGACAGACGCACCCTGTGATCGGTTACCACGCCTCCAGCAGCACTGAATGTGCGTTCCGAAAGAACACTGGATGCAGGACAGGCCAGTAGCTCAATTGCATACTGTGCAAGCTCTGGCCAGTGATCCATCCTCAAGACCCAGTAACCCAGAGGATTTTCGGTGGGAAAGGTGTCCAAGTCTGATCTTGCCCCTAGGTATTCCTGCACCATGTAAAACAGATGCTGGCGATGGTTGCTGGAACCGATCATACCCTGGGGCTGCGGACCAAAAAATTGTCTGAACGCATCGGTCAGACGGCCACCTTCTCCACCGCTCCTTCTTTGACTGACCGAAGCCTCAGCAACACGTTGTCCAGAAACAGGAGTTTGTAACCTCCCAGTCTCTGGGAACGCGTTGCACAGACCTTTCTGCAAGGCCTCCCGAAGATGTTTCATCCTCTGCTCCCTCTGCGATGGCAAGATAAGGTCCGCAACCTTACCCTTGTAACGTGGATCAAGGAGGGTTGCCAGCCAGTATTGGTCCTTCTCCTTGATACCACGAATACGAGGATCCTTACGCAGGCTTTGCAGGATCAGGGAGGCCATGCAGCGTAGGTTTGCTGAGGCATTCGGTCCGGAGTCCTCTGGGTCACTAAGGACAACATGGTCCGCAGCCACCTCCTCCCAGCCACGTACAAGTCCATGTGTTTCTTGGGACTGATCCCTTAAAGACTGCTGCTGATGCTGAGTGCCAGGCTCCACCTCCATACTGACACAATCTTCCTCCTCCTCCTCCTCTTCCTGTGTGATAGGCGGGCACGCAGGAACACTGTCTGGATAAAGGGGGCCTTGAGAGCTAAGGAAGTCCTCCTCTTCCTGCCTCTGTTCTGCCTCAAGTGCCCTGTCCATTATTCCACGCAGCGTGTGCTCCAACAGGTGGACAAGGGGGACAGTGTCACTGATGCATGCACTGTCACTGCTCACCATCCTCGTGGCCTCCTCAAATGGTGACAGGACAGTGCATGCATCCCTGATCATGGCTCACTGGTGTGGGGAAAAAAACCAAGCTCCCCTGACCCTGTCCTGGTGCCATAGTCGCACAGGTACTCATTGATGGCCCTCTGCTGCGTGTGCAGACGCTGCAGCATGGCCAACGTTGAGTTCCACCTGGTGGACATGTCACAGATTAGGCGGTTCTTGGGCAGGTTAAACTCCTTTTGGAGGTCCGTCAGCCGAGCACTGGCATTATATGACCGGCGGAAATGCACACAGACTTTCCTGGCCTGCCTCAGGACATCCTGTAAGCCCGGGTACCTGCCCAAGAACCGCTGCACCACCAAGTTAAGGACGTGAGCCAAACAGGGCACATGGGTCATTTGTCCCTGTCGGAGGGCAGAGAGGAGGTTGGTGCCATTGTCGCAAATCACCATTCCTGCCTTAAGTTGGCGTGGTGTCAACCACCTCTGAACCTGCCCCTGCAGAGCTGACAGAACCTCTGCCCCAGTGTGGCTCCTGTCTCCCAAGCACACCAGCTCAAGCACCGCATGGCATCTTTTGGCCTGTGTACTTGCGTAGCCCCTTGAATGACTACGGAGCACCGCTGGTTTCGAGGAAGAGGCCATGGAGGAAGAAGAAGAGGAGGGGGTGGAGGAGAGAGGTGTGTCACAATCATTAGCATTTTGGAGGCGTGGTGGTGGAACAACCTGCAACACTACTGCACCTTGTCCTGCATCCTTCCCAGCTGCCAGCAGAGTCACTCAATGCGCCGTGAAACTTAGGTAACGTCCCTGTCCATGCCTGCTGGACCATGAGTCAGCGGTAATATGCACCTTAACGCTGACCGCCCTGTCCAGCGAGGCATGGACATTGCCTTCCACATGCCGGTAGAGAGCCAGAATCGCCTTCCGTGAGAAAAAGTGGCGTTTGGGTACCTGCCACTGAGGAACCGCACATTCCACAAACTCACGGAAGGGGGCAGAGTCTACCAACTGAAAAGGCAGCAGTTGAAGTGCTAGCAATTTTGCCAAGCTAGCATTCAACCGCTGGGCATGTGGATGGCTGGGTGCAAACTTCTTTTGGCGGTGCAGCAGCTGGGGCAGGGAAATTTGCCTGGTACAATCTGACGTCGGTGTACCAAAAGCAGATTGCCAACAAGTACTTGGCTGTGACACACCTAATTCTACACCTTCATTCCTCTCAGTGTAGGTCTCAGAGAGGACTGAAGGTCTAGTGGGGTTGGAAATCTCAGCTGATGAGGAGCAAGGAGATGTCCTCTTTGTTCTTTGGTGTGGGTCTTTTAGATACGCTTCCCAACAAACTGCATGGCAGGTCAACATATGTCTGGTCAAGCATGTGGTACCCAAGCGGGAGATGTTTTGGCCACGTGAGATACGCTTGAGACATATGTTGCAAATAGCAGCGGTGCGATCTGATGCACTTGTCTCAAAAAAGGCCCACACCAAATAACTTTTTGAATAACGCGCAGAGACTGCAGCGCCCTGCACATGTGGAGCTTTGGGGTGTGATGCAGTCAATGTGCTGCCCTTAGGCTGGCCCCTGGAGGGCATCCTGCTTCGTTGGTGATGTGCCGCCTCCTCCTCCTCTCTCCTATCAGGCACCCATGTTGAGTCAGTGACCTCATCATCCCCTCCCTCCTCATCACTGGAGCAAACCTGGCAGTATGCTGCAGCAGGGGGAGCATGACTGCCAGATTGCTGTCCTTCTTGGGCACCCCCTCTGTCCGTGCTCATGTTACTGCCTTCATTGAGCTCAGTATCATCATCAGAGCCTTCCAAACGCTGGGCATCCTCCTGGAGCATGTACCCAACAATGTGGTCAAACAGTTTGAGGGACTCCTCAGGAGGACATGGTGGAGCTAGGGAAGGAGTCACTGATGACATTGAGCCGAGGGAAGAGGCCGCTGCTTTGCCAGACAAAGCACCCTGGGCATGGGTGAGAGAGGATGAGGAGGATGAGGACGGCTTGGTGATCCACTCGACCAAGTCTTCCGCATGTTGCGGCTCAACACAGCCAGCTGCCGAAAAAAAGGCCAAGCGTGTCCCATGGCCACGTGCTGATGAGGATGCACCGTCTCCACGATCAGCACTAGACACAGAGCCTGCTTGCCCTCTCTTATTGGCTTGTGACTGTCTGCCTCTCCTTCTTGGCCTTCCAGACATACTAATGGCCTGTAGCTGCACTAAGCTGGGATATATATATATATATATATATATATATATATATATATACTGATACTGCAGCTAGCAAAATCAACTGCCTGCCTGTAGTATGAGAACACCACCAACCTTCTACAGGTAGCTTTAGCTGAACACTGTGAGCAGGATGCACTGCACTAAATGTAAATAGTCTAGCTGCCTGACCGTGGTACTAATGGGATCAAAAGAACACCAGTAATTTTCTTCAGGTAGCTTTATATACTGTAACAAGACAAGCCTGCCTGTCAGTAGGAAGATAACAGGAACGGATCTAGCTGAACACTGTGAGCAGGACGCACTGCACTAAATGTAAATAGTCTAGCTGCCTGACCGTGGTACTAATAGGATCAAAAGAACACTAGCAATTTTCTTCAGGTAGCTTTATATACTGTAACAAGACAAGCCTGCCTGTCAGTAGGAAGATAACAGGAATGGATCTAGCTGAACACTGTGAGCAGGACGCACTGTACTAAATGTAAATAGTCTAGCTGCCTGACTGTGGTACTAATAGGATCAAAAGAACACCAGTAATTTTCTTTAGGTAGCTGTAAATACTGTAACAAGACAAGCCTGCCTGTCAGTAGGAAGATAACAGGAACGGATCTAGCTGAACACTGTGAGCAGGATGCACTGCATTAAATGTAAATAGTCTAGCTGCCTGACCATGGTACTAATAGGATCAAAAGAACACCAGTAATTTTCTTCAGGTAGCTTTATATACTGTAACAAGACAAGCCTGCCTGTCAGTAGGAAAATAACAGGAACGGATCTAGCTGAACACTGTGAGCAGGACGCACTGTACTAAATGTAAATAGTCTAGCTGCCTGACTGTGGTACTAATAGGATCAAAAGAACACCAGTAATTTTCTTTAGGTAGCTTTATATACTGTAACAAGACAAGCCTGCCTGTCAGTAGGAAAATAACAGGAACGGATCTAGCTGAACACTGTGAGCAGGACGCACTGTACTAAATGTAAATAGTCTAGCTGCCTGACTGTGGTACTAATAGGATCAAAAGAACACCAGTAATTTTCTTTAGGTAGCTGTAAATACTGTAACAAGACAAGCCTGCCTGTCAGTAGGAAGATAACAGGAACGGATCTAGCTGAACACCGTGAGCAGGACGCACTGCACTAAATGTAAATAGTCTAGCTGCCTGACCGTGGTACTAATAGGATCAAAAGAACACCAGTAATTTTCTTCAGGTAGCTTTATATACTTTAACAAGACAAGCCTGCCTGTCAGTAGGAAGATAACAGGAACGGATCTAGCTGAACACTGTGAGCAGGACGCACTGTACTAAATGTAAATAGTTTAGCTGCCTGACTGTGGTACTAATAGGATCAAAAGAACACCAGTAATTTTCTTTAGGTAGCTGTAAATACTGTAACAAGACAAGCCTGCCTGTCAGTAGGAAGATAACAAGAACGGATCTAGCTGAACACTGTGAGCAGAACGCACTGCACTAAATGTAAATAGTCTAGCTGCCTGACCGTGGTACTAATAGGATCAAAAGAACACCAGTAATTTTCTTCAGGTAGCTTTATATACTGTAACAAGACAAGCCTGCCTGTCAGTAGGAAGATAACAGGAACGGATCTAGCTGAACACTGTGAGCAGGACGCACTGCACTAAATGTTAATAGTCTAGAAGATAACAGGAACAGATCTAGCTAAACTGAATACAGTGTATATATATATATATATGCAACACCTGGGATGCATATATATACACAATACACTTTAAGTGCAGCTAACTGACTGACTGTCCTGCCTAATCTAGCTAACTCAAATGAAATGACACTGTCTCCCTCTCTCTCTATCTCTCAGCACACCGGAACACACTGCACAGGGCCGCCGTGCAGGCGGCCTTATATAGTGTGGGGCGTGTACTAAATCCCCTGAGCCATAATTGGCCAAAGCCTCCTTGGCTTTGGCCAATTACGGCTCTCTGTTCAGGCGGCGCTGTGATTGGCCAAGCATGCAGGTCATAGTGCATGCCTGGCCAATCATCAGCAAGCAATGCACTGTGATGCCGCAGTGAATTATGGGCCGTGACGCGCCACACGAATTTGGCGTGAACGGCCCATATCGTTCGCAATTCGGCGAACGACCAAACAGCCGATGTTCGAGTCGAACATGGGTTCGACTCGAACACGAAGCTCATCCCTACTCCTCATCCTCTCTCACCCATGCTCAGGGTACTTTGTCTGGCAAAGCAGCGGCCTCTTCCCTCGGCTCAATGTCATCAGTGACTCCTTCCCTAGCCCCACCATGTCCTCCTGAGGAGTCCCTCGAACTGTTTGACCATAGTGTTGGGTACATGCTCCAGGAGGATGCCCAGCGTTTGGAAGGCTCTGATGATGATACTGAGCTAGATGAAGGCTGTAACGTGAGCACGGACCGGGGGGGGCCCAAGAAGGACAGAAATCTGGCAGTCATGCTCCCCCTGCTGCAGCATACTGCTAGGTTTGCTCCAGTGATGAGGAGGGAGGGGATGATGAGGTCACTGACTCAACATGGGTGCCTGATAGGAGAGAGGAGGAGGAGGAGGCGGCACATCACCAACAAGGCAGGATGCCCTCCAGGGGCCAGCCTAAGGGCAGCACACTGACTGCATTACACCCCAAAGCTCCACATGTGCAGGGCGCTGCAGTCACTGCGCGTTATTCAAAAAGTTCTTTGGTGTGGGCCTTTTTTGAGATGAGTGCATCAGATTGCACCGCTGCTATTTGCAACATATGTCTCAAGCGTATCTCGCGTGGCCAAAACATCTCCTGCTTGGGTACCACATGCTTGACCAGACATATGTTGATCTGCCATGCAGTTCGTTGGCAAGCGTATCTAAAAGACCCACACCAAAGAACAAAGAGGACCTCTCCTTGCTCCTCATCAGCTGGGATCTCCAACCCCACTATACCTTCAGTCCTCTCTAAAACCTTCACTGAGAGGAATGAAGGTGTAGAATTAGGTGTGTCACAGCCAAGTACTTGTGGGCAATCTGCTTTCGGTACACTGACGTCAGATTGTACCAGGCAAATTTCCCTGCCCCAGCTGCTGCACCGCCGAAAGAAGTTTGCTCCCAGCCATCCACATGCCCAGTGGTTAAATGCTAGCTTGGCAAAATTGCTAGAACTTCAACTGCTGCCTTTTCAATTGGTAGACTCTGCCCCCTTCAGTTGGTAGACTCTGCCCACACACTGACCTACCTGACCCACACTGACCTACATACACTGACCCACCCACACTGACCTACCTGACATACACTGACCTACCTGACCCACACTGACCTACATACACTGACCCACCCACACTGACCTACCTGACCCACACTGACCTACATACACTGACCCACCCACACTGACCTACCTGACATATACTGACCTACCTGACCCACACTGACCTACATACACTGACCCACACACACTGACCTACCTGACCCACACTGACCCACACACACTGACCTACACTGACCTACCTGACCCACACACACTGACCCACCCACACTGACCTACCTTACATACACTGACCTATCTGACCCACACTGACTTACCTGACCCACACTGACCTACCTGACATACACTGACCTACATACACTGACCTACCTGACCCACACTGACCTACCTGACATACACTGACCTACATACACTGACCTACCTGACCCACCCTGACCTACATACACTGACCTACCTGACCCACACTGACCTACATACACTGACCCACACACACTGACCTACCTGACCTACACTGACCCACACTGACCTACCTGACCTACATACACTGACCCACCCACACTGACCCACCTGACCTACACATACTGACCTACATACACTGACCCACACACACTGACCTACCTGACATACACTGACCTACCTGACCCACACTGACCTACATACACTGACCTACCTGACCTACATACACTGACCTACCCACACTGACCTACCTGACATACACTGACCTACCTGACCCACCTGACCTACATACACTGACCTACCTGACCCACACACACTGACCTACATACACTGACCCACACGGACCTACCTGACCCACACACCCTGACCCACCCAAACTGACCTACCTGACCTACACTGACCCACAGTGACTTACCTGACCCACACTGACCTACCTGACATACACTGACCTACATACACTGACCTACCTAACCCACCCTGACCTACCTGACATACACTGACCTACATACACTGACCTACCTAACCCACACTGACCTACCTGACCCACACTGACCTACATACACTGACCCACACACACTGACCTACCTGACCCACACTGACCTACCTGACCTACATACACTGACCTACCTGACCCACACTGACCTACCTGACATACACTGACCTACATACACTGACCTACCTAACCCACCCTGACCTACCTGACCCACACTGACCTACATACACTGACCCACCCACACTGACCTACCTGACCCACACTGACCTACATACCCTGACCCACCCACACTGACCTATCTGACATACACTGACCCACACACACTGACCTACCTGACCTACACTGACCTACCTGACCCACACTGACCTACACTGACCTACCTGATATACACTGACCTACCTGACCTACATACACTGACCTACCCACACTGACCTACCTGACCCACCTGACCTACATACACTGACCTACCTGACCTACACTGATCTACACTGACCCACACACACTGACCTACCTGACATACACTGACCTACATACACTGACCTACCTGACCCACACTGACCTACATACAGTGACCTACCTGACCCACACTGACCTACATACAGTGACCTACACTGACCCACACTGACCTACACTGACCCACACACACTGACCTACCTGACATACACTGGCCTACATACACTGACCTACCTGACCCACACACACTGACCTACCTGACCCACACACACACTGACCTACCTAGCCCACACACACACTGACCTACATACACTGACCCACACGCACTGACCCACACGGACCTACCTGACCCACCCACACTGACCTACCTGACATACACTGACCTATCTGACCCACACGGACCTACACTGACCTACCTGACATACACTGACCTACCTGACCCACACTGACCTACACTGACCTACACTGACCTACCTGACCCACACACACTGACCTACATACACTGACCCACACACACTGACTTGGTACCTGCCATACACACACTGACTGACCTACCTGTGTCCAGGTCCTGCAGCAGCAGCTCAGCCATGGTGCTGGTGTGTGAGACAGCCGGAGGAGAGCCGCCCACCCGAGCACCGATCGATGTCCTCTTCCAGTCACAGCGTGCTAGGATAGGACTGATGGGTGGGCCACTCCAGTCCAGAAAAGGCAGGCCCCATGAGCACTAGTGCGGAGGAGGAGGAGGTGCAATCCTCCTCCGCTTTGAATGCTGGGCAGTGACATGACTGGTTGCTAGCTGCTAGGCAGCTATAGCAACCAGTGACCAAGAGTAGAGTGGGGGGGCAGAGCTGGAGCCAGAGCCAGCGCTAGCACGGCTCAGTCCGCCCCTGTCCCCTGCATTCTAGGACCGGGACAAGAGACTTGGGGCTATTAGCCCCAGGCTCGGGGCTGTAGCCCCAATAGCCACCCCCTGGTGATGCCTCTGGATCACAATGATACCAAAACCAAATAAAGACCCCGCTGAATGCACAAATTACAGGCCCATCTCCCTTTTAAATTTAGACCTGAAACTTCTATCAAAAATTCTAGACAACAGAATTAGACCCCTACTTGACAGACTTATCAGACTTGAACAGGTAAGGTTTATACCAAACCATGAAGCAAAAGACAACACAACTAAAACACTGAATCTAATTCATAGAATCCGACAAAGTGATACAGAAGGCCCCCTGCTGTCAACTGATGCAGAGAAGGCCTTTGATAGGGTCTCTTGGGATTATATGTTCGACACCTGTAAACATATTGGGTTTGGTAACAACATGATGACATGGATAAAATCTCTTTACATTAACCCAAGTGCAAAAATAAAAATTCATGAAACCTACTCTGATTCGATAGAAATCCATAACAGAACAAGACAAGGCTGCCCCCTTTTGCCTTTATTATTCATTCTATCTATCGAACCCCTAATTAGGACCATTAACTTACAACAATCAATTCACGGATTTAACATAGATAATAGAGAGTACAAAATAGCAGCATATGCTGATGATCTACTTTTTTACATTACCCAACCCCATATATCTATCCCAAACCTAAATAAATCTTTTCTTTTCTTTTTTTTTTAACATTAGTTTTTATTGAGAAGTTTTCAAAGTATAAACTGAGTATAAAACTGTATAAAAGGTACAGAAAGGAAGAAATGGTCACAGCAAATGTCTGGTAGGTCTGCCATAAACAGTAACAATGTAGATTAGGTAACAAGTACAACTGTGTTCAACATATGAGGATAAAGAAAAATCAGTTAGAGAAAAGATGCTTAACATATGTTGCTGAGACTAAATAAAAAATAGGTTTAAAGTAAAAAACCTAAAATAAATTAAAGTGAATAGATAAAATAAAATAGGGTAGTTATCAAATAAATCTTTTCTTGATTTTAGATACCTATCAAATTTTAAAATCAATAGTAAAAAGCGTGAAGCACTGGGACTTACACTCAATAAAAAGACAGAACTACTCACATGCAAAAATTGTCCCTTTAGATGGGAAAATACATCTCTGAAATACCTGGGCATACACCTCACCTCTAAACTAGAATCCCTCTATGAATATAATTATCAACCATTATTCAAAAAGATTAAAACAGACATAAAAAAATGGAATTCCAAGCAGTTTTCGTGGTTTGGCAGGGCCGCCATCCTGAAAATGACGGTACTGACAAGACTTTTATACCTATTCCACACACTACCCATAGAACTACCAGAGTTTTTCTTTAAAAAAACTAGCCTCAATTTAAAGACATTTCCTATGGGCCAAAAAACGTTCGCGGGTACAACTTATGACCTGTACACACAGTACACAGACATTGATCGGACATTCCGACAACAAAATTCATGGATTTTTTCCAACGGATGTTGGCTCAAACTTGTCTTGCATACACACGGTCACACAAAGGTGTCAGAAAATCTGATCATTCTGAATGCGGTGGCGTAAAACACGTACGTCGGGACTATAAACGCGGGGCAGTAGCCAATAGCTTTCGTTTCTTAATTTGATCTGAGCATGCGTGGCACTTTGTGCATCGGATTTGTGTACACACGATCGGAATTTCCGACAACGGATTTTGTTGTTGGAAAATTTTATAGCAAACTCTCAAACTTTGTGTGTTGGAAATTCCTATGAAAAATGTGTGATGGAGCCTACACAGGGTTGGAATTTCTGACAACAAGGTCCTATCACACATTTTCCATCGAAAAATCCTATCGTGTGTACAGGGCATTAGTCTTCTACAACTCCCTAAAACAAAAGGAGGAATAGGCCTTCCTGACTTTAGGAAGTACTATTTTGCGACCTATTTATCCAGAATAATTGATTGGCATTGCCACGATCATTATAAAGATTGGGTTATCCTTGAAAATTCCTGATCAAAACTTGCCATACAATACCTACCTTGAACTGATCCTGATCAGTATCCTCTGAACATTAAAGGACATCCCTTGATACGCACAACCCTGAAGATATTCCATAAAATTGCAGCCAAGCATAAACTTTCTTCTACACCCAGCCCCTTATCCTCATTAGCAAATAATCCTGACTTCCCACCTGGACTTGACAACAAAAACCTTCTCAAAGACAACACCAATAAACCTCTTCTAGCCTACCATTGCCTACAAAACAATACATTTAAATCATATAGAGACATACAACACGAACTAGGCACAAAACCCATGAATTTCTGGATCTACCTACAAATCCACAACTTTATACTAAACAATAAAAAAAGAATATATAGTTAGACCTCTTACTAATTTTGATCATATTTGCCTCAACCAAACCCCAATAAAAAAGATCACTTCTCTTATGTATAACTGGCTATCACAGCCAATGTCTGATCTCCCAGATAAATACAAAAATATGTGGGAGGATGATCTAAATATGCAATTCTCAGATCTACAATGGGAAAAAGCCAGTGTGTTTACCCATAAATGCTCCCTAAGCACATGTATGCAAGAAATATCCTATAAAATGTGCACTCAGTGGTATATCAAACCGACAAAACTTAAAAAATGGTTTCCCGGAGAATCTGACATTTGCTGGAGATGCAACAAAGGAAGGGGCTCCTTCCTTCATTTATGGTGGAATTGCACCCTCATCCAAACCTTCTAAAACTAGGTAAAAAGTGGATAGTACACATCACGGGCACTCAGATAGAACTAAATGCCGAGAATACAAAAACAAACAAACTATACTTGAATCCTTTAATCATATATGAAGCAACACTTTCTTTCTGTACTATTTTTGTATGTACAATTTTTTTTCTATTTTTGTGTGTACAATAATACACACAGTTTGATTTAAGCTGACTCAGACATAATTAGGGAAATTCATCTCACAATCCGTTATCATTATTGAAAGCTTTTTGTCATGGTAAGCTTATTTTATATTGACTCGCCAGCTAGTCAACGAATTTTCAAAGTTTTTTTACCACTTTCTTCATTGAAAAGAGGAGAAATGTGAGTACTGAAAGAAACTTTAAAACGATTGAAAAGAACCTAGAGGAAAAATTGATCGATTGATGATATTGACAATTGTGAAAGACCGGAGAATTTTAGACATACAGAAGTCTTGACAGATGGTTTAATTCAAGTACAGCTGAAAACGGAAAAAGTTTTATATTCAGTGAGTAGCAAAAAATGGAGTTTATAAATGTCTTAGCTGATGAAAGTACATTGGAATGTAAAGGTTTAGCGAATCACGTCTCTGACGCTGGTTTATTGCAGTCCATGTATGATCAATGTTTTCAAGCAAATATTGAAATTGAGAAGGCTAGATTCTCATTAGCTAAAACAAAGAAAAAATTATGTAATGTAATGAAGCTAGTTGCGATTTTTAATACAATGGTTTTTGATATGCTAGGAAAACAAATGCAAAGTGTAACTGAAATTGCACAAACACAGGAGAATTTATATATTGAACAATTACTGATTGAGAAAGGTGAATTGGAACATAAAATTAATGCACATTTCTCTCCTAGACAGTTCGATGGTTTATTAGTTTCTGTTTAGCCTAATTAGGCTTACTGTTATGATTTATAATCTTATTGGATTTTCTGTGTTGTTTTATAATATTTTATTGTTATTTTGTTTCTTCTTCTAGATGCACTGTCTCTCAACTTTGGGTCCAAATAATTATTACATAAGGCCTCGAGACCGGAGCGGTTCAACTTGCCACTCCACCTGTTGAACTTTAGGGGAGGCCTTCCCCTAGGCTCATCAGAAATGCAACCCCTTTGTTGGTTGCCACTTCACCGAATCCCGATTTTTATTGGTATTCGGAGTAGGGTCTGGCATGCCAGCCCTACACCTCAGGTGACAGGGAAAGTTTCTTCCCTGCCCCTGATCTCTCTTTTCTTCTTCGTCCTCCAATCTTCTTTTTGGCTTCACCTTACACCCCCTAACCTCTTCTTCTTCCCCCTCCAGGTGCTCTCATTAATGGTTCGTGAATACTCCTTTCCTAGGTTACCATTCCAGAACAGCCTTTTAAAGATCTCTCTTCCCACTCCTCGTTTTCAGGTAAGTCCTCTCCTGTTTAACGCGCGCCCCCCCCCCCCGCACATCCATGGCTAATCCAACCACACACTCAGGGACCCTCCAAATTGCCACCCACAATACACAAGGATAAAACGACGATAAAACGACGTAAAGCTCCGCAAAGCTACCATTCCAGAGGTCTAGAAATTCTACTATTACAAGAAACCCATTTCACCAAAAGATCGGCTCCCACATTCCTACATCACAGCTACCCAACTTTCTTTCTAGCCAATGCAGAGGTGAAAAAGAGAGGAATAGCAATCCTAATCTCCAAACGTATACCATTTACCCATTCCCAAACCATTACAGACAATGATGGCCGCTATATATTAGTCAAAGGTCACATCAATGGCACCCTCTTTTCCTTAGTTTCCTATTATGCCCCCAACAAGAACCAAGCTGCCTTTTTCGCATCTATGCTTAATGTTTTAACACCACATCTTGAAGGGACCATAGTATTAGGAGGTGATTCGAATATAGCATTTGACCTCCTACTAGATAAATCATCGAAGGGCATCCCTATTCCCAAAAGACCTCCAAAACAAAGTCTACACATCGCCAAACTGCTTCATTCCTTAGGATTGATAGACACCTGGAGGGAACTGAATCCCTCAGCAAAAGATTACACTCACTTTTCGGCCCCCCACGGAACCTATTCACCAATAGACCACATATTTTTACACTCATCTACGATGCACTTAGCGTCTCAATCCTCCATACGCGAAGTACCCTGGTCTGACCATTCCATAGTTACAATTAAAATCTCATGCGCCCCCACCAGAGTCGGCCCCCCCCAATGGCGCCTTAAAGAATCTCTTCTTTCCAATCCAGTACATTGTAATATTTTAGAAAAAGATTTGAAGGATTATTTTCCCATAAATGACAACACTGAATGTTCACCCAATTCTTTATGGGGAGCCCATAAAGCGGTAAAGAGAGGAAAGTTCATTCAACTATCCTCACGTCTTAAACGTGAATCCCAAATGGAGATCGCAAATCTTGAGAAGGATTTCCGATCCCTTTGCAAACAACATAAGAAAAACCCGACACCTAGCTCCCTCGCCAATCTAGACGCAGCTAGAGTAGCATTGAACCTAGCCCTTACTTCCAACGCTAAAAAGCACCTAGAATGGGTTAGCGGTAAATTTTACCATCTAGCGAACAAATTTGGACCCCAATTAGCAGCAAAACTTTCCCCCAAACAAAAATTCCACGCTCTTCCCAAAATAAAATCCCTTTCAGGCCAATTAACTCAGAATCCTAAGCTGATCTTAGAGACTTTTCACTCATTCTATTCTAACCTCTATGCAGATACCAACCCTTGCTCCCCACCTAACATAAATTCCTTTCTAGACAATACCCCCCTCCCTAAATTATCTGAATCTCACCGTTCTATTATGGACGCCCCTTTCACTGAAGGAGAGGTTAGGGAGGTTATCAAGGGTCTCAAAAATGGCTCAGCCCCAGGACCGGATGGGTTTTCGTCCCAGTATTTCAAGACTTTCATAGATGTCCTCTCCCCTTATCTGGTCCGGCTCTTTAATTCACTGAGAAATGGACAACCTCTTGAAAGAATAGCAAATCTAGCTTACATCTCGGTCATCCCCAAACCAGGCAAGGACCCCAGCCAAGTCAGCAACTACAGGCCAATCTCCCTAATCAACATCGATCTTAAGATCATGACAAAAATTCTCTCTAACAGACTGGGGTCCTTTATAGATTCATACGTTCACAAAGACCAAGTTGGCTTCATACCGGGGAGGCAGGGGCCGGACCAGATAAGGAGAGCAGTGGACATTATATCCCTACTTAGGTCAGGATGGGATGGGGGCCCATCACAGGAGGGATTCCTCCTTTCATTGGACCTCCAGAAGGCCTTTGACACGGTCACTTGGCCGTACCTCTTCTCAACCCTTGAAAAATGGGGTTTTGGTCCTCACTTCCTCTCCTCAGTAAAAAGCCCTTTATTCCACCCCCAATGCTCAGATTAGACTACAAGGTTCCCTGTCTGACCCATTCCCTATCTCTAAAGGAACTCGTCAGGGTTGCCCTCTTTCCCCCCTCCTCTTTGCCATAGCTATTGAAACCCTAGCAATCGCGATAAGAGTTCACCCTGACATCCACGGAGTTAAATGCGGCCCCTCAATTCACAAATGCGCCCTATTCGCAGACGATATCCTTCTCTTCGTCACCTCACCCCTCACTTCAACCCCTAATTTAATGCAACTACTTAACAATTTTACCAATGCTTCTGGACTTAAGATTAACATGTCCAAATCCACCGCTCTCAATATCTCTATCCCATCACCCCTCTTAGATAAACTTATAGAAAACTTCCCTTTTAATTGGAGCTCATCCTCTATCCCATATCTAGGTATCCATCTCTCTTCCTCCATAGATATGCTGTACAAAACTAATTACCCACCTATTTTCAAGAAACTTAAGTCCTCCCTGGATCATTGGTCACTCCACAATCTGTCCTGGCTAGGCAAGATAAATGCCGTAAAAATGACACTCCTCCCCAGGATCCTTTTATCTTTTCCGCTCCCTCCCCATTCCAGTACCCAAATCACAAATTACAAACCTCCAATCGGTGATTATACGTTTCACTTGGGGCAAACTAAACCACCGTCTTCCTAAACAAACACTGATTAGACCCAGAAAGAAAGGAGGCCTAGGACTTCCTAACCTCTGGTGGTACTACCAGGCGGCCCAATTAACCCAATTCTCCATCATATACGCTAAAGGCCCAAAACCAGATTGGGTTGAAATAGAACAACAAGCAGTCCCTAACTACAATTTAGATTTCCTTTTATGGCAGCCCCCTAAATCTAGGCCCCCTATCCTCTCTCCTAACCTGTCCCACTCTTTTACTTTATGCGATTCTCTCCACAAAACACAATCTATAACTTCTCGATGGTGCCCCCTAGCCCATTAATTTCATAATCCTAAATTCCCTCCTGGAAGGGATATCAAGGCCTTTCAATGGTGGCTAGATAAAGGCCTGTATCGGATTGGACACTTTTTTAATTCCAATGGTCCCCTTACACTAGAACACTGCATCTCCAAATTAGACATGCCCCCTTCAGAAACATTTCGCTTCCACCAAATCTCTCACTTCTTAAGTTCTATTAAACCAAACGACAACACCCCCCTCACAGTCACCCCATACGAACAATGGTGCTCCAAAACCATGGATGTGCGAGGGGGTATCTCCCTAATATACTCAGCTTTGGCTGACCTCCCGGAGAAAGCGCCTTTCATGCTTAAATGGGAGAGCGACCTCGATTTTGAGTGGGATCTGGAAACATGGAACATTCAAGTTGCAAAAGCATTCAAAGGTATCATCAATATCTCCCTAGTCGAAGCAAATCTTAAGACTATAACTCGTTGGTACCTAGTCCCCACTCGTCTTTTTAAATTTTTTCCTCAATCCTCGCCCCTCTGTTTCAGAGGATGCGATATCCTGGGTTCCCACATACATATTTTTTGGCAGTGCCCTAAGATCAGAAGCTTTTGGAATAAAGTTTTTATCCTAATTCGAAAGGTTACTGGGGCACTCCTTAGCCAGGACCCGTTAATAGCCCTTCTAAACTAGAAGATACCCAATATCACGAAAAACAAACAGAAATTGATTCACTTTATACTCCTTGGAGCTAAAATAACGATTGGGCATTCCTGGAAATCTCCCTCAGTATCCTTTCATTTAACTAAACAAAAAATCACTTGGATTATGATACAGGAGAAAACCTCCAGTATTATCCTAGATAAATTTGAATCATTCAAATGCATATGGGAACCCTGGGCCCAATATATCGGCACCTCCTTATAACTTACGACTCTACTACCCCTTGAGCACCCCTTTTATCCTTCAACTCCCCGTCAACATCGGGCCATTGGTGAGTAGCTCCTGGATCCCCTCCTACTACTTTCTCTCTGTTTCCACCTTTCCCTCTTAACTGTTCTTTCCTTTCCCTATCTGTCTTTTGTCTTCTTTATACCCCATTGGATCTACCTATTGGGGATTTGTGATTTAGTTAGTTACATTTAACCAATTCATTCTACTTTGTTTGCCCTGACATTTACTCAACGTTCTATATGACATAATACTTCATCAGGTCATCTTACCCCTATATATATTTCATCTTTGTATCTCTAATTTTTACTCGCATTAAGTTTTTAGCACTTTATGTTTTCAATCAGGAGGAGGCGGGGTCGATCTTTTGCCCATGGACACAGATTGCTCCCAATTGGGGTGTCTATGGGCAACGGTAGACCTCGTGTAATACCCCATGTTACACTTTATTCTCTAACTTAACATTGTTACAAGTTGTATTATGTATAACCTATCTTAATTTACTCTGTTTAATCAAGCTCGATCGTTTTGGGCAAGAACCTATATTTTGACTTTCCATTTGTTTGTATCCTTCTATCACCCCTGCGCGGGTGTTTTTCTGCACTATTGTTTCACTTTTTATCTGAAATAAAGCTCTTTTGAAACCGAAAAAAAAAAAAAAATTAATGCACTATTGGAATTGTTTAAAGAAAAAAAGTTGTATTGTCTTTTTGACTCAGAAAGAAATTGAACAAGAGAATATTATAAGTTTGCTTAGAACAGAATTATTAGAAGCTCAGTCTTTTGCACATGCTCAGCGTTCAGCACAGCTGAAGGCTCTTGAACATGTGACAAAGTCAGACGTTAATGATGTTGATTTAGGACTTCTGATGAGTCTATTGTTAGTATTTCCTCAGACAATGAAAGTGTGAAGTCTGTTGATTTGAATAATAGTAATATTAAACAGAAATGTAAATTTTCATCGCCATATACTGAAAGAAAGGTATATGAAAAAAAAGCAACTCTTAAATGTTTTGCTTGCAAATGAGAGGGTCACATAGCTAGTTTTTGTTTGATGGCTAATATTGATATACAAAAGAGGTTGTATTATCCGAAAACGATGCCAAGATGCTATGAAGTGTATTTTGTGCGATGGTGTAGTAATTTGAGGTATAGAGGCCATAATAATCAAACTAGTTTCTCTTTTAAGACCCAAATGCAAAGATTGCAAACTGCAAATAGTCCATTAAGACAGGAAAGGTTTTATTATGTAGCATATAACACTGTGAAAAACAATGTTAGCAGTCCTTAAATGAACTGCATGGATGGTAAGGATTTTCTGGTTATTGTTTCTTTGCTATGAATAAGGTTATGATGTGAGGTTCAGAGATTTGGTAGTTATTTGATATATTTTTAGTATTTTCAAGGATAATCCTCTGGATTATTAAATTTTATTAATTTTTCCTTGTTATGATTATTATGTTTTTCATTTTTTTTGTTTTGTTCTGGTGGAACATTGAGAGGTTTAGTTCACTTGAAAAGGGGGGTAATTAACAGCTACTGAATAAATTTTGTTTAAGACAACAGAGAGTTAGCTGTAGGCAATAGAACAGCAGACACATTAAATTAGCAAAGGATGCAGATTTGTATGGCGAATTAGTGATTTCAACCTGAATATGGTTAAAATTAATGTTGTGAAGAAAACAGACACACAGTTTCCTTCGTTTTCAGAGGAACAAAAGAGGGACATCACGTTTTTCTTCTTCATCGGGTGACATAGGAGATTCCTTTGTTTGTGAAAACAGGATCTTATATCATAACTTAGATTTATTTCTGCATTTCATTATACCACAACACCCACAGGTGGAATTCACTAAATTCAACCATGACAGTTTAGATCACATTGGTAAGCAAAAATTTCTTGATATTTTTAAAAGAAATTCTATTGGGAAAAAATGGAAGAAACAGTAGACAGTGTAATTAAATCTTGTCTAATTTGTGTACAAGTAAATCCTAGATCAAAGGGTCAGAAACCTTGATCGAGATTCTTCCAGTACGCAAAGATGCTTTAACAACTGCTAGGATGTTGATTATTCATGTTTTTCCAGTTTAAGGTATACCAGCAAACCTCAGTAGTGACAGAGGATGCCATTTTATAGGTAAAATCATGCAGGTAATGTGTAAAATCTTGGGGATAGAACAGAGATTTCATGTATTATATCAGTCACAGTTTTCAGGTACAGGTTTTTCAGTTACAAAGTATTCTTCTTTTGAATTAATGACAGGAAGGAATTACTTTGTTACTTGTGCTTCACAATGAACTTTTGTTGGCAATACACACTAATAATTGTTAGGGTCCCTCTGAAGTGTATTGTACTGCAATGCTTGTGATTTGAGAAGGTATACTAGGGTGTTATTTAGAATGTATTGAATGTAATTCAGAAAATGACATTTCATCACATCAACATGCATTGTATCTTTTTAGTATTTTGTGCTCCTTTTTGCACAACAGTGTCTTGGTTATAGATGATACAGGACAATTTGAACAGTATTTTGCCACATGCAGTTACTTGTATGAAAAAAAAATGCTCCCTCCACACATTTCTAAGTTTGAGTAAAAGATCATAATTTCTTTATATTACAATATTTCTTGTTTAGGATATTAATAAAAACATTGCATTTTAAATGTATATATATTGATATGTAGTAGGATTTTAGATGTTTAAAGGAAACTTGTATTGTATAAGTTAAACGGTTACTCACATAGTTCATAGCCCCACACTTAGGAATTTTGGAATGAGTGACACCCACATTTTTAGAAAGGTGGGAGGGAATACTGCTCATTGAAATTTCCCGTTTTTTTGTGGGACTACAAGACAAAAAGGAACGTTTAAACCAGCCTGAATAGGAATAGGGTAGGAGTTTGGTTTTTTAGGAGTAGAATGCTTGTAACAGAGTTTTTAGGCAGACATGCACTCCGGCAGATGCTGCAACAGACATTCACTCCAGCAAACACAATACACATATACAGCATGAGAACTGCTGTTACATCCACACACACATATCTGATTCTTGTAACATTTTGTTATTTTATTATTAAAACCAAAATTATCTTTTGTACAAGATAAGTGGTCTATCAAAAGTAATGACTAAGAATGGAAAGGTTTATTTAAACCAAAATTAGATGCTGTTAGCACAAGTCTAGACAAAAAGTAAAATGGCGATCAAAGAGTTGCCACGTGTAAGGCCACACACAGCGATAGTGAGGTACACATCACAGGCGGAACTAAAGTTTCAGGAAGTGGACCGTGGCAAAGTAATTGAGAAGGTCCATTTGACATCTCGGATGTTCAAGGGGTAATGGTACTAGTTCAAAGACTTCTCAATTCAGTGAAAAAAAGCATGTAGAAATAAAAATGTGGGTATAACAAATTTAATATTCTGAGATAAATTATGCTGCTTTTATTTTTTCTAGGAATGAATTATAAAAATGTAACCTGGAGGAATCATGGATTCCAAAAAGAAGAAAAGATGTCAGTTCAACAAAAGAAAAGTGTTAAAGAGATAAGATGTATCATCGTCACAGGATTCATCTTTTTCCTAGTGACAATTTTATCTGTGGTAAAATATATCACAAACTGTTCCAGATATGCAGAGGTTAACAGGATTGAAGATTTACACAACAAAGTCATTACATTATTCAGAAACAAAAGAGATCTAGACACTGATATCAATATAGATGACAAAAGTTATAAAGACATTGATAACAATACAGAGGACAAGAGTGATAAAGATATTGATCTTAAAACAAATGACAGAAATAATAATTCTAGATATGTTAATATCAATACAGCTAAAGAATTGTATGGATATGTATGTGTAGGACAGGGATATGATTGCTGTATGGAATCATATTTCATTCATAGTAATAATGTTGAAGTCAATGTTAAAATAGAATCTAAAACAAATTTTGTTAAAATGAGGGGATCTTATAGGTTAAACAACGGAACCGGAACTTTTGAATGTTATATATTGGGAAGGAGTTTCTGGTCAGTATTTGTAAAAGGTAATAATTCAACAATTTGGTCTGGAGATGTTACTAATAACATGATAACGTCTGGGAAATTACTTTACTCATCAGAACAATATTATTACCTTTTACAAAGTTTTGTAAAAATAGTAGATCCAGAACATTTAAATATAATTGGAGATGAAATAGGGGTCAAGGACATTTGGTTAATATGGAATTGGGTATTGAAAGATGGTTTGGAATTAATAGTAGAAATCATAACAGAAATTAGCGTGGTATTGTTGAAGGTATTTTAGGAGGGATTGGCACAATTGGGAGTATAACAAATAGTATGGATATTAATACTTTAAAGTCTGATCTTGAAACAGCTGGTTTAGTGGGTAGTAACTGAATTAAAATACAGAGACATGTAAATGAAATATTAAGAAATATGGTAATTAAAACAGCTAATATAATGGGTCCATCTATTTTACATCTTCAAAATATTACTCTTGATTTAATGACAAGTGAACAACATTCTCATATAGCCAGAGCATGCTTAGAGATCCAGACTGAATATTCCACTAATTTTAAAATAATTGTGCAAGCATTTCATAGTGGAATAACTCCTTCTGGCATTTTACAGAATTTACACAGAGAATATGTGTATGCTATAAATCATACAGATTTATGGGTAAATAAATGGCAACGATGCAAACAGGATGTTTGTTATAGTTCTTCTATGATTCCAATAGCAGGGCAAGAACAAATTTGGTTCCCCATCACTGTTTTGGGATTACCTGTCAGCAATACACAATTATTATACTATAAATTACAGTATACAGATTTTGCATTTAGCAATGCAAATTCTGAATTAGAACAATTAGATCTGTCATCATGTTTAGTTTCAGTCTAAAGTTATCTGTTTACCTAATCAAGACAAAAGTATATTTCATTATTGTTATCATAATCATACATTATGTTCAGCAAGAATAGAAAAAGTTGAAACAATTTCTGAATTAATTTCTCATGTAGATAAAAAGAAGGTTTGTTTTCAGATCATGACAAATACAGAAAGGGTTAAAATGTTTTTCTCTTCTTGTACAAATACAGAAAACCTAAATCAAGGCTTGTATTGTATAGAAGGAGACATTGTAGCAATAAGTATTAATGGGTTTAGAAAAAATGTAACAAATATGCTTATGAAAAATATAAGTGCTCTTACTACACAATACAACATATCTGAGATAGATGAATTTCCTTGGGAAGAATGGGCAAATCTAATTCAAAAGGATAAAGGTTTATTGATAGCTTTAGCTAAGGAAGTTCAGAATGCAGAAATATTGTGTAAACATGAACAAGGTAATTTGCAAGAGATATCTCATCAATGGTCAGAACTTTCAGGAAGTAATTGGTGGAAAAAAAATAGTAATAGTGTATCAATTTGGGGAAAAACTTCAATAACTTCAGCAGCAGGAAATATTTTATCACATCCTATAGTTATTCTTTTTTTCCTATCATTATGTTATTGATTATATTCCAGTTATGTTTGATGTTTAGAATGAAAAAATTATATTATCGAATTAGAAATGAAAGCAGGAAAGGAGTTGATTTATTGCAAAATAAGCTTAAAAGAAGAATGGGTTTTGGAGTTGCAAATTCAGTTACAAATGACAGAACATTTGGAGTTATTGGATCAAAGTCAGAGTGTTTGTGATATGAATGTTTTGAATGAATTTATTGAAAATATGATGATTATTCATATTTCAGAGGGGAATGTTATATTCTTAATATCTAAAATTTAATTGGCTTTATTATACTTTATTCAGAGTATGAATTCCCTTTAATTGTATGAATGGCAGACTTTGAGTTAATAACCTCCAGATGGTGGCTTTTGAACTGGGTTCACAAATATCTAGAAACTCTCAGGATTTTCATGGATATTGTAAATCTTATATGTGTTTTTAATGACATTTTCCTATGTAACTGATATTTTGTTTGAAAGAAAGTCTGGCTGTTTCTCACTCATTTCCTGTCAGATGAATAGGCAGTCTATGTTTTAAGATAAACCAGATGTGGAAAGCTCATGTATCCACACCTTTGCCCCACCCTTCTGGGTAGTAAAGGAGAGGTGATAGTTAGAGGAAGAGGAGCGTGTGTATATTTTTTGGCATGAAGTTTAGGAAATCTGAGTTCATATAAGCAAAAGCTTGCTTGAAGACGGTCTCTTCTTCCATCTCTTCTTCCATCTAGACACATTTCCTTCTACAGCACACACATCTTTTTCAGCTACTCTTCAGCATACATAGGGTTAATCAGCCATCTTTAAAAAAGCCAAGAAGACAAAGGAAGACCACATGGTCTGATATGTTTGAAGAATTTTATTTTACTATCTTTGAAACAAACAAACTATACTTGAATCCTTTAATCATATATGAAGCAACACTTTTATTCTGTACTATTTTTGTATGTACAATTTTTTTTCTATTTTTGTGTGTACAATAATACACACAGTTTGATTTAAGCTGACTCAGACATTATTAGGGAAATTCATCTCACAATCCGTTATCATTATTGAAAGCTTTTTGTCATAGTAAGCTTATTTTATATTGACTCGCCAGCCAGTCAACAAATTTTCAAAGGTTTTTTTACCACTTTCTTCATTGAAAAGAGGAGAAACGTGAGTACTGAAAGAAACTTTAAAACGATTGAAAAGAACCTAGAGGAAAAATTGATCGATTGATGATATTGACGATTGTGAAAGACCGGAGAATTTCAGACATACAGAAGTCTTTAATTCAAGTCCAGCGGAAAACAGAAAAAGTTTTATATTCAGTGAGTAGCAAAAAATGGAGTTTATAAATGTCTTATCTGATGAAAGTACATTGGAATGTAAAGGTTTAGTGAATCACGTCTCTGACGCTGGTTTATGGCAGTCCATGTATGATCAATGTTTTCAAGCAAATATTGAAATTGAGAAGGCTAGATTCTCATTAGCTAAAACAAAGAAAAAATTATGTAATGTAGTGAAGCTAGTTGCGTTTTTTAATACAATGGTTTTTGATATGCTAGGAAAACAAATGCAAAGTGTAACTGAAATTGCGCAAACACAGGAGAATTTATATATTGAACAATTACTGATTGAGAAAGGTGAATTGGAACATAAAATTAATGCACTATTGGAATTGTTTAAAGAAAAAAAGTTGTATTGTCTTTTTGACTCAGAAAGAAATTGAACAAGAGAATATTATAAGTTTGCTTAGAACAGAATTATTAGAAGCTAAGTCTTGCATGTTGCTCAGCGTTCAGCACAGCTGAAGGCTCTTGAACATATGACAAAGTCAGATGTTAACGATGTTGATTTAGGACTTCTGATGAGTCTGTTGTTAGTATTTCCTCAGACAATGAAAGCGTGAAATGTCTGTTGATTTGAATAATAGTAATATTAAACAGAAATGTAAATTTTCATCGCCATATACTGAAAGAAAGGTATATGAAAAAAAGCAACTCTTAAATGTTTTGCTTGCAAATGAGAGGGTCACATAGCTAGTTTTTGTTTAATGGCTAATATTGATATATAAAAGAGGTTGTATTATCCTAAAACGATGCCAAGATGCTATGAAGTGTATTTTCTGCGATGGTGTAGTAATTTGAGGTATAGAGGCCATAATAATCAAACTAGTTTCTCTTTTAAGACCCAAATGCAAAGATTGCAAACTGCAAATAGTCCATTAAGACAGGAAAGTTATCATTATGTAGCATATAACATTGTGAAAAACAATGTTAGCAGTCCTTAAATGAACTGCATGGATGGTAAGGATTTTCTGGTTATTGTTTCTTTGCTATGAATAGGGTTATGATGTGAGGTTCAGAGATTTGGTTTTTATTTGATATATTTTTAGTATTTTCAAGGATAATGCTCTGGATTATTAAATTTTATTAATTTCTCCGTGTTATGATTATTATGTTTTTCATTTTTTGTTTTGTTCTGGTGGAACATTGAGAGGTTTAGTTCACCTGAAAAGGGGGGTAATTAACAGCTACTGAATACATTTTGTTTAAGACAACAGAGAGTTAGCTGTAGGCAATAGAACAGCAGACACATTAAATTAGCAAAGGATGCAGATTTGTATGGCGAATTAGTGATTTCAACCTGAATATGGTTAAAATTAATGTTGTGAAGAAAACAGACACACAGTTCCCTTCGTTTTCAGAGGAACAAAAGAGGGACATTACTTTTTTCTTCTTCATCGGGTGACATAGGAGATTCCTTTGTTTGTGAAAACAGGATCTTATATCATAACTTAGATGGATTTCTGTGTTTCGTTATACCACAACACCTACAGGTGGAATTCACTAAATTCAACCATGACAGTTTAGATCACATTGGTAAGCAAAAATTTCTTGATATTTTTAAAGAGAAATTCTATTGGGACAAAATGGAAGAAACAGTAGACAGTGTAATTAAATCTTGTCTAATTTGTGTACAAGTGAATCCTAGATCAAAGGGTCAGAAACCTTGATCGAGTTTCTTCCAGTACGCAAAGATGCTTTAACAACTGCTAGGATGTTGATTATTCATGTTTTTCCAGTTTAAGGTATACCAGCAAACCTCAGTAGTGACAGAGGATGCCATTTTATAGGTAAAATCATGCAGGTAATGTGTAAAATCTTGGGGATAGAACAGAGATTTCATGTATTATATCATTCACAGTTTTCAGGTACAGGTTTTTCAGTTACAAAGTATTCTTCTTTTGAATTAATGACAGGAAGGAATTACTTTGTTACTTGTATTTCACAATGAACGTTTGTTGGCAATACACACTAATAATTGTTAGTGTCCCTCTGAAGTGTATTGTACTGCAATGCTTGTGATTTGAGAAGGTATACTAGGGTGTTATTTAGAATGTATTGAATGTCATTCAGAAAATGACATTTCATCACATCAACATGCATTGTATCTTTTTAGTATTTTGTGCTCCTTTTGCACAACAGTGTCTTGGTTATAGATGATACAGGACAATTTGAACAGTACTTTGCCACATGCAGTTACTTGTATGAAAAAAAAATGGTCCCTCCACACATTTCTAAGTTTGAGTAAAAGATCATAATTTCTTTATATTACAATATTTCTTGTTTAGGATATTAACCGCTTCAATACCGGGCCAATTCTGACACTTTGCTCCTACATGTAAAAATCATCATTTTTTTGCTAGAAAATTACATAGAACCCCCAAACATTATATATGTTTTTTTTAGCAAAGACCCTAGAGAATACAATGGCGGTTGTTGCAACTTTTTATCTCACACAGTATTTGCGCAGGAATTTTTTGAACGCTTTTTTTGGGGAAAAAAAAGTTTTGTGTTAAAAAAAAAAACAAAACAGTAAAGTTAGCCCAATGTTTTTGCATTTTGTGAAAGATGAAGTTACGCCGAGTAAATAGATACCTAACATGTCACGCTTCAAAATTGCACACGCTCGTTGAATGGCGCCAATGTTCGGTACTTAAAAATCCCCATAGGCGACGCTTGAAATTTTTTTACTGGTTACATGTTTTGAGTTACAGAGGAGGTCTAGGGCCAAAATTATTGCTCTTGCTCCAACATTCGTGGCGATACCTCACATGTATGGTTTGAACACCGTTTTCATATGTGGGCGGGACTTACGTATGCGTTCGCTTCTGCGTGCAAGCACATGGGGACAGCGGCGCTTTAAAAAAATTTTTTTTATTGTTAATTATATTTTTTTTTTATTTTGACACTTTTTTGAAAAAAAAATGATCACTTTTATTCCTATTACAAGGAATGTAAACATCCCTTGTAATAGCAATATGACATGTCAGGTGCTCTTAATAGTGAGATATGGGGTCAATAAGACCCCATATCTCACCACTAGGCAGGGAAGCCTGAAAAAATAAAAATAAAACGATTGCCGCTTCCAAGCCGAAGCGGCGTCGTTTTTTTGAATGGAGAGGCCGGGCGTGACGTCATAACATCACGCCAGGACTCCAACGATCATAGAGACTCCGGGGACCATCTGGTCCACCGGAAATCTCTATGATCTACATTTGGCACCGGCGGATCCACTCCCCGCCTCACCGATCGTAACGGTGAGTCGGAGCAGGCACCGGAGGGCGGCGGGAGGGGGGAGTCCCCTCTCGCCTCCCATAGGAAAGATCAAGCGGCGGAACAGCCGCTATGATTGTTCCTATGGTGTAGAGATTCACCGGCTGAAACCGGCAATATCTGAATGATATCTGTAACTACAGGCAAAATTCAGATATACCTGCTCAAAGCCAAGGACGTCATATGACGTCCTTGGTATTGAAGTGGTTAATAAAAACATTGCATTTTAAATGTATATACTGATATGTAGTAGGATTTTAGATGTTTTAAGGAAACTTGTATTGTATAAGTTAAATGGTTACTCACATAGTTCATAGCCCCACACATAGGAATTTTGGAATGAGTGACACCCACATTTTTAGAAAGGTGGGAGGGAATACTGCTCATTGAAAGTTCACCTTTTTTTGTGGGACTACAAGACAAAAAGGAACGTTTAAACCAGCCTGAATAGGAATAGGGTAGGAGTTTGGTTTTTTAGGAGTAGAATGCTTGTAACAGAGTTTTTAGGCAGACATGCACTCCGGCAGATGCTGCAACAGACATTCACTCCAGCAAACACAAGACACATATACAGCATGAGAACTGCTGTTACATCCACACACACATATCTGATTCTTGTAACATTTTGTTATTTTATTATCAAAACCCAAATTATCTTTTGTACAAGATAAGCGGTCTATCAAAAGTAATGACTAAGAATGGAAAGGTTTATTTAAGCCAAAATTAGATGCTGTTAGCACAAGTCTAGACAAAAAGTAAAATGGCGATCAAAGAGTTGCCACGTGTAAGGCCACACACAGCGATAGTGAGATACACATCACAGGCGGAACTAAAGTTTCAGGAAGTGGACCATGGCAAAGTAATTGAAAAGGTCCATTTGACGTCTCGGATGTTCAAGGGGTAATGGTACTAGTTCAAAGACTTCTCAATTCAGTGAAAAAAAGCATGTAGAAATAAAAATGTGGGTATAACAAATTTAATATTCTGAGATAAATTATGCTGCTTTTATTTTTCCTAGGAATGAATTATAAAAATGTAACCTGGAGGAATCATGGATTCCAAAAAGAAGAAAAGATGTCAGTTCAACAAAAGAAAAGTGTTAAAGAGAGAAGATGTATCATAATCACAGGATTCATCTTTTTCCTAGTGACAATTTTATCTGTGGTAAAATATATCACAAACTGTTCCAGATATCCAGAGGTTAACGTGATTGAAGCTTTACACAACAAAGTCATTACATTATTCAGAAACAAAAGAGATCTAGACACTGATATCAATATAGATGACAAAAGTTATAAAGACATTGATAATAATACAGAGGACAAGAGTGATAAAGATATTGATCTTAATACAAATGACAGAAATAATAATTCTAGATATGTTAATATCAATACAGCTAAAGAATTGTATGGATATGTATGTGTAGGACAGGGATATGATTGCTGTATGGAATCATATTTCATTCATAGTAATAATGTTGAAGTCAATGTTAAAATAGAATCTAAAACAAATTTTGTTAAAATGACGGGATCTTATAGGTTAAACAACGGAACCGGAACTTTTGAATGTAATATATTGGGAAGGAGTTTCTGGTCAGTATTTGTAAAAGGTAATAATTCAACAATTTGGTCTGGAGATGTTACTAATAACATGATAAGGTCTGGGAAATTACTTTACTCATCAGAACAATATTATTACCTTTTACAAAGTTTTGTAAAAATAGTAGATCCAGAACATTTAAATATAATTGGAGATGAAAAAGGGGTCAAGAACATTTGGTTAGTATGGAATTGGGTATTGAAAGATGGTTTGGAATTAACAGTATAAATCATAACAGAAATAAGCGTGGTATTGTTGAAGGTATTTTAGGAGGGATTGGCACAATTGGGAGTATAACAAATAGTATGGATATTAATACTTTAAAGTCTGATCTTGAAACAGCTGGTTTAGTGGGTAGTAACTGAATTAAAATACAGAGACATTTAAATGAAATGTTAAGAAATATGGTAATTAAAACAGCTAATATAATCGGTCCATCTATTTTACATCTTCAAAATATTACTCTTGATTTAATGACAAGTGAACAACATTCTCATATAGCCAGAGCATGCTTAGAAATCCTGACTGAATATTCCACTAATTTTAAAATAATTGTGCAAGCATTTCAGAGTGGAATAACTCCTCTTGGCATTTTACAGAATTTACACAGAAAATATATATATGCTATAAATCATACAGATTTATGGGTAAATAAATGGCGATGATGCAAACAGGATGTTTGTTATAGTTCTTCTATGATTCCAATAGCAGGACAAGAACAAATTTGGTTCCCCATCACTGTTTTGGGATTACCTGTCAGCAATACACAATTATTATACTATAAATTATAGTATACAGATTTTGCATTTAGCAATGAAAATTAAATTCTGAATTAGAACAATTAGATCTGTCATCATGTTTACAGTTTCAGTCTAAAGTTATCTGTTTACCTAATCAAGACAAAAGTATATTTCATTATTGTTATCATAATCATTCATTATGATCAGCAAGAATAGAAAAAATTGAAACAATTTCTGAATTAATTTCTCATGTAGATAAAAAGAAGGTTTGTTTTCAGATCATGTCAGATACAGAAAGGGTTAAAACATTTTTCTCTTCTTGTACAAATACAGAAAACCTAAATCAAGGCTTGTATTGTATAGAAGGAGACATTGTAGCAATAAGTATTAATGGGTTTAGAACAAATTTAACAAATATGCTTATGAAAAATATAAGTGCTCTTACTACACAATACAACATGTCTGAGATAGATGAATTTCATTGGGAAGAATGGGCAAATCTAATGCAAAAGGATAAAGGTTTATTGATAGCTTTAGCTAAGGAAGTTCAGAATGCAGAAATATTGTTTAAACATGAACAAGGTAATTTGCAAGAGATATCTCATCAATGGTCAGAACTTTCAGGAAGTAAGTGGTGGAAATATTTTATCACATCCTATAGTTATTCTTTTTTTCCTATCATTATGTTATTGATTATATTCCAGTTATGTTTGATGTTTAGAATGAAAAAATTATATTATCGAATTAGAAATGAAAGCAGGAAAGGAGATGATTTATTGCAAAATAAGCTTAAAAGAAGAATGGGTTTTGGAGTTGAAATTCAGTTACAAATGACAGAACATTTGGAGTTATTGGATCAAAGTCAGAGTGTTTGTGATACGAATGTTTTGAATGAATTTATTGAAAATATGATTATTATTCATATTTCAGAGGGGAATGTTATATTCTTAATATCTAACATTTAATTGGCTTTATTATACTTTATTCAGAGTATGAATTGCCTTTAATTGTATGAATGGCAGACTTTGAGTTAACCTCCAGATGGTGACTTTTGAACTGGGTTCACAAATATCTAGAAACTGTCAGGATTTTGATGGATATTGTAAATCTTATATGTGTTTTTAATGATATTTTCCTATGTAACTGATATTTTGTTTGAAAGAAAGTCTGGCTGCTTCTCACTCATTTCCTGTCAGATGAATAGGCAGTCTATGTTTTAAGATAAACCAGATGTGGAAAGCTCATATATCCACTCCTTTGCCCCCACCCTTCTGGGGAGTAAAGGGGAGGTGATAGTAAGAGGAAGAGGAGTGTGTGTCTCTTTTGGCGCAAAATTTAGGAAATCTGAGTTCATATAAGTAAAAGCTTGCTTGAAGACGGTCTCTTCTTTCATCTCGCCTGCCATCTACACACATCTCCTTCTACAGCACACACATCTTTTTCAGCTACTCTTCAGCATACATATGGTTAATCAGCCATTTTTAAAAAAGCCAAGAAGACAAAGGAAGACCACAAGGTCTGATATGTTTGAAGAACTTTATTTTCCTATCTTTGAAACAAACAAACTATACTTGAATCTTTTATTCATATATGAAGCAACACTTTTATTCTGTACTATTTTTGTAAGTATTTTTCTATTTTTGTGTGTACAATAAAACACAGAGTTTGATTTAAAGCGGTTGTATACCCTCTGAAATTTTTTTTTTACCCGTGTAAAGCAAAAGGCATAATGAGCTAGTATGCACCGCATACTAGCTCATTATGAAATGCTTACCTTAGAACGAGGCATCGGTATCTTACCTGGTCCATGTCGAGGTAGCTGACATGTTGCCTCGGCGTGTCTTCCGGGTATCGCGGTTCCAGCGCTGTGAGTGGCTAAAGCCGCGATGTCATCACTCCCGCGCATGCATGCGGGAGATTTCTTTCCCGGCAAGGTCCGGCAGTTGCCGTGCCTTCAGCCGAGAATCCTCTGTGCGCATGCGCCGCTGCAGTCAGCGGCTCATAGCAAGGGGAATATCTCCTAAATCGTACTTTTACCTGTAGGTAAAAGTTAAAAAAAGACTATACAACCACTTTAAGCTGACTCAGACAAAATTAAGGAAATTCGTCTTACACTCAGTCATCATTATTGAAAGCTTTGTACAATATTAAGCTTATTTTTACAATAGACACCAAAACAAATACGTTCAGAAATGAAGTTCTGTGTAATAAAATGGAATGACACAGGGAAAGAGTATTGAACACACTAACTAAAATGTATTTAATACTTGGTACAAAGTTCTTTGTTGGTAATGACTGCTCCAAGACGCTGGCTCCTGTATGGAGAAACGAGTCGCATGCATTGATCAGGTGTGATTTTGGTCCATTCTTCCACACAAACAGTCTTCACATCTTGAAGGTTTTGTGGGCCTCTTCTATGATCTCTGATCTTTAATTATTTCCATAGATATTCTATTGGATTCAAGTTATGTGATTGGCTGGGCCATTCTAGCAGCTTTATTTTCTTTCTTTGAAACCAATTGAGAGTTTCCTTGGCTTTGTGTTTAGGGTCATTGTTTTGCTGAAATGTCCTCCCTCGTTTCATCTTCATCATCCTGGTAGATGGCAGCAGATTTTTATCACCATTCATCCTTCCTTCAATGATATGAAGTGTCTGTGTCTTTCCATTTTATTACACAGAACTTCAATTCTGAACTTATTTGTTTTGGTGTCTTTGTATGTATGGATTGCACAGGTTGTTACCGACATGTGGGGAACATTTCATGTCAATAGCACTTTTAGAAATAAATTCACCTACAAAAATGGTGACGTGTTCAATTACCCACTGTATATATTTTTTACTTTTTAACTAAAGCAGAACTTCAGTCATTTTTCATTTTTCCATCTATTAAATATTCTGCTCTTGTTGTTGTTTTAACTTTGGATAGTAAAACATTTTGTGTGTGTATATCTATATCTACACAGTATCTCACAGAACTGAGTACACCCCCCCACACACACAGTATACATACATACAGTATACACACATAGTATACATACATACACATAGTATACAAACATACAGTATACACACAGTATACATGCACAGTATACACACATACAGTATACACACATACACAGTATACACACATACGGTATACATACACAGTATACAATCATACAGTATATGCACACAGTACACACACATACAGTATACACACATAGTATACATATTATACATACAGTATACACACCAGCACTTTTCACCCAAAAATCAGCCCGATTGAACACACTGCTGCTGCCCCCATCTCCTGGCATGCTGGTATTTGTAGTGCCCCAGCAGCTGAACAATATTGGATGAGGTGATACAGGAGAGGAGGGGACTGTGCCTGTGTATTGGTGAGCAGGTAATGAGTAGGAAGGTGTAGCAGAGATTGGAGGAGAAGTTCAGAACATCCTTCCTCCACAGGCAGAGCACTTCTCACACACAGAAAATCGATCTAACAGCAGTCTAAGAGACAGGAGGAGCACTGCTAGAGGAAAAACAGCCTCCCCCTCCCCCTGCTCACCAGGGTAAACCACTGACAAGAATAAATTATGTACAGCTGTCAGGAAATGTTCCATCCGCTGGTAAGACCTGTTATTTGGCATGCAGTACTGAGGTCCACCAGCAGGTGTCTCCTGGCAGTTTGGAACTGTCAGGAGAGCTTTTCCCTGTTAATAATATATCATCTTTGGGCCGCAATACTGGCGTCCACCAGCGGATGGATCCTGGCAGTGTGGAGCAGACAGTACCTCCTACAATCAGGTGTCACTTGAGGCCAATCATAGGCCTATAAATACCCGGCAAACATTCACATGTTTGCCTTGATTTCTTCATTGCCTCCTGACCTGCTTGCTATCTGATCCTGTGCCCTGAACCTGATCCTGTCTCCCTGTCTCGGACCCTATCCTGTCCCACCTGTTACCTTGCATCCCTGCCTGCAGTCTGACCCATCCATCCTCTTCCTGTCCTGTGTTCCATACCCCATCTGCTGATCTCCCTGTGTATGACCTTGGCCTGGCTTACGTTTATGTCTCTGGAACATCCCTTGTCCATCTGCTGATCTGCTGTGTATGACCCTGGCCTGGCTATTGTTTATGATCCTGGTATTTGCCTTTTATTGCACTTATCTGTCTGTTGTTATTTGTGGGTCTCTGTCTGTGGTTGGTTATTGCACTGTCTTATTGGAGCTGGTTGTATTATATTACTCACTTTCTTTAATAAATTATTATATTTTCACTTATATACGTTTGGGTGTCCTCTGTCGCAGATCACACGGTTCTGGTCACACCTGTTCTTGACAGTAAATCAAGGCCATCTCTGACCAGAAGTGACTGCACAGAGGAACCATTGTAGTGCTATTAAAATGCAATCAGAAACAGTTGTTCTCCTTGCCTCACTGGTGTTGGAGGATAACAATTACTGTCATCTGGTATTGAAAGAGTGTGCCAGGGATCAGCTCCTGGAGTGTATCCGTCTGGCCCATTCTCTGGTTGATCAGGGTAGATTGCTATTTGAAAATGTTCAGCCTCTGATCCAGCTGTGTGCAGAGCTAGCCTTGTCCAGTACTCCAGAGGGCAGGGATGATTTTTCTCCCCCCTTCAGTTTTGATCAGGTTGAGTCTCTGGTGTGGTTATTAGAGGATGACCCAGCCTTTTTCATGGAACGTTATGCCTCTTGTTCACAGCAGGTGTTGTCTGATTGCATCTATTCAGTGCAATCGCTGGTTAGTCAGGCTGTGTGTGAATCAATGTTTGTTCATCCTGTGCTACAGGCATGGTCAGATCTCCTTAATTTAGCCAAGCCACAACAACCCAGCCCTGCCATTAATCACCTGCCTTCCCAAGAATCTATTCCCCCATCGCTCATGGCAACCTCAGCTACAGCCCAATATACCCTGCTCCCCACCAAGTATCAATGCCCTGTTTCTACTTCCTGTACCTATCCTGCCTTTAACCCACCTGCCTCTTCTCTAATACCTGCAACTTCCCCACAAGAACTCCCTCTGGCTGCTGTTCCCCCTTCCTTGCCATATCCCAGCCCTTCCTTTCAGTATGTCTCACCTCCTGTCTACAGTCCTACAGCCACCTACAGATCTCCAGCAGTTAAGCCAAAGAAGAAACGGAAGTTCTTCCCCACTCATACAATCCTGCCAGTAACCCAACCTGCTCCCACTTCCCAGTCGGATGTGCCAGCTTCCCAGTCAGATGTGCCAGCTTCCCAGTCGGATGTGCCAGCTTCCCAGTCGGATGTGCCAGCTTCCCAGACGGATGTGCCAGCTTCCCAGTTTGATGTGCCAGCCTCCCAGCCTGATGTCTTGAAGCTTGCCTTCCAGCCTGATGTTTTGGTGCCAGCTTCTCAGTCTGATGTGCCAGCTTCTCAGTCTGATGTGCCAGCTTCTCAGTCTGATGTGCCAGCTTCCCAGACGGATGTGCCAGCTTCCCAGACGGATGTGCCAGCTTCCCAGTTTGATGTGCCAGCCTCCCAGCCTGATGTCTTGAAGCTTGCCTTCCAGCCTGTCTTGATGCCTACCTACCAGTCTGATGTGCCAGCTTCCCAGTCGGATGTGCCAGCTTCCCAGTTGGATGTGCCAGCTTCCCAGTCTGATGTGCCAGTTTCCCAGTTTGATGTGCCAGCTTCCCAGCCTGATGTCTCGAAGCTTGCCTTCCAGCCTGATGCCTCGATGCCTGCCTTCCAGTGTGATGTGCCAGTTCCCCAGCCTGATGTCTCGGTGTCTGCCCTCCAGCCTGATGTCTCGGTGTCTGCCCTCCAGCCTGATGTCTCGGTGTCTGCCCTCCAGCCTGATGTCCCGGTGTCTGCCCTCCAGCCTGATGTCCCGGTGTCTGCCCTCCAGCCTGATGTCCCGGTGTCTGCCCTCCAGCCTGATGTCCCGGTGTCTGCCCTCCAGCCTGATGTCCCGGTGTCTGCCCTCCAGCCTGATGTCCCGGTGTCTGCCCTCCAGCCTGATGTCCCGGTGTCTGCCCTCCAGCTTGATGAGCCCGCTGCCCAGCTTGGTGAGCCCGCTGCCCAGCTTGAAGTGCCCATGCCAGCTGCCCAGCTTGAAGTGCCCATGCCAGCTGCCCAGCTTGAAGTGCCCATGCCAGCTGCCCAGCTTGAAGTGCCCATGCCAGCTGCCCAGCTTGAAGTGCCCATGCCAGCTGCCCAGCTTGAAGTGCCCATGCCAGCTGCCCAGCTTGAAGTGCCCATGCCAGCTGCCCAGCTTGAAGTGCCCATGCCTGCTGCCCAGCTTGAAGTGCCCATGCCTGCTGCCCAGCTCGATGACCCGGAGCCTGCTGCCCAGCTTAAGTTGTTCCTGTCTGCTGCCCAGCTTAAGTTGTTCCTGTCTGCTGCCCAGCTTAAGTTGTTCCTGTCTGCTGCCCAGCTCAAGTTGTTCCTGTCTGCTGCCCAGCTCAAGTTGTTCCTGTCTGCTGCCCAGCTCAAGTTGTTCCTGTCTGCTGCCCAGCTCAAGTTGTTCCTGTCTGCTGCCCAGCTCAAGTTGTTCCTGTCTGCTGCCCAGCTCAAGTTGTTCCTGTCTGCTGCCCAGCTCAAGTTGTTCCTGTCCGCTGCCCAGCTCAAGTTGTTCCTGTCCGCTGCCCAGCCTGGAGTGTTCCTGTCCGCTGCCCAGCCTGGAGTGTTCCTGTCCGCTGCCCAGCTTGGAGTGTTCCTGTCCGCTGCCCAGCCTGATGTGCCCACTGCCCAGCTGGACACCATGGACTTTCCCCAGCAACGGCTAGTTGGAGCGTCCGGAGGTCGCTCCTTTGAGGGGGGGTACTGTCAGGAAATGTTCCATCCGCTGGTAAGACCTGTTATTTGGCATGCAGTACTGAGGTCCACCAGCAGGTGTCTCCTGGCAGTTTGGAACTGTCAGGAGAGCTTTTCCCTGTTAATAATATATCATCTTTGGGCCGCAGTACTGGCGTCCACCAGCGGATGGATCCTGGCAGTGTGGAGCAGACAGTACCTCCTACAATCAGGTGTCACTTGAGGCCAATCATAGGCCTATAAATACCCGGCAAACATTCACATGTTTGCCTTGATTTCTTCATTGCCTCCTGACCTGCTTGCTATCTGATCCTGTGCCCTGAACCTGATCCTGTCTCCCTGTCTCGGACCCTATCCTGTCCCACCTGTTACCCTGCATCCCTGCCTGCAGTCTGACCCATCCATCCTCTCCCTGTCCTGTGTTCCATACCCCATCTGCTGATCTCCCTGTGTATGACCTTGGCCTGGCTTACGTTTATGTCTCTGGAACATCCCTTGTCCATCTGCTGATCCACTGTGTATGACCCTGGCCTGGCTATTGTTTATGATCCTGGTATTTGCCTTTTATTGCACTTATCTGTCTGTTGTTATTTGTGGGTCTCTGTCTGTGGTTGGTTATTGCACTGTGTCTTATTGGAGCTGGTTGTATTATATTACTCACTTTCTTTAATAAATTATTATATTTTCACTTATATACGTTTGGGTGTCCTCTGTCGCAGATCACACGGTTCTGGTCACACCTGTTCATGACAACAGCTCAGTCAGCTTACCTTTTATCAGGCAGCAGTCCATCCCACACTACAGGCTGTCCCCTCCTCCCTCTCCTATCCTCCAGCAGTCAGCATCTCCTGCTCTGAAATCAAAGAAGCCAAGCTGCAGAGGGGGGCGGGTACACTGTGCTTCTATTGGCTGAGGAGGCAGTGGAGAGGCGGGGCAGATATAATCCTGGGATTTGTACAGCAAAAAGGATGGCGGTAGTGGCCATTTCAGGGACATATGTAAAAATACACAGTTTTTTCAAACTGTCCCTGCTTTTACTAAGGATGGCAACCCTGATGGGGCCCCCTAGTGGCCCTGGACCCTCGGGCAGTGCCCAAGTGCCTGAATGGTCAGTCCGCCCTGCTTGTGGGTTTAACTAATCATTCTCCTTTAAGGGGGCGTGGCAGGGGTGTGTCCTATGCATACATACTTTTGCTAATAGATGTTCCTTGTTCTCACCTCAAAAAGTTGGGAGGTATGGGTGAAATCCTTGAGTGTCAGCAACTCTTAGGTGTAAGCCCCCCTTCTCCGCCACAGCCAGGACCTCAGTGAACAACAGAGCAACATAGAGGTAGGGGGTAGTCACTCACCACCTGAACAGGAACCCTTCTGTTCTAAAGCTATTTGTGTGCTTCTCAGCCACCTTCTGAGCACACCTCCCAAGGGATTGGCTACAGAACCATAAATATTCATGCTTCCCATTTGCCTCGCTCCACTCACTATGTTCCAGCATTTTCTAGAAGGCTAGGGAGAGCAAACAAACTTGAAGCCTGTGACATCCATAACAGCCAAACAAAATCAACAACTGATCCAATCATTACCTAGGAGGCAAAAAGGACATCATTTACCCAACATCCTAGCAGCCTAACTAGGAGGGTGCTACAGCCCCCCCCCCTAAAAATAGGTCCTGTCCTCAGGGGCCAAAACAAAAATAAGAGCAGTGTGTGCCATAATAATTAAAAAGAAAAATATATAACCATAACCAGAGCCTTGGGAAGTGAAATAATAAATGTATATGAATCGCAGCAGCCACTCAGAATATGTGCTCTCCACTTTTTGCGCAAAACATTTAGTAATAAATAATGATGAGGGGTGCTAAATATATTAATCCAAAAAATGCTAATGCCAGTGTCACCAATAAAAACAATAACATGAACAATTTACAACAATTACGACACTTCTCCAAACTATAATCGAAGTGCTTAATAACGGTAACACTTCTCCATTTTGTTAATCACACTTAATGAGCACTTTTATTATAATTTGGAGAAGTGTCATAATTGTCGTAAGTTTATTGTATTTGTTTATTATCCCGTAATGAAAACTTGGAGGGCAAAAGGAAAGTAACAAACAACAAAATGTATGCAGCATTCCACATATTAAAATTTTATTTAGTCATAGTATAACGTGCAAAAACTTTAATGCAACTTTTTTACAGTATAAATAATCAAGAACAAGAGTTTGTAAAATGAAGGGGAGGCTGGTGCCAGGCCTAAAATAATAGCCGTCTGGCATCAGAACTTTTACAGCAAAACATTGACAGTCTATGTATATAAGGCAGATGTTCTGTCACAGAGGGAAAGAGAGATCTTGTGTTCCTGCTAATCAGGAACACAGTATGTCTCTCTTCCTCTAGTCTAGTGAATCCATCCCCCACACAGTTAGAAATCACTCCCTAGGGGACACACCAGTGTCATTTATACATTGATCAGTGCATTTTTTTTTAAGCACTGATCACTGTATTAGTGTCACTAAGTGTCCGATTTGTCCGCTGCAATGTCACGGTCCCGCTAAAAATCGCCACCATTACTAGTAAAAAAAATAAAATAAAAATGAAAATGCCATAAATCTATCCCATAGTTTGTAGACGCTATAACTTTTAAGCAAAGCAATCAATATACACTTGGGATTTTTTTTAAACAAAAATGTAGCAGAATATATATTGCTCTAAATGTATGAAGAAATTAGATTTTTTTTATATTGGATATGTTTTATAGCAGAATGTACATTTTTTTTTTTTCTAAATTGTCGCTCTTTTTTTGTTTCTAGCGCAAAAAATAAAAAACGCAGAGTTGATCAAATACCACCAAAATGAAAGCTCTATTTGTAGGAAAAAAAGGACATCAATTTTATTTGGGTACAACGTTGCACGACCGCGCAATTGTCAGTTAAAGCGAAGCAGTACCGTATCGCAAAAAATGGCCTGGTCATTAAGGGGCTGAAGTGGTTAACCATCCAGGGCTGAAGTGGTTAAGCAACTCACAGGATAACTGTACAAATACAGTTCATCTACCCTCCGCTATCCGGGTGTCCAAGCAGCACAACTTACCCTAGGATGGAAGGGGGGAAGGAGCTGCCCAAAGAGCTGCACATCGCCCACCCCCTCTGCTCTCATAGGGATACTGCAGGGCAGGGAGGGCTGTGCGCTCCGCCAGGGGAGTAGCACTGTTATCTGTATACAGATAAATGTGAAAAAAGAAGCCCAAAGGCTAACATTGCACTAGGAAAAAGGTTTTTGTGCTATATGTGAAATATAGGGAATCATAAGACAACCTCTGGATATGAAGCTGAGCATGTGCACTCAACTCCTTTGGTCAACCATGGCGAGGCCTGTTCTGAGTGGAACCTGTCCTGTTATACCGCTGTATGGTCTTGGCCACCATGCTGCAGCTCAGATTCAGGGTCTTGGCAATCTTCTTATAGCCTAGGCCAGTGATGGTGAACCTTGGCACCCCAGATGTTTTGGAACTACATTTCCCACGATGCTCAGCTACACTGCAGAGTGCATGAGCATCATGGGAAATGTAGTTTCAAAACATCTGGGGTGCCAAGGTTCTCCATCACTGGACTAGGCCATCTTTATATAGAGCAACAATTCTTTTTTTCAGATCCTCAGAGAGTTCTTTGCCATGAGGTGCCATGTTGAACTTCCAATGACCAGTATGAGAGAGTGAGAGCGATAACACCAAATTTAACACACCTGCTCCCCATTCACACCTGAGACCTTGTTACACTAACTAGTCACATGACACTGGGGAGAGAAATTGGCTAATTGGGCCCAATTTGGACATTTTCACTTAGGGGTGTGCTCATTTTGTTGCCAGCGCTTTGGACATTAATGACTGTGTGTTGAGTTATTTTGAGGGGACAGCAAATTTACACTGTAAGACCCCTTTCAAATGTGCGGACCATTCAGATCCGCCTGTCAATTTTTTCAGGTGGATCTGAATGGTCACTCCATACAGCTCTATGGAGCATTGGATGTCAGCAGTGACATGTCCGCTGAAATCCGATCCACCCCGATCTGCTCCACAAAATCCAGATGGATGGATGTCCTATTTTCCATCTGTTTGGCGGATCGGATGAAAATAGACAGGCGGTCCGTAATCATCTGATCCCCCCATTGGGGAGAGCGGTCTCTCCGACAGATCCGTCCCTGCACAGTGTGCAGAGACGGACTTGTCATCCGCCGGCTCAGCAGGGGATCAACGGAGCGATCCCCGCTGAGCAGATGGAGTGGCAAAAACGGACAGTCCCGTGTGAAAAGGGCCTTATACAAGCTGTACACTCACTACTTTACATTGTAACAAAGTGTCATTTCTTCAGTGTTGTCACATGAAAAGATAAAATTAAAATATTTACAAAAATGTGAGGGGTGTACTCACTTTTGTGAGATACTATAGATATATACAAAGTAAGTGCAGCACTGATAAAATAACAGCATGACAAAATTTTCAAATTTTCAAGTGAAAAAATATATAAGATATAAGGAAGAAAACGAAAGCTTATCTGTATACGGATATATACATAGTAAGTGCAGCACTAATAAACTAACAGCATGACAAAATTTTCAAAATTTCAAGTGAAAAAATATATAAGAAAGAAAACAAAAGCAGAATCCCAGTGAAAATTTCAGTCCATGAATAAAGAATAAAACAAACATCCATCCATGTGAGATATCAGTGGCAAATTGCAAAGATTGAAATCGTGAAAGATCCTTCAAAGAATGTGCATCCAACTCCACACCCAAGTGAGTAAGTTGCCTGCTTACCAGCTATCCGTGACTACTAAAACAGTAGATTCACCCAGCACAGGGAAATCGGTCTCCCCAAGACCCTTAAAGATGTCTGGAACCACAGCGAGGACAATGCCACTGTACAAGGCCATGCCTCTTCATAGGTTGGTTTAGTCCTCAGCACATCATGCAGTAGATTGACTTGTGTTCTGTCAATCAAGAAGCAGGGGGTGGGCACTAGGGCTGAGCTATGAGTTCGACTCGAACATTGGGTGTTCGCCCGTTCATTGAAAAAACAAACATTATGGGGCGTTCACGCCAAATTCGAGCGCCACGTAACGCCCCATAATACACTGTGGGAGCGCAGTGCATTGCTGTATGATGATTGGCCAAAGTATGCACCATGACCTGCATGCTTTGGCCAATGCCAGCGCCCTCAGCTAAGGGAGCCATTATTGGCCAAAGGCAGGGTGCCTATGGCCAATCATGGCTCAGGGGGACTAAGTCCATACCCCACACTATATAAGGCTGCCTGCACATTGGCCCCGTGTAGTGTGTTGTTGACGTGGATGGAGAGAGAGTGTCATTTAGATTGAGCAGGCAGGCAGGTTATTCAGTTAGCTGCAGTGTATTTATTATATACTGTATATATAGTCAGTCTTGTATATGTATATATACAGTATATATATATATATATATATATATATATATATATATATATATATATAAATAACATACACTGCATTCAGTTTATATCTGACTTCAGGCCATTCCTGGTGTACTTTTTCTAATATACTTCAGGCAGGCAGGTTATTAAGTTAGCTGCAGTGTATTTTATATATATATATATATATATATATATATATATATATATATATATACACACATACATACACACACATACATACATACATACATATATATATATATATATACACATATATTTATTATATACATATATATTGATATATATATATATATATATATATACATACATACACACAGTCAGTCTCGTGTGTATATATACATACATATATATATATATATATATATATATATATATATATATATATATACTTTTATAGTACTTTTCCTAATATACTTCAGGCGGTGTACACGGTACACAGTACCGTGCACCCATAGTGCAGTTGCTACTACTTTTCTGGTGGTGTACACAGTACGCAATACATACATTGCACCCATAGTTGCCATTAGACTTATACTTCTGGTGGTGTACACAATACCATGCACCCCTAGTGCAGTTGCTACTACTTTTCTGGTGGTGTACACAGTACACAGTACATACATTGCACCCATAGTTGCCATTAGACTTATACTTCTGGTGGTGTACACAATACCGTGCACCCCTAGTGCAGTTGCTACTACTTTTCTGGTGGTGTACACAGTACACAATATAAACAGTGCACCTGTAGTTGCTATTAGACTTCTGGTGGTGTACACAATACTGTGCACTCCTAGTGCAGTTGCTACTACTTTTCTGGTGGTGTACACAGTACACAATACATACAGTGCACTCATAGTTGCTATTAGACTTCTGGTGGTGTACACAATGCCGTGCACCCATAGTGCAGTTGCTACTACTTTTCTGGTGCTGTACACAGTACACAATACAGTGCACCCATAGTTGTTATTACACTTCTGTTGGTGTACACGATACAGTGCACCCCTAGTGCAATTGCTACTACTTTTCTGGTGGTGTACACAGTACACAATACAGTGCAGTGTGGTTTTGCTAAACTAAATTTACAGCATGTCCGGAAGGCCACCAAGGAGAGGCAGATGCTCACAGGCCACTAAAAGAGGGCAAGCAGGCTCTGTGTCTACAGTCAGCAGTGCTGGTCGTGTGCATGGTGCATCCTCAGCACGTGGCCGTGGGGCACGCTTGTCCTTTTTTTCTGAAGCTGGCTGTGTTATTGAGCCACAACATGCAGAGAAGTTGGTGGAATGGATAACAAAGAAGTCCTCATCCTCCTCATTCTCTGTCACCCAGGCTCAGAGTAGTTTGTCTGCCAATGCAGCTGCCAAAGCTGCCTATTCCATCAGCTCCATTTTAAAAGTCACTCCTTCCCTAGCCCCACCATCATGCATGGAGGAGTCCCCTGAACTATTCGACCACAGTGTCCGGTAAATGCTGCAGGAGGATGCGCAGCGATTTGAAGGCTATGATGATGGTACCCAGGTTGAGGAAGGGAGTAACGTGAGCCTAGAGAGAGGGGATTCCCAAGAAGGATGAGAAACTGGCAGTCATGTTCCCCCAGCTGCAGCATACTGCCAAGTTTGCTCCAGTGACAAGGAGGGAGGGGATGATGAGGTCACTGACTCTACTTGGGTGCCTGATAGAAGAGAGGAGGAGGAAGCACATCTACAACAAGGCAGGATGCCCTCCAGGGGGCAGCTTAAGGGCAGCCACCCTATTGCATCACACCGCAGAGCTAAGCAGGTGCAGGGCATTACTGACTCCCCACATATTTTGAAAAGTTCTTTGGTGTGGACCTTTTTGACATGTGTGCAGCAGATTGCACCATTGCTGTTTGCAACATATGTCTGAAGCGTATCAAGCATGGCCAAAACAGCAGCCGCTTGAGCACCACATGCTTGACCAGACATATGATGACCTCCCATGCAGTCCGTTGGCAACAGCACTTAAAAGACCCACATCAAAGAACAAGGCGGAAATAGGTGTCCCAAATACTTGTGGCCAATCTGCTAGCGGTACACCAACATCTGATTTTAGCAGGCAAATTTCCCTACCCCAGTTGCTAAACCGTCAAAAGAAATTCAGTCCCAGCCATCCACATGCTCAGCGTCTGAATGCTAGCTTGGCCAAATTGCTAGCACTGCAACTGCTGCCTTTTCAGCTTGTAGACTCTGCCCCCTTTCATGAATTTGTGGAATGTGCAGTACCTCAGTGGCAGGTTCCCAAATGCCATTTCTTTTCATAGAAGGCCATTCCGGCTCTCTACAAGCATGTGGAAGGCAATGTCTTGGCCTCGGACAGGGTGGTCAGCAGTAAAGTGCATATTACCGCTGACTCATGGTCCAGCAGGCATGGACAGGGATGTTACCTTTCTTTCACGGCGCACTGAGTAACTCTGCTGGGAAGGATGCAGGACATGGTTCAGTATTGTTGGAGCTTGTTCCGCCACCACGCCTCCAAAATGCTAGTGGTTATTCTGCCACATCTCTCTCCTGCACCCCCTCCTCTCCTTCTTCCTCTATGGCCTCTTCCTCTGCAGATTTGTCCTCTGAAACAGCGGTGCTCCGTAGGCATTCAAGGGCCTACGCAAGCACTCAGGCAAAAAGATGCCATGCGATGCTTGAGTTCGTCTGCTTAGGGGACAGGAGCCACACTGGGGCAGAGATTCTGTCAGCTCTGCAGGGGCAGGCTCAGAGGTGGTTGACGCCACACCAGCTTCAGCCAGGAATGGTTGTATGCGACAATAGCACCAACCTCCTCTCTGCCCTCCATCAGGGACACTTGACCAATGTTCCCTGTTTGGCTCACATCCTGAATTTGGTGGTGCAGCGGTTCTTGAGCAGGTACCTGGGCTTATAGGATCTCCTTGAGGCAGGCCAGGAAAGTCTGTGGTCATTTCCGCCGGTCATATAATGCCAGTGCTCGGCTGGCTGACCTTCAAAGGGAATGCAACCAGCTTTAGAACAGCCTCATTTGTGACATGCCCACCAGGTGGAACTCAACGTTGGCAATGCTGCACACGCAGCAGAGGGCCATCAATGAGTACCTGTGTGGGTATGGCACCAGGACAGGGTCAGGGGAGCTTGGCTTTTTTTCACAACGCCAGTGGCTACTGATCAAGTGGGAGGAAGAGGAGGACCTCTTTACCTCTCAAGGCCCCCTTTATCCAGATAGTCTTCCTGCGGGCCCGCCGATCACACAGGAAGAAGAAGAAGAGGAAGAGGAGGAGGAGGAGGAGAAGGAGGAGGATTGTGTCAGCATGGAGGTGGAGGATAACACTCAGCATCAGCAGCAGTCTTCAAGGGATTGTTTTCAGTCCCCAGAAACCCATGGAGTTGTACAAGGCTGGGAGGAGGTGGTTAAGGATCATGTGATCCTTAGTGACCCAGAGGACTCAGGATCGAATGCCTCTGCAAACTTACGCTGCATGGCCTCCCTGATCCTGCAAAGCCTGCAAAAGGACCCTAGGATTCGTGGTATCAAGGAGAGGGATCATTAATGGCTGGCAACCCTTCTTGATCCACGTTACAAGGGTAAAGTTGCAGAACTTATCCAGCTTTCACAGAGGGAGCAAAGGATGAAACATCTTTGGGAGGCCTTGCAGAAAGGTTTGTGCAATGCATTTCCAGAGCCTGGGAGGTTACAACTTCCTAGTGCTGGACAACGTGTTGCTGAGGCTTTGTTCAGTCACAGAAAGAGCGGTGGAGAAGGTGGCCGGCTGACCGATACCTTCAGACAATTCTTCAGTCCTCAGCACCAAGGTCTGATCGGTTCCAGCCACCATAGCCAGCGTCTAAATTACATGGTGCAGGAATATCTAGGGGCAAGATCAAACTTGGAGACCTTTCCAACAGAACATCTACTAGGTTACTGGGTCTTGAGGATGGACCACTGGGCAGAGCTTGCTCAATATGCAATTGAGCTACTGGCCTGTCCTGCATCCAGCATTCTTTCTGAACGCACATTCAGTGCTGCTGGAGGCTTTGTAACCGATCACAGAGTGCGCCTGTCCACAGACTCTGTTGATCGGCTCACATTCATAAAAATGAATCAGCCTTGGATCACCAGCTACCAAGCACCCGATGCTGATGTATTGATTTTTCTATGGATGTGAGATCCCTTGAAGACTGCATATGCTGAGTGACTATCTTATTATGCCGAGTGACTATCCTATTCCTCCTCAATCTTCATGATGATAGCTTCTAAGAATATTTTTGGTTCAGGGCACCACAACCACTGCCTAAGGCCTAATTTTTCTGCCCCTGTTTAACAGGGGCGTGTAATTACAATTGTTGATCAAATACTTAACAGCAGGGCTCATTCCTGCGCTCAACAAGAGTGTGAGGGGTTGCAGTGTTGTGGCACCACCACCACTGCCTAAGGCCCAATTTTTCTGCCCCTGTTTAACAGGGGCGAGTAATTACAATTTTTGATCTATTATTTCACAACAGGACCCGTTCCAGCGCCCACCAAGGGTAACTGTGAGGGCGTACAGTGTTCTGGTACCACCAACACTTAAGGCCCAATTTTCCACAGAGTGTATAGGGCAGGCTGTATAGTATATACAGGCGGTCCCCTATTTTCAAACATCCGACTTACAAATGACTCCTACTTACAAACAGTAAGTAGTAAGAGTAAGACAACAGGAAGAGTAAGAGTAAGACAACAGGAAGTGAGAGGAAATCTACCCCTAGGAAGGGAAATCCTCTCCTGTAAGAGTTAATATGATGCTTTATCACCAATCCTTGTTACCCTAGTAACCCAAAATTTTCAAAATCCAATTGTCATTGGGACAGAAAGTGAGGTGAAATCTTCTGAACAGGGGCACAGACAGCAAAACAAATGTTACAGGGGTGATAACCCTTCCCTATGTTATCCAAAAAGCTTAAAAATAGATTTTTTGGCTGGAGCTACACTTAAAAAATGTACCTGTTCCAAATTCAACTTAAGAGCAAACCTACAGTACCTACCTTGTTTGTAACTTGGGGACCACCTGTATACTGCTGTTCAGAGTATATAGGGACTGAGAGGCCCCACGCCTTTTTTTTTTAATTTGGGTGCGGGTTTCCCCTTAATATCCATTTCAGACCCAAAGGGCCTGGTAATGGGCTGGGGGGGGGCAATGCCGTTTTTCTCAATGATTTTTATCTATATTGCTGGGACCCGACATTACATTACAGCTTTAAGCAGTTTTAAATGACTTTTATTCCTTTAGAAATGTCATTTTGTTCTAAACATGATAAAACTGCGCCACTTTACAGGCATACTATAGATACCCCCCAGGCATGATATTTAATTAAAGGAATATTTCACTTTTATTGTTTCACTTTAAGCATTATTAAAATCACTGCTCCCGAAAAAACGGCCGTTTTTAAAACAATTTTTTGCTTTGATACATGTCCTCTGAGGCAGGACCCGGGTTCCCAAACACTTTTTATGACAATAACTTGCATAATAGCCTTTAAAATTTGCACTTTTGATCTTTCATGTTTGTGTCCCATAGACTTTAACAGTGTTTGCACAAATTTTTTGCCTGTTCACATGTTCTGCTGTGGACCGAACCGGGGGTGTTCGGCTCATCCCTAGTGGGCACAGGCACAATCTCCCAGGGATGTCGGGTCATACGCTGCTCAAGAGCAGCTAGCAGGCAGCTAAGACTACTGTTTTAGTAGTCACAGATAGCTGGTAAGCAGGCTACTTACTCACTTGGGTGTGGATTTGGATGCACATTCTTTGAAGGATCTTTCACGATTTCAGTCTTTGCAATTTGCCACCGATATCTCACATGAATGGATGTTTGTTTTATTCTTTATTCATTGCCTGAAATTTTCACTGGGACTCTGCTGTCGTTTTCTTTTTTATATATTTTTTCACGTGAAAATTTGAAAATTTTGTCATGCTGTTAGTTTATTAGTGCTGCACTTACTATGTATATATCCGTATACCGATAAGCTGCACTGTGCGTGGAAGTGACCGCAGTGAGCGGCGGGTAAGCAGCCCATACAAGCTGAAAAAAAGCCCTGCTAATAATATACGTTTCACAGTTATATTTGGTTATATGCATTCAGCTTTAAATAATTTTCCAACTATTTCCAGTCATCACTGCGCAGAGCATGCAAGATCCAGATTTCCTGCAGTTTTCTCTAATCTCTGGATCTGCAATGAATCTGTTGTAAGTAATGGTCTCAGTGTCCTTGTATGTGATGGGCTCATCTCCACTTTACACGGCATTGTAGATCTGCCCTTTATGCCATTTGGAGTCACAGACTTACTGCTCCTCATTTTCCTCCTGAAAAGGATCTGAGAATATAAAACCCAGTAAAACAGGTCAGATGACAGCACAGAATATCCTCACAGATCACACAGGATTTATAGCTGTTACACATCATCCTTTCACTGACTGTCCCCGGTCATGTGACTAGGGTTTCCACCTTTTCTTCAAACCAAGGAGAGTAGTAATGCGTTACGCATAGTGTATTACAGCGCACAGTGGGTGTGGCCAAATTGATCTTGCTGACATCATCGCCCTGCCCCCCCAGTGATGCAGAACCTATCCCCCCAGGCAGCAACAGATTTGTGTGTGACTGTCTTGGTTAATTGGGGAGCCATAGCCTGGCCTTAATGATGTGTCCGGGTTTCAGTCTGCCTGAAACCCAGACACACAATTCAAAACACGGACTGTCCGGGTGAGTCCTGAACACATGATTCAAAACCTGGACTGTCCGGGTGAATCTCGGACACATAATTATGCAAAACCTGGACTGTCTGGGTGAATCCCAGACACGATTAAAAAAACGGACTGTCTGGACTAATGATTCAAAACCCAGACTGGGTGAATCCCGGACACATGATTCAAATCCCGGACACATAATAATGCAAAACCTGGACTGTCCAGGTGAATCCCAGACACATGATTCAAAACCCGGACTGTCCGGGTGAATTCTGAACACATGATTCAAAACACGGACTGTCTGGGTGAATCCAGGGCACATGATTCAAAACACGGACTGTCTGGGTGAATCCAGGGCACATGATTGAAAACTCAGACTGTCTGGGTGAATCTCAGACAGGTGGCAACTCTAATGAATACTGGGGTGTTTATTGCATCAGAATAGGGCCCCCGAGTTTGTGCACCTCACCATCCCTGATCACCTCCATACAATCCATTGGACAACATAACTTTCGATGCGGTGTTTAGTCCTTAATAATACAATCACTGTCCCTATAAGAAGCTTCTTTACTTATAAAAAGGGATGTTTTGCTGACCCCACACAGTAGATAAACCCCAGATGGACAGTGTTAGGGGTCATGAGTGATCACAACACATAGCTATGGGACACCAATGTGAGAATTTTTTTGGGGGGAACATTTTTGGTGTGATGTGATTTTTATTCAAGTTATAGCAATAAAGATGTTTTTTTTATCAGTACAAACATTATTCTTCTTAATGTTGGAAAAAATGTAAAACTTTGGGATAAAAGCATCTAGAAAAAGGCATAACTCAGAGCGCACGTGCAAAGCCCTCCGAGCCGGACATGCTTGAGTAGAGCTCCGCATCTCACGGTCCTGCACAACCCAGCATCAGCGGACCTCTGCTCATCTATCCGCAGCCATCAGCTCCACACACCGCCGAGACCCATGGGCAGCTGACGCGATGGTCTAAGGTGGTTCCAAACAAAAAAATAAGCAGAAAAACCATCAGAGATGTGCTGACAAAATCCTCGTCCAAGATGGCAGTGCCACCAACTTCCCGGACCTTCACACAGCACACACAGGGCGCACTGCAGCCATCCAGAAGTCAGACAATGATTTCAACCTTACCCCCCTGGCAATCCATAGTGACATACAACCTAACCTGATAAGCCAATTTGTATACATGCTTACTGGCAGGGCCGATCCTAGGGTCACCGGCGCCTGGGTGCAGAAATATTTCTGGCGCCCCCACATGGGCATGGTCATCTTACCAACTCCACCCCTTTACAAATGATTCTATGCCAACGACTCAAATACAGAGCTGCTCCCCTAAGAAGTCTTTGTTACCCTGAAATCCTCCCATGATCTCTTAACAATAAAGAAAATACAGGAAGAGAGAACACTAATGAGACCTGGAGGGGAGTCTCTCTGATGCACACAGAGAGGGCTTCTGTTAGAAAGAGTCCCCAGACATGATACAGGATACGGTCAAAGACTGCAGACATGATACAAGAGTTGGACAGAGACTGTAGACATGGTACAGGAATTGGTCAGAGACTGCAGACATAGTACAGGAGATGATCAGAGACTACAGACATAGTACAGGAGATGATCAGAGACTGCAGACATGGTACAGGAGATGATCAGAGACTGCAGACATGGTACAGGAGATGATCAGAGACTGCAGACATGGTACAGGAGATGATCAGAGACTGCAGACATGGTACAGGAGATGATCAGAGACTACAGACATGGTACAGGAGATGATCAGAGACTGCAGACATAATACAGGAGATGATCAGAGACTGCAGACATAGTACAGGAGATGATCAGAGACTGCAGACATGGTACAGGAGATGATCAGAGACTGCAGACATGGTACAGGAGATGATCAGAGACTGCAGACATGGTACAGGAGATGATCAGAGACTGCAGACATGGTACAGGAGATGATCAGAGACTACAGACATGGTACAGGAGATGATCAGAGACTGCAGACATAATACAGGAGATGATCAGAGACTGCAGACATGGTACAGGAGATGATCAGAGACTGCAGACATAATACAGGAGATGATCAGAGACTGCAGACATAGTACAGGAGATGATCAGAGACTGCAGACATGGTACAGGAGATGATCAGAGACTGTAGACATAGTACAGGAGACGATCAGAGACTGCAGACATGGTACAGGAGATGATCAGAGACTGCAGACATAGTACAGGAGATGATCAGAGACTGTAGACATGATACAAGAGACAGTCAGAGACTGCAGACATGGTACAGGAGATGATCAGAGACTGCAGACATAGTACAGGAGATGGTCAGAGACTGCAGACATAGTACAGGAGATGATCAGAGACTGCAGACATGATACAAGAGATGGTCAGAAACTGCAAACATAATACAGGAGATGGTCGGAGACTACAGACAAGATAGAATAGATGGTCAGAGACTGCAGACATGGTACAAGAGACAGTCAGACACCGCAGACATGGTACAGAAGCTGGTCAGAGATTGCAGACATGATACAAGAGATGGTCAGAGACTGTAGACATGATACAAGAGACAGTCAGAGACTGCAGACATGGTACAGGAGATGGTCAGAGACTGCAGACATGGTACAGGAGATGGTCAGAGACTGCAGACATAGTACAGGAGATGGTCAGAGACTGCAGACATGATACAAGAGACAGTCAGAGACTGCAGACATGGTACAGGAGATGGTCAGAGACTGCAGACATGGTACAGGAGTTGGTCAGAGACTGCAGACATGATACAGGAGATGATCAGAGACTGCAGACATGGTACAGGAGATGATCAGAGACTGCAGACATGATACAGGAGATGATCAGAGACTGCAGACATAGTACAGGAGATGATCAGAGACTGTAGACATACTGTAGTACAGGAGATGATCATAGACTGTAGACATAGTACAGGAGATGATCAGAGGCTGCAGACATGATACAAGAGACAGTCAGAGACTGCAGACATAGTACAGGAGATGATCAGAGACTGCAGACATGGTACAGGAGATGATCAGAGACTACAGACATGGTACAGGAGATGATCAGAGACTGCAGACATAATACAGGAGATGATCAGAGACTGCAGACATAGTACAGGAGATGATCAGAGACTGCAGACATGGTACAGGAGATGATCAGAGACTGCAGACATGGTACAGGAGATGATCAGAGACTGCAGACATCGTACAGGAGATGATCAGAGACTGCAGACATGGTACAGGAGATGATCAGAGACTACAGACATGGTACAGGAGATGATCAGAGACTGCAGACATAATACAGGAGATGATCAGAGACTGCAGACATAGTACAGGAGATGATCAGAGACTGCAGACATGGTACAGGAGATGATCAGAGACTGCAGACATGGTACAGGAGGTGATCAGAGACTGCAGACATGGTACAGGAGATGATCAGAGACTGCAGACATAATACAGGAGATGATCAGAGACTGCAGACATAGTACAGGAGATGAACAGAGACTGCAGACATGGTACAGGAGATGATCAGAGACTGTAGACATAGTACAGGAGACGATCAGAGACTGCAGACATGGTACAGGAGATGATCAGAGACTGCAGACATAGTACAGGAGATGATCAGAGACTGTAGACATGATACAAGAGACAGTCAGAGACTGCAGACATGGTACAGGAGATGATCAGAGACTGCAGACATAGTACAGGAGATGGTCAGAGACTGCAGACATAGTACAGGAGATGATCAGAGACTGCAGACATGATACAAGAGATGGTCAGAAACTGCAAACATAATACAGGAGATGGTCGGAGACTACAGACAAGATAGAATAGATGGTCAGAGACTGCAGACATGATACAAGAGACAGTCAGACACCGCAGACATGGTACAGAAGCTGGTCAGAGATTGCAGACATGATACAAGAGATGGTCAGAGACTGTAGACATGATACAAGAGACAGTCAGAGACTGCAGACATGGTACAGGAGATGGTCAGAGACTGCAGACATGGTACAGGAGATGGTCAGAGACTGCAGACATAGTACAGGAGATGGTCAGAGACTGCAGACATGATACAAGAGACAGTCAGAGACTGCGGACATGGTACAGGAGATGGTCAGAGACTGCCGACATGGTACAGGAGTTGGTCAGAGACTGCAGACATGATACAGGAGATGATCAGAGACTGCAGACATGGTACAGGAGATGATCAGAGACTGCAGACATGATACAGGAGATGATCAGAGACTGCAAACATAGTACAGGAGATGATCAGAGACTGTAGACATACTGTAGTACAGGAGATGATCAGAGACTGTAGACATAGTACAGGAGATGATCAGAGGCTGCAGACATGATACAAGAGACAATCAGAGACTGCAGACATAGTACAGGAGATGGTCAGAGACTGCAGACATGGTACAGGAGTTGGTCAGAGACTGCAGACATGGTACAGGAGATGATCAGAGTCTGCAGACATGGTACAGGAGATGATCAGAGACTGCAGACATAGTACAGGAGATGATCAGAGACTGCAGACATGGTACAGGAGATGATCAGAGACTGTAAACATAGTACAGGAGATGACTGCAGACATGGTACAGGAGATGATCAGAGACTGCAGACATAGTAGAGGACATGGTCAGAGACTGTAGACATGATACAAGAGACAGTCAGAGACTGCAGACATGGTACAGGAGATGATCAGAGACTGTAGACATAGTACAGGAGATGATCAGAGACTGCAGACATGGTACAGGAGATGATCAGAGACTGCAGACATGATACAGGAGATGATCAGAGACTGCAGACATAGTACAGGAGATGATCAGAGACTGTAGACATACTGTAGTACAGGAGATGATCAGAGACTGTAGACATAGTACAGGAGATGATCAGAGGCTGCAGACATGATACAAGAGACAGTCAGAGACTGCAGACATAGTACAGGAGATGGTCAGAGACTGCAGACATGGTACAGGAGTTGGTCAGAGACTGCAGACATGGTACAGGAGATGATCAGAGACTGCAGACATGGTACAGGAGATGATCAGAGACTGCAGACATAGTACAGGAGATGATCAGAGACTGCAGACATGGTACAGGAGATGATCAGAGACTGTAAACATAGTACAGGAGATGACTGCAGACATGGTACAGGAGATGATCAGAGACTGCAGACATAGTAGAGGACATGGTCAGAGACTGTAGACATGATACAAGAGACAGTCAGAGACTGCAGACATGGTACAGGAGATGATCAGAGACTGTAGACATAGTACAGGAGATGACAGAGACTGCAGACATGGTACAGGAGATGATCAGAGACTGCAGACATAGTAGAGGACATGGTCAGAGACTGTAGACATGATACAAGAGACAGTCAGAGACTGCAGACATGGTACAGGAGATGATCAGAGACTGTAGACATAGTACAGGAGATGATCAGAGACTGCAGACATGGTACAGGAGATGATCAGAGACTGCAGATATGATACAAGAGAAGGTCAGAGACTGCAGACATGGTACAAGAGAAGGTCAGAGACTGCAGATATAATACAGGAGATGGTCAGAGACTGCAGACATAGTACAGGAGATGATCAGAGACTGCAGACATAGTACAGGAGATGATCAGAGACTGCAGACATAGTACAGGAGATGATCAGAGACTGCAGACATAGTACAGGAGATGATCAGAGACTGCAGACATAGTACAGGAGATGATCAGAGACTGCAGACATGATACAGGAGATGGTCAGAGACTGCAGACATGATACAAGAGAAGGTCAGAGACTGCAGATATAATACAGGAGATGGTCAGAGACTGCAGACATAGTAGAGGACATGGTCAGAGACTGTAGACATGATACAAGAGACAGTCAGAGATTGCAGACATGGTACAGGAGATGATCAGAGACTGTAGACATAGTACAGGAGATGAACAGAGACTGCAGACATGGTACAGGAGATGATCAGAGACTGCAGATATGATACAAGAGAAGGTCAGAGACTGCAGACATGGTACAAGAGAAGGTCAGAGACTGCAGATATAATACAGGAGATGGTCAGAGACTGCAGACATAGTACAGGAGATGATCAGAGACTGCAGACATAGTACAGGAGATGATCAGAGACTGCAGACATGATACAGGAGATGGTCAGAGACTGCAGACATGATACAAGAGAAGGTCAGAGACTGCAGATATAATACAGGAGATGGTCAGAGACTGCAGTTCCTATGGACATTAGTAGATAATGGCCGATTGGCCCTCTCACCTGACCCAGCGATGGTTCCTCTGATCAGGAGTAAGCTCACTCTGAATTGCCCGTGGTGACTCCGCTGGGTAGCACCCAGATCTGTATTCTGGCAATGACTCCATTCCTTTCTCCGCCAGGGATGGCACCAGGCTGTGTGGCTTTCCCTCTGGCTCCTGTATCTCTCTCTCTCCCATTCAGCTGAGCATGCTGTGTGGACTGCAGTTTCCGTGTTACAGTGGGGCTGCCAGTCCTCGGGACTACATGTCCCACAATCCTCTTCTCCTTTTTCTACTCTATTTTTCCCTGGCTGATATGAAGGCGGGGGAAGAAACATAGTGGGAGGCTGTGCTGGCTAGCGCCTCTCACTAGTATAGCAGTGCACATGCGGAGGAGAGGGAGAGGGAGGGGAAGGGGCGAAAGAAGAGCCTGCAGCTGCAGTGACGTCACTAGGGTTGGTGTCACCAGGTGCGGTATTACATGGTGTCACCCTCCTTCCACCAACTTTAGTCACCCCTCAGTACAGACCTCCCTCCACTAAGTATAGACCCCCACTAAGTATAAACCCCTCTCTCAGTACAGACCCCCCTTCATCATTATAGACCCCCCCAGGACAAACCACCCCCCCTCCATTAGTAGACCCCCACCAGGACAACCACCCCTCCATTAGTACAGATCCCCCCCAGGACAAAGCCCCCCTTCATTAGTACAGACCCCCCCAGGACAACCCCCCTCCATTAGTACAGACCCCCAGGACAAACCCCCCTCTATTAGTACAGACCCCCAGGACAAACCCCCTCCATTAGTACAGACCCCCTAGGAGAACCCCCCTCCACTAGTACAGACCCCCACAGGACAAATCCCCCCTTCATTAGTACAGACCCCCCAGGACAAACCCCCCCTCCATTAGTACAGACCCCCCCAGGACAAACCCCCCCTCCATTAGTACAGACCCCCAGGACAAACCCTCTCCATTACTACAGACCCCCCAGGAGAACCCCCCCTCCACTAGTACAGACCCCCACAGGACAAATCCCCCCTTCATTAGTACAGACCCCCCACCAGGACAAACCCCCCCTCCATTAGTACAGACCCCCCACCAGGACAAACCCCCCTCCATTAGTACAGCCCCCCCCAGGACCCCCCCCCCCTCCATTAGTACAGACCCCCCGGACAAACACCCCCCTCCATTAGTACAGACCCCCCAGAACAACCCCCCTCCATTAGTACAGACCCCCCAGGACAAACCCCCCCTCCATTAGTACAGACCCCCAGGACAAATCCCTCCATTAGTACAGACCCCCCAGGACAAATCCCCCCTCCATTAGTACAGACCCCCCCAAGACAACTCCCCCTCCATTAGTACAGACCCCCAGGACAACCCCCCATTAGTACAGACCCCCAGGACAACCCCCCATTAGTACAGACCCCCAGGACAACCCCCCATTAGTACAGACTCCCCAGGACAACCCCCATTAGTACAGACCCTCCAGGACAAACCCCCCCATTAGTACAGACCCCCCAGGACAACCTCCCCATTAGTACAGACCCCCCAGGACAACCCCCCATTAGTACAGAGCACCCCCCCCTAGGACAACCCCCCATTAGTACAGACCGCCCCCCAGGACAACCCCCCATTAGTACAGACCCCCCAGGACAAACCCCCCCTCCATTAGTACAGACCCCCAGGACAAAACCCTCTCCATTACTACAGACCCCCCAGGAGAACCCCCCTTCCACTAGTACAGACCCCCACAGGACAAATCCCCCCTTCATTAGTACCGACCCCCCACCAGGACAAACCCCCCTCCATTAGTACAGCCCCCCCCAGGACCCCCCCCTCCATTAGTACAGACCCCCCGGACAAACACCCCCCTCCATTAGTACAGACCCCCCAGAACAACCCCCCTCCATTAGTACAGACCCCCCAGGACAAACCCCCCCTCCATTAGTACAGACCCCCAGGACAAATCCCTCCATTAGTACAGACCCCCCAGGACGAATCCCCCCTCCATTAGTACAGACCCCCCCAAGACAACTCCCCCTCCATTAGTACAGACCCCCAGGACAACCCCCCCATTAGTACAGACCCCCAGGACAACCCCCCATTAGTACAGACCCCCAGGACAACCCCCCCATTAGTACAGACTCCCCAGGACAACCCCCCATTAGTACAGACCCTCCAGGACAACCCCCCCCATTAGTACAGACCCCCCAGGACAACCTCCCCATTAGTACAGACCCCCAGGACAACCCCCCATTAGTACAGACCGCCCCCCCAGGACAACCCCCCATTAGTACAGACCGCCCCCCCAGGACAACCCCCCCATTAGTACAGACCCCCAGGACAACCCCCCCATTAGTACAGACCCCCAGGACAACCCCCCATTAGTACAGACCCCCAGGACAACCCCCCCATTAGTACAGACTCCCCAGGACAACCCCCCATTAGTACAGACCCTCCAGGACAACCCCCCCATTAGTACAGACCCCCCAGGACAACCTCCCCATTAGTACAGACCCCCCAGGACAACCCCCCATTAGTACAGACCGCCCCCCCAGGACAACCCCCCATTAGTACAGACCGCCCCCCCAGGACAACCCCCCCATTAGTACAGACCCCCCAGGACAACCCCCCCATTAGTACAAACCCCCCAGGACAACCCCACATTAGTACAGACCGCCCCCCCAGGACAACCCCCCCATTAGTACAGACCGCCCCCCCAGGAAAACCCCCCCATTAGTACAGACCGCCCCCCCAGGACAACCCCCCCATTAGTACAGACTGCCCCAGGGACAAACCTCCCTCTATCAGTACAGACAGGCACATTAACACCCGGGCAGCAGCTAGAAAGGACAGTGTGCAGCCGTGAACAGATCGAGACAGGCTGCAGGCATCAGCTTAGGCGGGAGTGAGAGACAGCGGAGGAGAGAGAGAACCTGTGTCAGGCTGCAGGCACGGGCCGCCCCCCCTCCCCCCAGCGAAGTCACTGCGCGGCTGGTCTCTCTCAACACAGAGACCAGACGCTCCGATCTCCGGCGGCTGCTCTCCTCTGACAGGAGGAGGAGGGAGGGGGGACAGGCTCTAGCAATAAAGCACAGCGGCGCCGGCGCGGCCGCGAGCTGCTGCGGACAGAGCTACTTCTGGACACGGAGGGGAGGAGGAGGAGGGAGGGGAGCACTCTGGCGCTTCAGCGCCCCCACCTCTCTGGCGCCTGGGTGCACTGCTTACTGGGGCCTTAAAGCAGAGTTCCACCAAATAATTTTTTTTTAAAAGTCAGCAGCTACAAATACTGAAGCTGCTGATTTAAAATAAGAACACTTAGTGCGCATGCGCGAGAGCTCCGACATGGCCGCTTGAGCCTGGAGCTCTGCACCACCCCGGACAAACGAGCGTCGCAGCTCACGTTACAGCCCGAAGAGGACCTTTCCGCTCACACTTCCGGTACCAGGAACAGCAGGGGACCATGGCAAGATGTCCGGTCCCCAGGTTCGCCATGACCTAGGCCCACAATTTGATGCGGCGGCGACGGACGGGTGTACCAAGATGGCTGCCGGCAATTAATCCACTAGGCCTCATGCAGCCACACAGCCCAAGGCACCAGAACACAGGCCAATACTGACCCCCCCAACCCTGACTTATGCCCAAGCGGCACAGGGAGGCTACTGCACAAACCAGGCTAGCCATCAGGGCCCTCACCAGCACCAAGCCCCCTACGTGGCCCATAAAGAGCTACAGAACAGCAGGAAGATGGAGGACTGTGCCCTTTCCTCATCCATGCCCTCCCAACTTCCCTCTACAGCAGACACATCCCCCGGATACTCAGTCAGTGACATCTCTGTACTCCAAGAAGACCTTTTTACTAAATTCTCGGCCCTATTAGAAAAAGGATTGGCCAACACAGCAATCCAGGACACACTTGGCCTTTTTTTTCGGCAGCTAGCCGTGTTGAGCTGCAACATGCGGAAGACTTGGTCGAGTGGATGACCAAGCCATACTCATCCTCCTCATCCTCTCTCACCCATGCCCAGGGTACTTTGTCTGGCCTCTTCCCTCGGGTCAATGTCATCAGTGACTCCTTCCCTAGCCCTACCATGTCCTCCTGAGGAGTCCCTCAAACTGTTTGACCACAGTGTTGGGTACATGCTCCAGGAGGATGCCCAGCATTTGGAAGGCTCTAATGATGATACTGAGCTCGATGAAGGCAGTAACATGAGCATGGACAGAGGGGGTGCCCAAGAAGGACAGCAATCTGGCAGTCATGCTCCCCCTGCTGCAGCATACTGCCAGGTTTGCTCCAGTGATCAGGAGGGAGGGGATGATGAGGTCACTGACTCAACATGGGTGCCTGATAGGAGAGAGGAGGAGGAGGCGGCACATCACCAACGAGGCAGGATGCCCTCCAGGGGCCAGCCTAAGGGCAGCACTTTGACTGCATCACACCCCAAAGCTCCACATGTGCAGGGCGCTGCAGTCTCTGTGCGTTATTCAAAAAGTTCTCTGGTGTGGGCCTTTTTTGAGACGAGTGCATCAGATCGCACCGCTGCTATTTGCAACATATGTCTCAAGCGTATCTCACGTGGCCAAAACATCTCCTGCTTGGGTACCACATGCTTGACCAGACATATGTTGACCTGCCATGCAGTTAGTTGGCAAGCGTATCTCAAAGACCCACACCAAAGAACAAAGAGGAGCTCTCCTTGCTCCTCATCAGCTGAGATCTCCAACCCCACTATACCTTCAGTCCTCTCTGAGACCTGCACTGAGAGGAATGAAGGTGTAGAATTAGATGTGTCACAGCCAAGTACTTGTGGGCAATCTGCTTTTGGTACACCGACGTCAGATTGTACCAAGCAAATTTCCCTGCCCCAGATGCTGCACCACCAAAAGAAGTTTGCTCCCAGCCATCCACATACCCAGCGGTTGAATGCTAGCTTGGCAAAATTGCTAGCACTTCAACTGCTGCCTTTTCAGTTGGTAGACTCTGTCCCCTTCAGTGAGTTTGTGGAATGTGCGGTTCCTCAGTGGCAGGTAACCAAACGCCACTTTTTCTCACGGAAGGCGATTCCAGCTCTCTACCGGCATGTGGAAGGCAAAGTCCATGCCTTGCTGGACAGGGCGGTCAGGGGTAAGGTGCATATTACCGCTGACTCATGGTCCAGCAGGCATGGACAGGGACGTTACCTAAGTTTCACGGCGCATTGGGTGACTCTGTTGGCAGCTGGGAAGGATGCAGGACAAGATGCAGTAGTGTTGGAGGTTGTTCGGCCACCACGCCTCCAAAATGCTAATGATTGTGACACACCTCTCTCCTCCACCCCCTCCTCTTCTTCTTCCTCCATGGCCTCTTCCTGTGCTTTGTCCTCGGAACCAGCGGTGCTCCGTAGCCGTTCAAGGGGCTATGCAAGTACGCAGGCCAAAAGATGTCATGCGGTGCTTGAGCTGGTGTGCTTGGGGGACAGGAGCCACACTGGGGCAGAGGTTCTGTCAGCTCTGCAGGGGCAGGTTCAGAGGTGGTTGACGCCACGCCAACTTAAAGCAGGAATGGTGGTTTGCGACAATGGCACCAATCCTCTCTGCCCTCCGACAGGGACAAATGACCCATGTGCCCTGTTTGGCTCGCGTCCTTAACTTGGTGGTGCAGCGGTTCTTGGGCAGGTACCCGGGCTTACAGGATGTCCTGAGGCAGGCCAGGAAAGTCTGTGTGCATTTCTGCCAGTCATATAATGCCAGTGCTTGGCTGACGGACCTCCAAAAGGAGTTTAACCTGCCCAAGAACCGCCTAATCTGTGACATGCCCACCAGGTGGAACTCAACGTTGGCCATGCTGCAGCAGCTTCACACGCAGCAGAGGGCCATCAATGAGTACCTGTGCAACTATGGCACCAGGACAGGGTCAGGGGAGCTTGTTTTTTTTTCCCCACACCAGTGGGCCATGATCAGGGATGCATGCACTGTCCTGTCACCATTTGAGGAGGCCATGAGGATGGTGAGCAGTGACAGTGCATGCATCAGTGACACTGTCCCCCTTGTCCACCTGTTGGAGCACACGCTGCGTGGAATAATGGACAGGGCATTTGAGGCAGAACAGAGGCAGGAAGCGGAGGACTTCCTTAGCTCTCAAGGCCCCCTTTATCCAGACAGTGTTCCTGCGTGCCCGCCGATCACACAGGAAGAGGACGAGGAGGAGGAGGTCAATTGTGTCAGTATGGAGGTGGAGCCTGGCACTCAGCATCAGCAGCAGTCTTTAAGGGATCAGTCCCAAGAAACCCATGGACTTGTACGTGGCTGGGAGGAGGTGGCTGCGGATCATGTCGTCCTTGGTGACCCAGAGGACTCCGGACCGAATGCCTCAGCAAACCTACGCTGCATGGCCTCCCTGATCCTGCAAAGCCTGCGTAAGGATCCTCGTATTCGTGGTATCAAGGAGAAGGACTAATACTGGCTGGCAACCCTCCTTGATCCACGTTACAAGGGTAAGGTTGCGGACCTTATCTTGCCATCGCAGAGGGCGCAGAGGATGAAACATCTTCGGGAGGCCTTGCAGAAAGGTCTGTGCAACGCGTTCCCAGAGACTGGGAGGTTACAAACTCCTGTTTCTGGACAACATGTTGCTGAGGCTTCGGTCAGTCACAGAAGGAGCGGTGGAGAAGGTGGCCATCTGACCGATGCATTCAGACAATTTTTTGGTCCGCAGCCCCAAGGTATGATCGGTTCCAGCAACCATCGCCAGCGTCTGTTTTACATGGTGCAGGAATACCTAGGGGCAAGCTCTGACTTGGACACCTTTCCCACCGAAAATCCTCTGGGTTACTGGGTCTTGAGGATGGATCACTGGCCAGAGCTTGCACAGTATGCAATTGAGCTACTGGCCTGTCCTGCATCCAGCGTTCTTTCGGAACGCACATTCAGTGCTGCTGGAGGCTTTGTAACCGATCACAGGGTGCGTCTGTCCACCGACTCGGTCGATCGACTGACCTTCATAAAAATGAATCAGTCTTGGATCACCACCAGCTACCAAGCACCTGATGCTGATGTAACCCCATAGATGTAGTCCCATAGATGTCAATAGGGTTCTAAGGTTCCTGCAAATTTCAGTCCGTTTGCAGGTTCTAGTGCGAACCGGGGGGTGTTCGGCTCATCCCTACACTCCACTGTTCACTACACTACACTGACCACTACACTACACTGACCACTGCTCTGTCCACTACACTGACCACTACACTGACCACTACACTACACTGACCACTACACTGTCCACTACACTACACTGACCACTGCTCTGTCCACTACACTACACTGACCACTACTGTCAAGATGCGCATACCAGCAGAGAGATCCGCCTCTCTACAAGGACTTTGAGGCACAGAAATACACGCATTCCTGTTGCCCATAGGAATCGGGCCTTGGCGCATAGAAGTGCGCATGCGCAAACTGGCGCGCAGACAGAAGCCGTTGTGCACCCGTGTCCGCGTTGATGCTCGCGCGCACACTTGAGCGACACTGGCGCCAAGTGAGTCTATTTAGGCACAGCCAGTACCTAGCCCCAGTGCTGCTTCGTCTTCAGCTCTGTGCATCCTGTTCCTGAAAAACCTGTATCTTGATCCCTGTTACCTACCCTGCTTGTCTTGACCATCCCTTGATCTCCACCAGCACCGACCCCGGCTTGCCCTGTGACCATCCTCCTGTCTTCTCCTATACTCCTGTTTGCTGATCCAGCTTTTGACCTTGGCTTGCCTCCTGACTACGATCCTGCCTGCACCCTGCATCCGATTGTCCTAGCGGTGTATGACCCAGCCTGCCTGACCCTGCTTCTTCATTTCTGCCATCCGCACCAGCTGCCTGCCTGTCGGTCTTCCTGCTGAAGTCTGCCTCTGTCTTCTCCAGCCTTTCCAGGACTGTTGTCCAGCTACCAGTTAAAGACTCTTGGCACTCGTGCGACTCTGTACCTTGGCGCCTTCTGTTCCCACTATCAGAGGTCCCAAGTCAGAGGTGTATAGGAGGCCTTGCTTGTCCAATCAGGCTATTCTACCAGGTACGTGATAGTACGAAGCAGCCATGTCTGAGCCTGAACAAGCAACCTCCCCGGTCAATCAGCTGTGCCACCACCTCTCAGCACTCAAACAGTCAAGAATCTGCAGAAAGGTTACAGCCAGCTTAAGGAACGGAGCCATGGACTCTCTTCTCCCATGCCAGCTTCCACCTCATCTGCTTCAATGGAACTTCCCACTGCACCTGCTGTAATAATGCAGCCATCTGAACCCCGTGTACCCACTCCGGAAAGGTTCTCAGGCGATCGCACCAAGTTCAGGACTTTCCATAACGCCTGTGTACTTTACTTTTCATTACAACCCAAGAATTTTTCTCTTGAGGCTACTAAAGTAGGGTATGTAATCTCCCTTCTGCAAGGTGAGCCTCAGTCCTGGGCTCATCGCCTGCTGGAAAAGGGCAACCCCTGCCTATCAAGTCTATCCTCATTTTTTGCAACTATGGCTCGGCTTTATGAGGATCCCCTGTGAACCGCCACGGCCGAGTCTGCCCTACACGCCCTCCAGGAGGGCCACAGGGCCACTGAGGACTACGTAACAGACTTTAGACACAGGAGCGTAGTTGTTGAATGGAATAATACTGCTCTCTGTTACCAATTTCGGCTAGGTTTGTCTGAACCCCTAAAGGATGACTTGTCCGTGTGGGAGGCCTGATTCTTTAGAGACTTTGATCAATTTAACCATCCAGATTGACAGACGTCTGAGAGAATGCAGGGCCGAAAGGTCAGCAGGACAGCACCAGTCTTCAGAGATGTTTCCACAAGCACCCAGTCCACGGAATTCAGCACAACTCGGCATGCCTCGCCCCTCTCTTTCTTCAGAGGAACGCCAGCACCGCCAAGTAAATCACCTGTGTCTGTACTGTGGGAAGGGTGGCCACTATGTAAGGTCCTGTCTAGCCAAAGTTCGCAGATGCTTGACCTTCTCTGCTGCCAGCTTGTCTTTGCTGCCCCGCAAGTCTGCTCATCTGGCTATCCAGCTTTCACTGCAACTTCCAGAGAGAGTCATCCATGTACCCGCTATTGTGGATTCAGGGGCCTGCAGTTGCTTTATTGACTTGACTTTTGCTCTTTAACATAAGGTCCCTTTGCAACCTAAATCTCTTGAACTTACAGTTCATCTGACGGATGGGTCATGTATTAAATCTGGTCCTGTTACCCAGGAGACTGTGCCGTTACCTGCCACCATTTCTGGTACTCACAGAGAAGTGCTGTGTCTGGATGCCATAGCCTCATGATCATTCCCTTCGCCCGTGTGTGGATTACCGGGATCTAAACAAAATAACGATTAAAAATCTCTACCCTTTACCTCTGGTGCCAGAGTTGTTTCAGAGCCTCCGTTCTGCCATCATCTTCAGGAAGCTGGACTTACGTGGGGCATATAACTTGGTATGCATTCGTGAAGGTGACGAATGGAAGACGGCTTTTCGTACCCGATTTGGACATTTTGAATGTTTAGTGATGCCTTTCGGACTTTGCAACGCCCCAGCAACGTTCCAGCATTTTATCAACGATGTCTTCCAGGACTATTTAGACTTATTTGTTATAGTATATCTTTTTTTTTTTTTTTTCCTTTTTTTTAAAGCTCCTTCAGCGAGTTCTTTTGAGAGACTTAAATCACCATTATAGTTAATGTTTGTCCCGTCTCATTTTCACATCATAGTAGCTTCTATCTTTTCTTTCTTTTTTTCCCCTCATTTAAACTTTATTCAATTTTCTTTCCCTTCCCCTTCTCTTTCTCCAAGAGTTAACAAATCAGATAAAAAAACAGTACACAAACGTTCTCCTTCACAATAAAGTTAATAAAACATCAAGAAGTGAAGGCACATTGTACTAAAAAACAGAAAATTGGGTGATAGAGTCAAAAGGAGTCAAAACGCTCCTTCCATCCACTCGCTTCACCTATTTCCAGTGCTATAAGCCTAGTATTACACCTTACTCGCTCCCCTCTATCCTATTCCTCCCAATACCCCTCATGTTGTCTCATAATAGGTTCATAAATCACTCCATTTCCATAATTTCACATTTTGGCGAGAAAAAAAAAAAAAAATCTTATTACATCTAATTTATTTAGTAATCCTTTTCCTGTCAATAAATCTATTTTTTTTTGTTATTCTCTAATCTTTTATTCATTTTTCACTCTATGGGGGAGAACCCATTTTTTCCAACCAACGCCTTCACATCGCATCAAATTCCTTAAGATTGCCTCTCTTTGTATACACTGCTCTTTCTTTACCTATAGTCTCATTAATTTTCCTAATCCAGTCTCTCACTGTAGGGGTTGTTCTAGATTGCCATCTAAATGCAATAATTTTTCTGGCTTGGAACAAGCATCTTAATATTGCAATTGTGGTGCTCTTCCTCTCCCCCCGTTCCTTCCTATACCTCAATATGCATACCACAGCATCCATCTTTAGTGTTATTTCAAATATATCACTTATGAATTTAAGCACTTCCTCCCAATACCGGTACAGTTTAGGGCACCTACAAACCATATGTATGAGATCACTAGTTCCCTGACATCTAGGGCATTTGTCATCTACTCTTCTGCCAAACTTAAACAGCCTCTTAGGGGTATAATAAGCTCTATTTATCAATATCAGGTGGGATATCTTCTGCGGAGGTGAGACCGATACCCTCGGGCTCATTTCTAGGATTCTTCTCCACTGCTCCTGTGTTATATCCCATCTGTTTTTTCATATTTTAGTTATAATTTTTAATGTTGGAGAGCTATAACCAAAAGAATCCGCCTCTAGTGCTTCAATAATTGTATTATGTAAAGCACCAGTTAATATTATTCCCCCATTGGGGGTACCTCCACCCGTAGCGTCGCATCCCATTAGGTGCTGCAGCTGTGACGACAGATAGTAATGCTCAGGGTGGGGTAGCGCCAGAACTCCTTCCTTCTTTTGTCAGTGTCACCCAGGTAGAGAAGGACATCATCTGCATATAACGCAATTCTTTCATCTCCCGTCTTTCTCTGAAACCCAATTATTTCAGAGCTTGATCTTATAGAAATGGCAAGAGGTTCCATTGCAGGGGCAAAGAGCAAGGGTGACAAGGGGCATTCCTGCCTTGTCCCCCTCTCAAGCTCAATCTTATCCGAGAGTTCATTATTAATTCTAAGCCTAGCTCTGGGCCTATGGTAAAGCATCTTTATCCACCCAAAAAAGGAGGGGACTAATCCAAATTTCCCCAAGACCCTCAAAATATATCCCCATTCTATGCTGTCAAAAGCTTTAGTCACATCAAGTGACAGCACGGCTCTTGAACCCACATTCTCCGTTGGAGTCTGTATATTTAAGAATGTCCTTCTGATATTCATGCTTGTAGATCTATTAGCTATAAATCCCACCTGATCTGGGTGGATCAGTTTTGAAATAAATCTGTTCAGCCTAGTTGCCAGAACCTTGGCTAGAATTTTAGCATCTGAGCATAAAAGGGAAATTGGTCTATATGCCGCTACATCCAGAGGGTGCTTCCCTTCTTTATGTATAAGTATAATAGTTACTTCTAACATTGAAGCGGACAGTCTTCCCTCCCTGGATGCTCCCCCAAAGCTTTTAGAAGCTCCGGGAGCAATATTTCTACATAATATTTATATGCCTCAGTCAGAAGACCATCTGGGCCAGAGGACTTTCGATTTGCCATGCTCGTCACTGCCTGTTGAAGTTCTACCAAAGTTATTTGGGATTCCAACTCTTCTCTTTCCTCTTGCGTAATGGACGGACTTCCAGGTCGCCTAAGAAGCTCTCCATTACGCCCTCTACCCCCACCTTTTGGGCTGTGTAAAGATTTTTATAGTAATCCCTAAATGTCTGCAATATTTTTATGGTGTCAGATAAAATCTCTCCTCCTGGGGACCTGATAGTAGAGATAGAGGAAGGTGGGGAGTTGGACTTCACTAGTCGCGCTAACATCTTACCCATGCTTTCGCCCTCTGTAAAGGAAGATTGCCGCAAGAAGAGTCATCTGGTCTCAACCCTCTGCATAATCGCAATCTTATATTCTTGTTGTTTATCCAACCATATTTTTTCCCTTTTGGATGATGGATCCGTTACATAGTTATTCTCGGCCTCTAGTACCTCTCTTCGGATATTTTCTTCCCATACCTTAGCCTCCTTATTAAATTTGGCTACCTGCTAGATCAGGACCCCTCTAAGGTATGCCTTCAGGGTATCCCACAAAATCCCAGCCTTTGCTGAACCTTCATTACATATTATAAATTCTCTTAATTGAGGCAAGACTTTATCTGTTTTTTTAATTAATTAAAACCAATATGGGTTTATTTTCCACTCCCTCTGGGCACTTTACCCTCCTAATTTCAATGTAAGGATTATTGGAGAGTGATCTGATATTCCTCTTGCCATATATACGATCTTCTCTATAATCTGGAGTGCTCTATCGTTACCCAATGCCATATCTATCCTAGAAAGCCTAGAATATGAGGTTGAATAGCAGGAATACTGTTGGACCCCCGGGTTCCGCATCCTCCAAATATCCATTAGTCCCACTTCATCCAAAAATTGACTCAATCGGCCCCTCTCCGTGGGCTCTGATTGTATCCATATGGGGAACCTATTCAACTTTTTATCTAGGATCTCATTGAAGTCTCCCACTACTATAACTGGTACTTCTTCTTTATCTAACAGAAATTCATTTAATCTGAGCATAACATCAATTTTAAATGGCGGAGGTATATAGAGGTTTGCCACTACGTACTTTCTGTTTCCAATTGAGCAGTACAAAAATATATATCGGCCATTCTCATCTATGCTGGCTTGGCTGCAGGTAAAAGCGACCCCAGATTTCACCATAACACTTACCCCTCTACTGTAAGAGGAATACACCGAATGAAACTGAAATCGGTATCTCCTATTCCGCATTTGCTGGGCAGTGTGCTTAGTAAGGTGTTTCCTGCAGGCAGACCAGCTCAACTCCATGTTTCTCCAACATGGTGAACTGCTTTTTTGGCCGGTGTCCCCAAACCCCTAACGTTCCAGGATCCTATATTAAGTATTTTAGCTTGCATATAAAGGTAGGGAATATATAAAAACCCATCATAAGTTCCTATTCCAAAATAAATTTATCTTGAGTTCATATCTAATCTCTACGCCAATATCAAAAATTTTGTGATAATATCCCCGTGCGCACAACTCTTTTACATTACCTTTTATAGTTTTAAACAGTGCTTCTAATATAATTAAATTCACCTTCCAAAGTAGTGCATGTGATTTTCAAATAGTGTTTTCCTATGTCAAGAATTATTACTTTGTGTATTAACTTACAAGAGCAACCATATTTTCCTATAAAATTCTTTGGTGATATACCCTTGACGTTTTGACTCTCATTTAATCCACACTTCCCCTGCTGATAATCGATCATTACCTATCTTACCTCCCCTCTCCCCCCATGACCCCCTCCTCCCCCCTTCCCCCCACCACCTATCTAGGTATACCCTAAGGGGCCTTATAATGACCATTTTCCACACCACCTGGTTCTCATATACCCTTCCATCCATTACTCTACATACCTCATTCGTGTGTATCTGACCCCCCTCCACCCATTTCTTCAAAAAGAACATGAAAAAAAGAAAAGAAAAAATAGTGATTATTTCTAACTTTACAACCGAATCCCTTCTCCAATTCCCTCCTTCCTTGGTTTAACTATAGTTTCTCCTTGTTCTCTTCCAGCCACTTCTCCACGTCGGCTGAGGAGTCAAAAATCCAACTTTCCCCCAAAGCTGTTACACGTAGCCTAGCTGGGTAAAGAAGGGCATAAGTCAGCTTAAATTTCTGTAAGGTATGCTTGATCAGTATAAACTCTGCTCTACGCCTCTGAAGTTCTGGCGAGAAGTCAGAGTATAATGATATCTTAATGCCATTAAAAAAAATATTTCCCGCCTCCCTTGCTTTCCGCTGCAATGTCACTTTATCTTTATATTTGAGAAACTTCATCAAAAGTGGCCTGGGATACCCACCTGCTGGCGGTGCCCTAAACGGGACTCTATGTGCTCTTACAATAGTAAACATTATTGAGAATGACTCTCTTCCAAAAAGTTCAACGAGCCATTTTTCCAGGAACGCCATGGGATTGGAGCCCTCGCTCCTTTCCGGCAGCCCCACCATCCTCATGTTGTCCCTTCGGTGCCTGTTTTCCAGCTCATCCATTTTTGATGTATATCTAGCCATCTGTTCTTTCATACTTTTCACCTCTTTTATTAATGGAAATATATCATCTTCCAATTGACTTGTCCTCCCCTCAAAGGCTGTTGTTCTTTCCACTGTTTTTTGTAGGTCTTGTCTGACTAGTATCAAATCTTCCTTTACCCCTTTCATTTGATCACAGAGTTCTTTTAGTGATTCCTTACAAGCACTCACTGCCAGAAATACGTCCTTCAATGTTGGCTCTTTCTCTAGGGGTAAACATGGATCGATGTTACTTCTTCAACTTGCTCAACTGGTTCTGAGCTCCTATTGCTCAGTGTTTTTGTTGTCGTGGCCTGTGGTACTGAAGCTGTTGATTGGCCCTGACTTTTTCTTTCTGTCATAGCCCCATGTTGTGCTTTAGTCTGAGTCCCCTTCTTTGGTGGTGTCTGAGCAGAGGCATGGGCATATTGCTTCAGCTTTGCTGCCATCTGTTGGGCAATTTTCTCCTTTGAGGAGCGTAGTTGTTGCATCCTGTATTCTGCAATTAATGCGATGCTTTCCGAGTATATTACATCGCAAAACCAAAAAAAACAAAAAACAAAATAGGAAAGGGGTAAAGGAGTATCAGAGATCACCTGGTATCACAGGGATCAATCGGCCCCTACTTAGTGTATCAACCTTTCACTATCATCCTCCTGTAGGTCAACCACAGATGGGGAAGGAACCGCAGGAAATTAATGTCTGTGACTTCCAAACACACCAAAGTCGCAAAAGATTACTGAGGGGCTATGGATAAATAACCCTTTTTTATTTTTGTCCAAAATCAAATGTGTAGCGTTAGGTCAGCATAGAGGAGGGGTACTAAATCAGCATAGAGGGAGGTATTTCCAGGCATCTATAGTATGCGTGTATAACAGTCCTCAAGCTAGCGTTATTACATGTACACATCCAGGCTACTACCACCTCTCCAGCCCAGGCTTTAGGCTCTAACCCAGCATATGGTACGTCCTGCTGATCACCCCTTTACTTATGTGTCCTTAAAACAACTTAGAGGGTACCAGGCACCAGAACAGCCATTACTCACGTATCCCCGGAGGGAAATCTCCACCTTCCCATCATTCTCCTTCTATCAGCTGTTTCCGGGTAATACAAACGGCTTGTGAGTCAAAGCACTCCTCCTAATCCCCGCTGTCTGCTGCTATCATCCCCTCTCCTCGGTTCACAACACAGCCCTGCAAGTGTCAGCAGGAGCGGCTCTCACTCCACTCCACTGTGCAGCTGATCAGCCGGTCAGCCAGATCAAGAGGGGGAAAGAGGTGAACGGGGCAGGCATCAAGTGGAGGGGAGACGATACACACACATTACTCCTCGCTCACTCTCACACGCCGCTCCATCCGGTCATGCCCCACCCTTAGCCTAGCGGTTGTTGTTATAGTTAAGGATGAGCCGAACACCCCCTGGTTCGGTTCACACTAGAACTTGCGAACAGACCAAAACTTCGCAAGAACGTTAGAACCCCATTGAAGTCTATGGGACTAGAATGTGCTCATTTTAAATGATAATTTGCATGGTATTGTCCTAAAAAGGGTTTGAGTACCCGGGTCCTGCCACAGGGGACATGGATCAATGCAAAAAAAAGTTTTAAAAAAGGCCGTTTTTTTCGGGTGCAGTGATTTTAATAATGCTTACAGTCAAACAATAAAAGTGTAATATTCCTTTAAATTTTGTACCTGAGGGGTGTCTATAGTATGCCTGTAAAGGGGCGCATGTTTCCGGTGTTTAGAACAGTCTGACAGCAAAATTACATTTCAAAGGAAAAAAGTCATTTAAAACTACCCGTGGCTATTAATGAATTGCCGGTCCGACAATACACATAAAAGTTAATTGATAAAAATGGCATGGGAATTCCCCACAGGGGAACCCCCGAACCAAAATTAAAAAAAAAAATGATGTGGGGGGGGTCCCCCTTCAGGTCTGGTATGGATATTAAGGGGAACCCCGCGCCAAAATTTTAAAAGAAAATGACGTAGGGGTCCCCCTCAAAATTCATACCAGACCCTTCAGGTCTGGTATGGATTTTAAGGGGTACCCCGTGCCAAAATTTTTTTAAAAATTGGCGTGGGGTCCCCCCAAAAATCCACACCAGACCCTTATCCGAGCACGCAACCTGGCAGGCCGCAGGAAAAGAGGGGGGGGATGAGAGAGCGATCCCCCTCATGAACTGTACCAGGCCACATGCCCTCAACATTGGGAGGGTGCTTTGGGGTCCCCCCTAAAGCACCTTGTCCCCATGTTGATGAGGACAAGGGCCTCATCTCCACAACCCTTGGCCGGTGGTTGTGGGGGTCTGCAGGCAGGGGGGCTTATTGGAATCTGGAAGCCCCCTTTAACAAGGGGACCCCCAGATCCCGGCCCTCCCCCCTGTGTGAAATGGTAAAGGGATACAAAAGTACCCCTACATTTCACAAATAAACTGTCAAAAATGTTAAAAATGACAAGAGACAGTTTTTGACAATTCCTTTATTTAAATGCTTCTTCTTTCCATCTAACTTCTTTCTTCCTTTATCCTTCGGTTTCTTCCTCCATCTTCTGGTTCTTCTGGTTCTTCTGGTTCTTCCTCCGGTGTTCTCGTCCAGAATCTTCCTCCACGGAATCTTCCTCCACGGCGTCTCCTTCTCTTTATTTCCTTTTCTTCATCTTCTTCTCTGGGCCGTTCCGCATCCATGATGGCATGGAGGGAGGCTCCCACTGTGTGACGCTTCTCCTCTTCTGACGGTTCTTAAATAACAGAGGGCGGGGTCACCCGGTGATCCCGCCCCCCTCTGATGCATGTGGACATGACGGGGACTTCCCTGTGACGTCAGAGGGGGCGGGGTCACCCGCCCTCCATTATTTAAGAACCGTCAGAAGAGGAGAAGCGTCACACAGCGGGAGCCTCCCATCCAATCGTGGATGCGGAGCGGCCCGAGAAAAGAAGATGAAGAGAAGAAGGCGCCGCTGAGGAAGATGCCGGATGAGAACGCCGGAGGAAGAACCAGAAGATCCAGAAGAACCAGAAGAAGAAGAAGATGGGGGAAGAAACCAAAGGAGGATAGAAGATAGTAGAAAGAAGATAGAAGAAAGAAGAAGCATTTAAATAAAGGAATTGTCAACTGTCTCTTGTCATTTTTAACATTTTTGACACTTTTTTCGTGAAATGGTAGGCCCTTACCATTTCACACAGGGGGGGGCCAGGATCTGGGGGTCCCCTTGTTAAAGGGGGCTTCCAGATTCCGATAAGCCCCCCGCCCGCAGACCCCCACAACCACTGGGCAAGGGTTGTGGGAATGAGGCCCTTGTCCCCATCAACATGGGGACAAGGTGTTTTGGGGGGCTACCCCAAAGTACCCTCCCAATGTTGTGGGCACATGGCCTGGTACGGTTCAGGAGGGGGGGCGCTCTCTCATCCCCCCTCTTTTCCTGCGGCCTGCCAGGTTGTGTGCTCGGATAAGGGTCTGGTATGGATTTTTGGGAGGACCCCACTCCAAATTTTTTTTAATTTTGGCGCCGGGTTCCCCTTAAAATCCATACCAGACCCTCAACATTGGGAGGGTGCTTTGGGGTAGCCCCCCAAAACACCTTGTCCCCATGTTGATGAGGACAAGGGCCTTATCCCCACAACCCTTGCCCGGTGGTTGTGGGGGTCTGCGGGCAGGGGGCTTATCGGAATCTGGAAGCCCCCTTTAACAAGGGGACCCCCAGATCCCGGCCCTCCCCCCCTGTGTGAAATGGTAAGGGGGTATTTTGTATCCCTACCATTTCACAAAAAAACTGTCAAAAATGTTAAAAATGGCAAGAGACAGTTTTTGACAATTCCTTTATTTAAATGCTTCTTCTTTCTTCTATCTTCTTTCTTCTATCTTCTATCTTCCTTCGGTTTTTTTCTCCATATTCTTCTTCTTCTGGTTCTTCTGGATCTTTTGGTTCTTCCTCCGGTGTTCTTGTCCGGCATCTTCCTCAGTGGCGCCTTCTTCTCTTCATCTTCTTTTCTCGGGCCGCTCCGCATCCACTATTGGATGGGAGGCTCCCGCTGTGTGACGCTTCTCCTCTTCTGACGGTTCTTAAATAACGGAGGGTGGGTGACCCCGCCCCCCTCTGACGTCACGGGGAATTCCACAGGGAAGTCCCCGTCAAGTCCCCGTGCGTCAGAGGGGGCGGGGTCACCGGGTGGTCCCACCCTCTGTTATTTAAGAACCGTCAGAAAAGGAGAAGCGTCACACAGCAGGAGCCTCCCTCCATGCCATCATGGATGCGGAGCGGCCCGGAGAAGAAGATGAAGAAAAGAAGATAAAGAGAAGGAAACGCCGTGGAGGAAGATGCTGGACGAGAACACTGAAGGAAGAACCAGAAGAACCAGAAGAAGAAGATGGAGGAAGAAACCGAAGGATGAAGGAAGAAAGAAGTTAGAGGAAAGAAGATGGAAAGAAGAAGCATTTAAATAAAGGAATTGTCAAAAACTGTCTCTTGTCATTTTTAACATTTTTGACAGTTTTTTTGTGAAATGGTAGGGGTACTTTTGTACCCCCTTACAATTTCACACAGGGGGGAGGGCCGGGATCTGGGGGTCCCCTTGTTAAAGGGGGCTTCCAGATTCCGATAAGCTCCCCGCCTGCAGACCCCCACAACCACCGGCCAAGGGTTGTGGGGATGAGGCCCTTGTCCTCATCAACATGGGGACAAGGTGTTTTGGGGGGCTACCCCAAAGCATCCTCCCAATGTTGAGGGCATGTGGCCTGGTACGGTTCAGGAGGGGGGTCGCTCTCTCGTCCCCCCCTCTTTTCCTGTTGCCTGTCAGGTTGCGTGCTCAGATAAGGGTCTGGTATGGATTTTTGGGGGTACCCCACGCCATATTTTTTTTAATTTTGGCGCGGGGTTCCCCTTAATAACCATACCAGACCTGAAGGGCCTGGTATGGAATTTAGGGGGACCCCCCACGTCATTTATTTTTTTAATTTTGGCTCAGGGTTCTCCTTAATATCCATACCAGACCTGAAGGGCCTGGTATTGAATCTAAGGGGACCCTCAACGTCATTTTTTTTTTAATTTTGGTTCGGGGTAGCCCTGTGGGGAATTCCCATGCCGTTTTTATCAATTAACTTTTATGTGTATTGTCTGACCGGCAATTCATTAATAGCCGCGAGTAGTTTTAAATTACTTTTTTTCCTTTGAAATGTCATTTTGCTGTCAGACTGTTCTAAACACCGGAAACATGCGCCCCTTTACAGGCATACTATAGACACCCCTCAGGTACGAAATTTAAAGGAATATTACACTTTTATTGTTTGACTTTAAGCATTATTATAATCACTGCTCCTGAAAAAATGGCCATTTTTAAAACTTTTTTTTGCATTGATCCATTTCCCCTGGGGCAGGACCCAGGTCCCCAAACACTTTTTATGACAATATCATGCATATAAGCCTTTAAAATAAGCACTTTTGATTTCTCCCATAGACTTTTAAAGGGTGTTCCGCAGCATTCGAATTTGCCGCGAACACCCCAAATTGTTCGCTGTTTGGCGAACTGGCGAACAGCCGATGTTCGAGTCGAACATGAGTTTGACTCAAACTCGAAGCTCATCCCTAGTTATAGTATATCTAGATGATATTTTGATTTTTTTCTTCTTCCTTAGAGGCTCATCGGGGACGTGTCAGAAATGTTCTGGCCCGACTCAGGCAGCACGGTCTATATGCGAAACTCGAAAAGTGTGAGTTTGAGTGCCAAAGTATCCAGTACCTGGGCCTCATTCTATCCCCAGACGACATCAAAATGGACCCCCAGAAGGTCTCTGCTATTCTGGACTGGGCAGCTCCCACAGACAAAAAAGAGGTGCAACGCTTTATCAAATTTGCAAGTTTCTATAGGAAATTTATTTAGGGATTCTCCGCAATAATTTCCCCCATCACCCAATTGACAAGACAAGCCCAACGATTCCAGTGGTCTCCTGAAGCGCAATCTGCATTTGAGACTTTGAACTGACTTTTTTCAGCCACACCTATACTCCGGCATCCGGACCCTGCCCTACCATTCGTCTTGGAGGTGGACGCCTCGGAGACGGCAGTAGGGGAAATTCTGTCTCAACGTCAAGGGGCCAAGGCCTTACTACATCCTGTGGCATTCTTCTCCCGCAAGTTGTCCCCGGCTGCGAAAAATTACGACGTGGGAGACCGTGAGCTTCTTGCGATTAAGGCTGCTCTTGAAGAGTGGAGATATCTGCTGGAAAGGGGCAGCCCACCCAATCTTAATATATACTGACCATCGAAACTTGGAGTAACTACGAGCCGCAAGACATCTGAAACCACGGCAGGCCAGGTGGGCGCTATTTTTCATGAGATTTGTTTTTCACATCACCTACAGGCCAGGATCAAAGAATGTAAATGCTCTGTCTCGCATGTTTGGGGTGTCAGAAGATCCTGCTCCCCCTGACAATATCCTTTCCTCTGGGAATTTCCTCTTGTTGCAAGAAGATTTCATGTCTCAGATTAAGCAAGCCTCTGTTGGTATCTCGTCTTCTTCTGGGATGAGGTTACAAGCAAAGGATGGCCTATTATGGTAAAACAACAAGATCTTTGTACCAGAAAATTTGCGAGTTACTGCCTTGGGTCTCTGCCATGACCATAACCTTGCAGGCCACTTTGGGTTCCATAAGACAGCTGAACTTTTACAACGAACCTTTTGGTGGCCTTGTTAAAGAGAGGACTGTAAAAATTACATTGAAACTTGCACTACCTGTGTCAGAAATAAAACCAGCAGGACTAAAGCCTGAAGTCTGCTGCGACCCTTGCCAATCCCAGGTAGACCCTGGCAAATGATTTCAATGGATTTTATCATTGAACTTCCCCCTTCCGAAGGTTACTCTATTATCTTTGTGGTCCTAGACCGTTTGTCAAAGATGGCACACTTTCTATCCATGAAGGGTACCCCTTCAGCTTTAGAGACAGCACAGATCTTTATTAAAGAAATTGTAAGACTGCATGGACTACCTGTCAATATCGTTTCAGCTTGCGGGGTCCAGTTCACATCCAGATTTTGGAGAGCCTTGTGTGAGTCCTTGAAGATTGAACTGTCCTCCTCAGCATACCACCCACAGACCAATGGTAAAACTGAGAGGACTAATCAAACGCTGGAACAGTATTTACGCTGTTTTACTTCCTTCTCACAGGATGATTGGGTGGCGCTATTACCATTAGCGGAGTTTTCATAAAACAATTCAGAACACTCCGCTATTAAGCAATCCCCGTTCCTGGCCAACTACGGTTTCCACCCTTCATTCCTGACTACCACAGCTCCTGAATGTCCTGTTCCTGCAGTTCAAGACACAATGGATTTCTTCAATTCCAACAATCAGCTGTTGCAAAGGACCATGGCCAAAGCTCAGGAAGACTATAAGAAGTCTTTTTGACAAAAATAGACAGGGAGATCTGATCCTGGAACCCGGCGAGCAGGTATGGCTAGCTTAAGTTAGCTTGTCCCTCTAAAAAATTGGGTCCTAAATTTTTGAGGCCGTTCCAGGTGAAGAAGAGGATCAACAATGTGGCCTATGAGTTGGCACTTCCAGACTCTTTTAGAATCCACCCAGTCTTCCATATTTCTCTTCTGAAACCTGCATGTCTGGATCCATTTCCTGAACGGAATAGTGGTCCTCCTTACTCCTGTAATGGTGAATGGCGAAGAAGAGTATGAAGTAGAAGCGGTCGTGGACTGTAGAAAGAGATGGAATCAGGTCCAGTACCTGGTCAAATGGAGAGGGTACGGACCCGAGGAGACTTTGTGGGAGCCAGAGGGCAATATTCATGCCGAGAGACTTGTCCAAACCTTGTCAAAACCATCCAGAGAAACTTGCTCAGTTGGGCAGCCGGAGACTGCCCATTGGAGGGGGGCAATGTCAGGATGCGCATACCAGCAGAGAGATCCACCTCCCTACAAGGGCTTTGAGGTGCAGAAATACGCGCATTCCTGTTGCCCATAGGAATCAGGCCTTGGCGCACAGAAGTGCGCATGCGTGAACTGGCGCGCAAACAGAAGCTGTCACGCACCCATGTGCACATCAATGCTCGCGCTCACACGTGAGTGACGCTGGCGCCAAGTGAGTCTATTTACGCACAGCCAGTACCTAGCCCCAGTGCTGCTGTCTTCAGCTCTGTGCATCCTGTTTCCTGAAAAACCTGTATCTTGATCCCTGTTACCTACCCTGTCCTGTGACCATCCTCCTGTCTTCTCCTTGGCTCCTGTTTGCTGATCCGGCTTTTGACCTTGGCTTGCCTCCTGACTACGATCCTGCCTGCACCCTGCATTCGATTGTCCTAGCGGTGTATGACCCAGCTTACCTGATCTTGCTTCTTCATTACTGCCATCCGTGCCATCTGCCTGCCCGTCGGTCTTCCTGCTGAAGTCTGCCTCTGTCTTCTCCAGCCTATCCAGGACTGTTGTCTCAGAGAGGTTGGAATATCTGGTATCTGTATACAGACTGGGAGGAAGTGGTATATGACGGAAGCACTCAAACGGAGTGTGGGACGTTCCGTGACACGTGCCATCTGCCTGCCTGTCGGTCTTCCTGCTGAAGTCTGCCTCTGTCTTCTCCAACCTATCCAGGACTGTTGTCCAGCTACCAGTTAAAGACTCTTGGCACTCATGCGACTCTGTACCTTGGCGCCTTCTGTTCCAACTATCAGAGGTCCCAAATCAGAGATGTAAGGGAAGCCTTGCTCGTCCATTCAGGCTCTTCTACCAGGTACGAGATAACTACACTAAACTGACCACTGCTCTGTCCACTACACTACACTGACCACTACACTACACTGACCACTGCTCTGTCCACTACACTACACTGACCACTAAACTACACTGACCACTGCTCTGTCCACTACACTACACTGACCACTACACTACGCTGACCACTACAGTAACCACTGCTCTGTCCACTACACTACACTGACCACTACAATACACTGACCATTACAGTATTCCTATACTGAAAAATACTGACTCTAACTGCTTGTCTAATCTCTCTCTCTCTCTGGCTGGCTGCTCCCTCTCCCCAGACCGTATCCACAACCCCCCGGGCCAGCAAAACTACCCGACTCTTATGACCTCACCTGCAGCTTGTGTCTTCCATCAGTCTGGAGGAGGTAAAGATAGCCCTTCAGTCCGGATGGGAGGGGAAGCCTGGAGGAGGAGAAGCGGTCCGGAGGCTAGGCAGAGGCGGGACTTCAGGAGAAACCGCGATCGTGGATAGGCCAGCACTGCCATGATCGCAGATAGGCCAGTGCCACTGTGATCGCGGATAGGCCAGCCCCGCCATGACCACCGCACATGACCCTATTCACTGAATCACAGGGCGCCAGCCGCAGGGACACAGGAAATAAACATTAGGGGGATGGAGCCGGCAGTGACACACTGCCTGGTATGCGATTTTGCCCCCCTAAATGTTGCGCCTGGTGCCACTCCCCCCCGCACCCCCCACGCTACGCTACTGTAAGCCGGTAAAAGGAGTTGATTCTAAGTGTGGTATCTGCATTTGGAGTCTATTGCTGTGAACCTACATCATGCATTCAAAAGAAGATGTCCATGCAAGTGAAACAGGCTATTGAAAAGCTTCAAAAACTAAACAAATCCACCAGAGAGATAGCAGTAACATTAGGAGTGACCAAATAAACAGTTTGGTACATTCTGAGGAAAGAAGAATGCACTGGAGAGCTCAGTAACATAAAAAGGCTGGGACGTCAACAGAAGACAACAGCGGTGGATGATCACAGGATCCTTTCTATGGTAAAGAAAAACCCATTCCCAACATCCAGACAAGTGAAGGACACTTTCCAGGAGGTGGTGTATCATTGTCAAAGTCTACAATCAAGAGAAGACTTCACAAGAGCAAATACAGAGGGTTCACCACAATGTGCAAACCATTCATAATCCTGAAGAAGAGAAAAGCCAGGATAGACTTTGCCAAAAAAATATATAAAAAAGCCAGACCAGTTCTGGAAAAGCATTCTTTGGATGGATGAAACTAAGATTCATCTGTACCAGAATGAAGGGAATGAAAAAGTGTGGAGAAGGCTTGAAACAGCTCATGATCCATGCACACAACATCATCTGTGGTCACATGGTGGAGCTTGCAGTGTGATGGCATGGGCATGCATGGCTTCCAGTGGCACTGGGTCATTGGTGTTTATTGATGATGTGACAGAGGCAGCCGGATGAATTCTTTAGTGTTTACAGATATACTGTCAGCCCAGATTCAGCCAAATGCAGCAAAATTGATTGGACAGCGCTTCACAGTACAGATGGACAATGATCCAAAACGCACTACAAAAGCAACCCATGAGATTTTGAAGGAAAAGAAGTGGAATATTCTGCAATGGCCGATTCAATCACCTGATCTCAACCTAATTGAGCATTTCACTTGCTGAAGGCAAAACTAAAGGCAGAAAGAGCCACAAACAAACAACTGAAGACAGCTGTAGTTAGAGCCTGGCAAAGCATCAGAATGGAGGAAACCCAGTCTTTGGTAATGCCCATGTGTTCCAGACTTTAGGCAGTCATTGCCAGTAAAGGTTTCTCAAAAAAATATTAAAAATGAAAATTTTATTTACGATTATATTCATTTGTCCAATTACATTTGAGCCCCTGAAAATGGCGGGACTGTGTATAAAAATGGTCGCAGTTCCTAAAATGTGTATTTGATATTTATGTTAAACCCCTTGAATTAAAGCTGAAAGTCTGCACTTCAAATTCATTTGGATTGTTTCCTTTTAATTTTATTCTGGTAGAATACAGAGCCAAAAGTATGAAAATTGTGCCTGTGTCCAAATATATATCGACCTAACTGTATATTGCAGTCAAATCTGTTAGTGAATGATGGCTAGTTTGGCCAGGTGGTTGAGCCTAGGTCTCACAATTATTCCTTAGTACATTCAGTGTCAGCTCACAGCCAGCTGGTGAAGATAAGAAATCTGTATCTGGATCCACTGACCAACTACTCTCATTATTAATGTAGTAGTATAATTGAGAGAAAGGGAAGATCACTTACCTGATATATTATATACGCCATCACCACTACAAGCATTATTGGGACACTGAAACCAGTTATAAAACTTTGCCTTCCATAGGAATCAGAATCTGTAAAAAAGAGTAAATACAATGTACAGAATAAGATTCAATTATAAATGTGATAAATAAACAATGTATCAGTCTGTATGATCAGTGGTCATATGACATCTCACCTATATAATCCTCCATCAGGAGAGCAGAGAAGAGACAAGACACAATGTTACTATTCTGTGTCACACTCCCACTATGATCCCCCAGAGAAGAGGAGATGGGACCCCAATCTATAACACCCCCATACATGGACTATGACATGACCCCCCCATAGTCACCAATACCTTCTGCTTCCAGCATTCTGATGAACATCGTATCATTGGTCAGCCGGTATTCCCGGATCTCTTCACTGACCGGGTTTGTGATCCTGACCCGGAATCTCCTCTCGGCGTCGTCTCTCTGCACACTGGGGATAATCAGCGTCCTATTGTCATCTATCAGCCGGTATCTTTCAGGGAGAGGCTCCCCGTCCACCTCCCAGGTCACAGCGCTCTCTTCTCCAGAGAACTGGACGCTCACAGCCATCTCCTCACCCAACTGGCTGAAGTTACTGGAGATGTTGGAGATGAGAACCGGATCTGGAATGATCAGGACAGTCACCATCAGTCATAGTTTACCAACACGGAGCCCAGATACATGAAATAGATTACAAACAAATGACAATAATAGGCAGCGCACATAATATCAACATGTAAAATAAAAAGCATGAAAATATAGACCATATACCAACGTGCAATCTTGAATAGTAAATAAATCCACCGATGTGTATAACTCAGTACTCCATGGCACAATCCCACATCTACTGGACTAAAACTCACAGCATCAGAAGGACAGTCTGTATAAAGGCAAGTCAAAATGCAGTTCGTTATCTCCTCTCCATGGAATAAAAATTGCCTAACTCTGGTATTTAGTTCTGTATATTGTATAAAAGGATATTCCACTGATAAATCTTGGTTTTTGTACCAACACCCATTAAGGGGTCTATTTATAAAATAAAAATGCATAGCCATTTCTTTAGTGAATCTGCATGTACATTCACTGTGTGTGAATCCGGGAAATATACAATTTTCTTTAGTCTACAGTAAAGCCTTGGTTTGAGAGTAACTTGGTTTGAGAGCGTTTTGCAAGACAAGCAAAATTTTTAAATACATTTTGACTTGATATACAAGCTATGTCTTGATATGCAAGTAGCGTCATGTCACAACTGAATATAAAAGAGAAGAGAGTCGCCTCTAAGTGTAGCAATGTGGTTACATTTAAAGCGGTGTTCCAGCCGTTTTTGTTTTTTTAAAGTCAGCAACTACAAGCACTGTAGCATCTGACTTTTAATAAGGGCACTTACCTCTCCAGCGAGCTCACGATGCCGGCCCCCCGAGGCCGATCCGTCCATCGGATCGGGTGCCGGCGCCGCCATCCTGACTAAGGAAAATAGGCCTTGCGGCTTCACTGCCCGTTTTGTACTGCGCATGCGCGAGTCGCGTGGCGCTTTGTGAATGGTCCTGTTGTCTTCTGGGACACACACAGGTCCCAGAAGACAACGGGGAAGCTCGCCGAAGAGGAGGAAGTAACGGAACAGCTCCGCGGACTAGGAAGAGGCAGATTAGGAAGACTGCATAGCAACAGGGGTTTCTGGTAAGTAAATTTTTTTTTCTTTAATGTTCTTTAATTTATTTCAAAGAAAATGTTAATTGTATAAATGTTTTTAGGGTGGACCTCCGCTTTAATGAAGGTACAACATTTAACAACTCACATGACTGATGATTAAAACAGGCACATCGAAGAATGCAGGTATCTAGGGTAAAGCTGTCCACTTAGACCACCCTCTGCACCGCCATTAATGTTGTCCCTTCCTCGCTGCACTCCATGAGCCTCGCTTTCAGATCACTCTACTGCAGGGTAGTCTTCCTGGTCACAATTGCAGAATGACAGCGGTGAGAGTCGGCGGTGCGGGGGATGGTCTATGTGGACAGCTTTACCCCGGATGCCTGCATACTTAGATGTCTCTGTTTTAGTCATCAACCAATGTGAGTTGCTAAATGTTGTACCTTCATTAAATGTAACCATATTGCTACACTTTGAGGCGCCTCTCTTCTCTTTTATAGTTCCTGTAGTTTGTAGTTCCTGCTGGATTTTGCTTCTACACCCCTTGTGGAAGCTTCCATTTGTGGATGGGCATTTTATGGTTACACAACCTATCATATTGCTATAATCTTTTTATATGAACTATAAAAACTGAAGGACGTATTAATAAATGGTTGTGGAACAAATTATTTGAGTTTCCATTATTTCTTATGGGGAAATTAGATTTGATATACGAGTGCTTTGGATTACAAGCATGTTTCCGGAACGAATTATGCTCGCAATCCAAGGTTTTACTGTATTTTCTTTTCTGAATGTTAGAAGATTTTGAGTTAATTTATATTTTAAGTGATAAAAGTTTCTGAAAAATATATGAAACACATGAATGTTATAATATAATTAGTGTTAGTCACTGAAGGTTACAGAACAGAGAGAAGTTGTTTTGCTGTGTAGGTACTTCTATTCTGAGTTACTATGTCAGGACAATGGGTGGAGTTATGCAATTTATCTATAGACTGAAGCCATATAAAGCATATATGCAAAAATGAGTGTTACTAGAAAATGCTGACATAACATTATGAAACAGTATAAGAATTGATGAGGGTTGTATGGTAGTTAGGAAGAGAGGTGAGAAGAGAGGAAAGGAATCCTACACTTTGGAGAATGTAACATCTGATATCTCTTCCTCCTTCTGAAGCCATCACCATACCATATGTTACCAGATGTCATTATGTAAGTCTTTACTTATCTTTCTGAACAATAAACAACCTTTCTGGAAGTATTGTACGAATGAAGGATTCTTCAATTTCTACTAAGAAACAAACAAAAGTGAGTTGGAAATGCGGACTTAGATAAAGACAGATACACTTCTCCTTTACACACCCTCTAGGAGAGAGGACACTGGCATATTACACAAAGACTTTGCTATTCATTAGATATATTAGATATTAATATTATTCTTCACTGAACAAATGTTCTTTTTTTATTATAAGCAGTAATAAAATGCTGCATTATGGCCACAAGATGGCGCTGCAGAGCAAAGGTTATCTTTATTTGCTAATCCCCTCTACCATCTAGATCAGGGGTCTCCAAACTTTCTAAACAAAGGGCCAGTTTACTGTTCTACTGACTTTAAGCGGGATGGACAAGGGCCAGAAGGAATAGAAAATACCCTTGCGTTTAGTGGGAGTAAATAATGCTCTATCTTTTGGTGTCAGTGGGAGGAACAGTGCCCCCTTGTTGGTGTCAAACAAAGGAATTGTGGCCCATCGTTGGTTTCAGTCAATGGAATAGTGCCTCAAAGACCAGATAAAGTCAGGAAAAGGGCCACATCTGGCCCCAAGGGTCACAGTTTGGAGACTGCTGATCTAGAGTTCCCTAGAATTGCTTCATTGTATCACTTGTTACAAAGATGTATGAATTTCCTATGCTCAAAAGCTCCATCTATTGGCCATGATATGGTATTTTACTACTGCTCATACCGGTAATAAAAAAAGAGAAAATAGCTGAAAAAAAGAAAATCATACAGAATGAATGTACATATAGCTTCACTGGAGGAATGGCTATGCATTTATTTTAATGAACCATCAAGTATGTGTAGCACTAACTCTTGGTGGAGCTGCTAAGTTAAGTGGGTCTGTTTCCTTGACTTTGCTTCCCTTTGTTTTACTGGCACCGGTCTAGGGGTTCCGTTGAGTTTACTACTGGAGACACACACACCAATACTGGAGTACGTTTTCAATGCTTTATTAAACAGTCAAACTTTAGGAAGTAGCAGGAAAGAGACAAAAAAGGAGAACTTCAGGAGAAACTCAAATATCTTCTTACAAAATCTTGGCAAAAATGTCCCGGTAGAATTCAGATAATTATGTGAGATGCGTTCCCCTCATGGGACGCATTCTTTGCTCGTCTGGATAGGCCTCTCTCACCGGTCTAGCAGCCAGCACGCAGCACGAATCTAAAGTCTCTGCCACAGACCTATTTGGGGGGTAAATCTGTACGATCCTCTGCCACAGGATGTATCAGATCTTCTGAAGTGAACAGTCAGTCACAGTGCCTGAACCTTTAAGCCGAACCGGCGACACAATGCTGTATGATTACTTCTCTTGGATACGTCCTGCAACCGAGTCACCAGGCCCCTCTATAGACCAGCACACTGCGTGATCTCTCCAAGACGGCTCCTCCCCTGGGATCTCCTCGGCTGTCCAGCTTCGTCACACAGGACCGACAGTTCAGGACCATTCCTTGGCCGCGGTGGTAGGCCCCAGACAAGCCTCTGGACCCACCCCTGCGTCGCAGCATCGTGGGCCTCCCGATCGGAGGACCACAAGGTAGCTCCTTAACGCATACCTGTCGGCCAGAAGGGCCAGCAGGTGGCTGAAAAACGAACCCTAGAACATGGCGTCTGTCCCATAAATACCCACTTCCCAGAATGCAACTCGGAGGACCACCTCCACTGAGCTTGTCTCCGAGACAGAGGAGCATCTATACACTTTGACGCGTTGCCTTTCCAACACTGTCCAGTGGTAACAGTGACACCCACCGGTCAGCACAGAAGCACACACAACGTCAGCCAAGCTAGAACAGAGGCGAACTTTTAACCTTTCTAACACACAATTTACTAAATTTACCTAATCAGCGGTTAGCTTGTAAATCTACCAGCGCTACATATGTAATGCTTAGTAAAGGGGAAAACACTTTTCAAAGTGTAATAGGATTATTAAAAAAAAGTTAATACAACAGCAGGATAATGGTATGTATATTCAGAGCTTCAGAAAGTAAATAACACACATGTGGATTTATTTGCTACACAAGATGACATACAGGTAAGGACTATTAATACATTTTGCTTGATTTACACCAGTACATAATCTCAAAGTCTTATAGAGCCTAAAGCGTATGTAACTCCTAACGGTGATCTTCTCTTATTTGCTCCAAGTATACCATCAGAAGCATTTTGTTATATGTTTGATTAGTAAAAAAATAAAAGCTGTTACTCACAGATATCCAGAGCTGCCCTGTGTCCTCTGCACACTTCCTGAGTTATCTCAAAGAGTCTGTTTAGCCCTCCCAGTTCTTATCTCATGCTGCGTACACACGGTCGGACTTTTCGTCTACAAAAGTCCGACGGACCAAAACCGGCTGACAATCCGATCGTGTGTGGGCTTTCAGTGGACTTTCAGCTGACTTTTCCAGCCGCAAATCTGACGGACTTTAGATTTGAAACATGCTTCAAATCTTTACGTCGTAACTACGCTGGACCCAGAAATTCGCTCGTCTGTATGCTAGTCTGACGGACAAAAACCCACGCTAGGGCAGCTATTGGCTACTGGCTATCAACTTCCTTATTTTAGTCCAGTGTACGTCATCACGTAGGAATCCATCGGACTTTTGTGTGATCGTATGTAGGCAAGTCCATTCATTAGAAAGTCTGCCGCAAGTCCGCCAAAAGTCTGCCAAAAGTCAGTCGAAAGTCTGTCGGATGGGCTGTCGGACTTTTGTAGCCAAAAAGTCCGACCGTGTGTACCCGGCATTAGAGTACAAAACAATCAGCCTTTTTGTTGTAAAGATCTGAGAGTGGGGGTGATTAGGTCGTTTAGCAAAAGATACTGGGCAGGGCTGACACCACTCAGTCCACAAAAATGCTGCATGTTGTAGGCCCACAACAGGAGAAGCTGAGTGCATTTCTAAAAGATCAACTTTTTTTGTACATGGACCTTTTTTTTTATAACTGTGCCTTGGTATTTACTTTACCCTTCTTCATTCCCAACTCATGGTACAAAGGTTTAAAGAGTAAAATCATGAATATCTAAACTTCCACTTCCAACTGGCAGCACTAGGGTTTTCAGTTCCAACAATGGCACTTCCTGCCTGGAGTTTGCATGTTCTCCATGTGCCAGTGTGGGTTTCCTCCCACACTCCACAGACATGCTGGTAGGTAAATTGGCCCTAGTATGTGTATATATGAATGTGAGCCTTAGATTCTAAGCTCCTTGAGGGCAGGGACTGATGTGAATGTACAATATACTGTAATATATAAATAACAAAAACAGTATACTGTGTATATCATAGTTTGCAGACTTTAAAACTTTCACACGAATCATATAATATTCAGTTCCTTGAAAAAAAATTCATACCCCATTGACATTTTCCACATTTTGTCATGTCACAGCCAAAAATGTAGATGTATTTTATTGGGATTTTATGTTATAGACCAACACAAAGTGGCACATAATTGTGAAGAGGAAGGAAAATGATAAATGGTTTTCACATTTTTTTTTACAAATAAATATGTGAAAAGTGTGGGGTACATTTGTATGGCGCCCCCCTGAGTCAATACTTTGTAGAACCTCCTTTCTCTGCAATTACAGCTGCAAGTCTTTTTGGGGACATCTCTACCAGCTTTGCACATCTAGAAAGTGACATTTTTGCCCATTCTTCTTTGCAAAATAGCTCAAGCTCTGTCAGATTGGATGGAGAGCATCTGTGAACAGCAATTTTCAAGTCTTGTCACAGATTCTTAACGTGATTTAGGTCTGGACTGTGACTGGGCCATTCTAAAACATGGATATGCTTTGATCTAAACCATTCCATTGTAGCTCTGGCTGTATTTTTAGGGTCGTTGTCCTGCTGGAAGGTGAACCTCCCCCCCAGTCTCAAGTCTTTTGCAGAGTCTAACAGGTTTTCTTCTAATGGGGCGTACACATGGTCTGACTTTTCGGCTGCAAAAGTCCCATGGATGCTGACGGACCAAATCCGGCGGACAATCCGATCGTGTGTGGGCTTCCCCGGACTTTCAGCGGACTTTTCCAGTCGCAAATCTGACGGACTTTAGATTTGGAACTTGCTTCAAATATTTACGTCGTAACTCTGCCGGACCCAGAAATCCGCTCTTCTGTATGCTAGTCCGACGGACAAAAACCCACGCTAGGGCAGCGATTGGCCACTGGCTATCAACTTCCTTATTTTAGTCCGGTGTACGTCATCACGTACAAATCCGTCTGACTTTTGTGTGATCGTATGTAGGCAAGTCCGTTCGTTAGAAAGTCCGCCGCAAGTCCGCCAAAAGTCCGTCAAAGGTTTGTCGGATGGGCTGTCGGACTTTTGTAGCTGAAAAGTCCGACCGTGTGTATGCCCCATAAGATTGTCCTGTTTTTGACTCCATCCATCTTCCCATCAACTCTGACCAGCTTTCCTGTCCCTGCTGAAGAAAAGCATCCCCACCACATGATTCTGCCACCACCATGTTTCACGATGGAGATGGTGTGTTCAGGATGATGTGCAGTACCAAAAAGTTCAATTTTGGTCTCCTCTGACCAGAGCACCTTTTTCCACATGTTTGCTGTGTCCCCCACATTGCTTCTTGCAAACTCCAAATGGGACTTCTTATGGCTTTCTTTCAACAATGTCTTTCTTCTTGTCACTCTTCCATAAAGGTCAGATTTGTGGAGAACACGACTAATAGTTGTCCTGTGGACAGATTCTCCCAGCTGAGCTGTGGATCTCTGCAGCTCCTCCAGAGTTACCATGGACCTCGTGGCTGCTTCTCTGATTAACGATCTCCTTGCCCAGTTTATGTGGACGGCCATGTCTTGGTAGGTTTGCAGTTGTGCCATACAGTTTCCATTTTCCGATGAAGGATTAAACAGAGCTCTGTGAGATGTTCAAAGCTTGGGATATTGTTTTATAACCTAACCCTGCTTTATACTTCTCCACAACTTTATCTCTGGCCTGTCTGATGTGTTCCTTGGCCTTTATGATGCTGTTTGTTTACTAAGGTTCTCTCTGAGGGCTTCAGAGAACAGCTGTATTTATACTGAGATTACATTACACACAGGTGGACTCTATTTACTAATTAGGTGACTTCTGAAGATAATTGGTTACACTAGATTTTAGTTAGGGGTATAAGACTAAAGGTGGCTGAATACAAATGTACCCCACACTTTTCACATATTTGTAAAAAATGTTGAAAACCATTTATCATTTTCCTTCCACTTCACAATTATGTTCCACTTTGTGTTGGTCTATCACATAAAATCCCAATAAAATACATTTATATTTTTGGCTGTAACATGACAAAATGTAGAAAATTTCAGCATGTCTTTGGGGTGTGGGAGGAAACCCATGTAAGTTCAGGAAGAACACGCACATAATGCCAAGATTTGAAATGAGGACCCCAGTGCTGCACGGCAGAAGTACTTACCAATAACCCACTGTTCTGCATCATTCTCACACTTGAATTATTCAAGCATATGGCAGGAACACAACATTTTCCACCCATAGAGCAGTGTAATACAGTATATATGGACTCTTACCCAGAACACGGATCTCTGTAGAGGACATCAGATGTCCCGTAGCACAGTGACACCAGGTCTTATACACACAGGAATCATCTTTCCTGGCATGTGTCAGCTTCCAGCAGCCACTGTCTCTGTGCAGTCGGAGTCTGGAGTCATGAGATTTAGTGTGATTGAAATAACAGTGATTTTCCAGCAATGTCCTATCCTCTCCTCCACATTTTCTGTACAGCTCCACAGTATCTTCATCCTCAGGACATTTCATATTACAGTCAGTGATGTCTGATCCGCTCTGTACATACACCGTTCCTGATGACACCGATATGATCATCATACACAGGAGACCTGGGAGGAGAAGACAGACCAAAAATGTAAGCAGAACTTTCATAGTGTCCCCAAATGAAAGCGATATTAAACCCAAAACCAAAAAATTTAATATATTGCAGCTTACCAATGATTAGATGTGGTGGCTGCATTAGTTTTCTTTTTTTATGCCCTTTTCCCTCTGTTTTCACCTGGTGATCTGGCCAGTAGCTCACCTCCTCTGGATGAAGGAGCACAGGTGAAATTTTGGATAGCAGCGTTGTCAGTCTGGGTGGAGGGGAATGTTAGATGTACTGGCAGATTTAGATACACTAATAAACTGAAGTCGAACTCCAGCTAAAACTTTAGGTTAGGTTCACACTTGTGTGGATAGTTACCACTGTGGGACCACACTTGTTTCAGCAGCCACAATCCCCCACACAGAAAAATGTGCAGATGTGCAATGGTACCCCCACACACTGGAAACTGCAGCACAGTTTCCCACGCTGGGAACCACTTTGCACTGTGTGGTTTCCCTGCTGCTGTGTTTTGGGAAAAGGTGCAGGGACCTTTTCCCTGAATTTTCAGTGTATACAGCAGCCCATTGTAATGAATGTGCTGCTGTGCATGAGCAACGCAGCCACAGGGAAACCACATACAGCAAGGGTGTCAAATTCAATTTCATCATGGGCCACAACAACAGTATGGTTGCCCTTAAAGGGCTGGTTGTACCTTGGGTGTGTTATGTAAAGAGTGCAGGGTTCAGGAGTGGGTTATGTGCAAAGCTTAGGATTATGGTACATACAGAGTGCAAGGTTCAGGAGTGCGTTATGTGCGAAGCTCAAGATTATGGTACATACAGAGTGCAGAGTTCAGGAGTGCGTTATGTACAGAGCTCAGTATTATGCTACTTGCAGAGTTCAGGAGTGCGCTGTGTACAGAGTGCAGGGTTCAGGAGTTTGTTATAAACAGAGTACAGGAGTGTGCTGTGTATAGAGTGCAGGGCAACTCCAACCTCCTCCCTGAAGCTTTCCTGCATCTCTCTCTCCTGCCTTGCCTGGCTCTAGTACCTCCCTGTATAGGCGGCTCTGTCTTACCGTGCAGGGAGGGGGAGTGGAGGGTGAGAGCTGGAGGTGGCAGAAAGGAGTTCTGCCATGTTCCAGCTGCAAAACTTGGTGAAAGGGCCACATGACAAGGCCTGGAGGGCCAGATTCAGCCCGTGGGCCTTGTGTTTGACATATGTGGTGCACAGCATACGTGAACCAGAGCTTATAAGAAGTTACAGCAAACAAGTTTTATTGCTTTAGGGATAAAGGTTTAACATAAATAAATAAAAGCTGATCATTGTAAGCATCTATATTTAACTAAAATTCCGCGCTTAGGTATATGCTAAGCTACAGCCTCCCTGGAAAAATTACTCCACGGATGAAGTCCAAAAAAATGGTAATCAAGGGAAGGGAATTTGGCGCTGCTTACAACAGATATTTAAATTACGTGTGTACTACCACCTGTGATACTAAATAATATTAATAATTTCTCTTATATATATATGTATAAAATATCCATGAATATATTTTTCCTTTTAAAACAGGTGTCATGAATATAAACAACCAAATGCAGTGTGAAAAAAATATATATGTGGAAAAAATTGAATAAATTAAGTCAATATTGAGTCCAATTCTGTAATATAAAACTATCCAAAATAAAAGTTCATATTCCCAAAAGTGACTTGTGCAAATTCCAAGTGATAACGATTTATCACAATTTCCATGCAGAAAATGAATGAAGTGACTTTTCCGTGCTCCCCCTTAGGTTTATGCACTTACCAGAAACCCCTACCCAGACGTCTGAGGCATCAATGACGAAGCACGTAAGTTGGGACTTGGTACACATCAATGTCATTTCCGGAACTTCCGGTTTCCTAGCTGTGGTCTGTGGAATGCACGCCGTCCAGACCCAGGAAATTGTCTGTACGCTTACATGAATCGGGGTAATTGGAGCCCCTTCTTTTTAAGGAAAGATTTTTTTACGTTTTTTGGCACATAAATTTTGATTTTACCAGATTTACGATATGAATGCCCACTTTTATTATTAATTGTATGTGGATTTCCTATTGTACAAGCAATGCCACAGAGCAAGAGGTCATACTGATTATTGGGACACCAGGATCAGAGGCATATCTGACTATATGCTCTTTACCCCTGCAGGGGTAGGGGTTTCTTTTTAGTGCATAAACCTAAGGGGGAGCACGGAAAAGTCCCTTCATTCATTTTCTGCATGGAAATTGTGATAAATCATTATCACTTGGAATTTGCACGAGTCACTTTTGGGAATATGGACTTTTATTGTGGATAGTTTTATATTACAGAATTGGACTCAATATTGACTTAATTTATTACATTTTTTTCACATATATATTTTTTTCACATTGCATTTGGTTGTTTATATTCATGACACCTGTTTTAAAAGGAAAAATATATTCACGGATATTATATATATATATATATATATATATATATATGTAGCGCTGACAATTTTTGCTTCTAGTTCTATGTAATGCTGTAAGGTTAATAAGTTGATATGTAGCGCCATCTAGCTGCCAAAATATAAAAGTACTGCATATTTATATTTCATCACTTAGGAAGTGACATGGAAGTGTTTTATTGTTTACATTTGGACATTAACTTGACCTACCCATAATGCCCATTAACTCCCATGAATTTCAGGAGAACTGAACTGTATTGTGGGAAGGATATAAAAGGCCTCTGCGCAGCCATCTTAGCTCTCTTGTTCCTGGGACGCGTGGCCTGCCAGCAGGGCTCTGTGGGTGGGTGTGTGTGTCCCACAGAGTTGTGGCCTACCCTGTGCGGAGCAGAACAGCAGCCAGCGAACCTGCCTTAGATCACAGCATGCTGGAGCAGCAGAGTGATTGTCCCAGAGACCCTTGAAGGAGGTAACCGAGGACTCCTGGTCATCAGTGAACAGAGCAGCTTAACAGCGTGGCAGCAACTCCAAACAGACTGAGAACTTGTGGAACGGAGACATCCATCTGTCTGGATTCAGTGCGGTGAGAGGGCTAACGCCCAGAAGTTTGCATCACACTTCAGACACTTAGATTGATTGCAAAGTGTTGCTGGGACTGATAGTCCCACAGAACAATTCAGTTAGAAAGAGTCACACTTGCACAGGCTTCAAATTAGACTTCATTACCCAGGAATTGATGCTGGAAGTTTGTTCCCTTTGAGAAGGAGTATCCAACCAATTTACCTGATTGCAATTACTACTGTGCATCATTCTGCACCGTTCTATTGGTCACAAATCCTGTGGATTACAAGTATTATGATTCTCTAGCTAGCAGAAGACAGAAGATAACAGGACTATTTCTATCATTGCAAGGCCTTGCATTTAGTTATGATAATAGAGTGACTGCATTGTTAAAGCAGGGGGAGCTCCCTAGTGATTATACTGTGGGGTATTGATATTCCTGTATATTTGTGTTTGCTACAGTGTGCTGGAGGTGGGAAGGTGTCCGAAGTTAAGGCATTATCACTCTGAACATTGGTCCTACCTGGAGATGCACCAGCAGGGGGGTCTATACAAGAAACCTACATATATGTTAAGATTGCTGTGAATATTCGCTGTGCTGTCACGCTTTGTGCGCTTTGTGTGACAGTATAGTCATTGTAATTACTGTTTAATACCAGTTCAGTAAAAGTAATCATTTAGGTTAATTACAATTTGTGTGCAGTGTTGTCTTTCTCCTGCAGGTGGAGCAACAGACACCCAGGTATAGGTATATTATAACTGTATTATACATTGTGAGATTATAGTTTGTATCAGTATCATTACAACACTGCACTACAGCTGTGTCAAGGGGATTGATCCAAATTAATAAGGGGTGTAAAAAAAAGAGAACAGGCCCAATCAAATATCAGCAGCTCCTTCGGGGGTCAGTGCTACATATATATATATATATATATATATATATATATATATATATATATATATATTAGAAATGATTAATTTTATTTAGTATCACAGGTGGTAGTACACACGTAATTTAAATATCTGTTGTAAGAAGCGCCAAATTCCGTTCCCTTGATTACCATTGTAAGCGTCTATGTCAGTGGTACTGTAAATGGTTTGTCGTATCCTTGTAACTGCAAGAGAAGTTGTTCTTTTGAAAAACGACAGACTTACTGGCTGGATCCCCAGGTGAAAATAGAGGAAAGAAAGCTTAAAAATGAAAACTAATGCAGCCATCACATCTACTGTAAGAATTGGTAAGCTGCAGTATAACAAATGTTTGTTGTTGGGTTTAATACCGCTTTAAAATGATCAGATTTTCAAAAAAAAAAACAAGGGTCACTCTGCTGACCATGCCTAATTTTTACCATGCCCACAAAACCACACCTTCACACTTAGCCCACATGCAAAATCACACCCCTATATTTTACAGTTTTAACGATTGGTCTATAGTTGCAAACTTTGCAAAAAAAGTTTCCAAGGGCACCTGTTTGGGCTCTGTGTTCAGCAAGCCATTGTAGGTGGAGGATGTACTTTAGTTAGAGGTGAGGCATTTGCTTAAAATGGGCGAGTTTCTACAATAAGCATATCGTTAACCAACTAATTTATTACAGGCATATACAGTATATACTGCCGACTATTCACACAGTGCTTTACATACTCCATGTAACAATTTAGATTTAAAATACTGCATTAACAGGAAGATTTATCATAAGGACAGATACACAGCCAAGAAAGTCTTCTTCATAAGTAAAACAATTGAGGTTTTTGTTTTGCTACAAGAGTACAATCTATTCAAAGTGCAGCAACTCAACAGCTCCTGCAGAGAATACAGGGATACACACCAATTACACCATAATCAGTACCATGCTGACACCCCAGAATTATGTCTGCAGACAGTATGGTACAGATTGTGTGTCTGCAGACAAGTTTCTGGTGTGTAGGGTCAGGACAGGGAGGAGGACAAGAGGGGCAGCTGGGTGGTATTATATTAGCATAGCCCCAACTGTGCAAATCATCAATAGACAGTGCTGCGCTATAAAAAACATCAATAATAATAAAAGAGTTATGCCGCGTACACACGGTCGGACTTTTCGACCGGACTGGTCTTACGGACGCCGATGGACCAAATCCGGCGGACGATCCGATCGTGTGTGGGCTTCACCGGACCTTCAGCTGACTTTTCCAGTCGCAAATCCGACGGGCTTTAGAATTGGAACATGCTTCAAATCTTTACGTCGTAACTCCGCCGGACCCAGAAATCCTCTCGCCTGTATGCTAGTCCGACGGACAAAAACCCACGCTAGGGCAGCTATTGGCTACTGGCTATCAACTTCCTTATTTTAGTCCGGTGTACGTCATCACGTACAAATCTGTCGGACTTTGGTGTGATCGTGTGTAGGCAAGTCTGATCTTTAGAAAGTCTGTCGAAAATCCGCCAAAAGTCTGTCAAAAGTCTATCGGACACGCTGTCGGACTTCTGTAGCTGAAAAGTCCGACTGTGTGTATGTGGCATAAAATAGTTAATCTATAAACATATATTACTGAAAGTTCATACAGTTATATAGTGCACTTGTGGGTTTAACTAATCATTTTTTTTTGGTATAATTCTCCTTTAAGAGGGTGTGGCAAGGGGTGTGTCCTATGCCTACATACGTTTGCTAATAGATGTCCCTCATTTCCATCTCAAAAAGTTGGGAGGTGTGTATTAGGTGGGGGTTACTACATGGTGCGTTTCTGGTACTACAAGTTGACAAAAGTAGTGGGAGCAGCATCACTACTTCTGTAGGTGGAAAATACAAGCCAAATCTGGATAGGAGGATTGAGCTGAGAGGAGGAGGTGCGGACTGTGCTCTCTCTCCTTCACTCCAGCTCCTCCCTCCTGCCTGCTATCTCCTCCCAGCCAACAATGTGGGTACGGAGCGGGAAAGCAAACCCTATAAAGTCCCAATCTGACAGCCAGTGTTGTTCCTGATGTCATGATCCCACACCCCTGCAGCAGCTGGCATCTCTCCCTAATCAGCTGTCTGTCAAAAGTGTTAAAAGTCAGCTCCTCCTCAACACTGACATGTCACAATGAGGAGGAGCCTGGGAGGAAAGACATCCCACAGCTATTTGTTGTGCTGTGTCTGAGGTCTCTGTGTTTGAAGGAGGGGGTATTGCACTGGGGGGGCTGTGTCATCTCACAAATCAGCATAGATGTCACAGGTATTCCATTCACCTATGCTGCAAATCTCCAATCATTCCAGATTTAGTATCACAGATCACACACACCTGTCCCCTAAAAATCACCAGAGAGAGAGAACTAGACACACTGCACCTCACACCAATGTAAGGCATCTTTATCCATCACTATAGAATTTAGGGTATCAGTGTAGAGGATGGGTAGATCACTAGAGGGGATGGAGGGAAGAGGCACTACAGGAGATTAGGGGGTTATCATTTTATTAGATGAGAGGAGTGCTACTATAGAAGATGGGGATGTCACTACAGGAGATGAGGGAAATGTCCTTTTAGAAGACTGTACAGGGGGTGCCACTACAGGAGAGGGGAGTGTCACTATAGAAGAAGGGGGAAGTTACCATTGGAGATGGGGCATCACTATAGGATATTGAGGTGTCACTATAGAAGACGGGGGTGTCACTATAGGAGATGGGGATTTCACTATAGAAGATGAGGGGATGTCACTACAGGAGAAGAGGTGTCACTATAGAAGGTGGAGGGGTGCTACTATAAGAATAGAGGTGTTACTTTAAGAGATAAGGGGAATTACATTTTAGGAGACTGCGACTGTGTACCACTACAGGAGATGGGAGAGTCACTATAGAAGATGGGGGTGTCACTATAGAAGATGGCGGGGGTCACTATAGAAAATGGAGGGGTTCACTATAGAAGATGGGGGTGTCACTATAGAAGATAGGAGTGTCACTATAGAAGATAGGAGTGTCACTATAGAAGATGGGGGATTTTACTATAGAAGATGGGGGTGTCACTAATGAAGATGGGGGGATGTCACTATAGAAGATGGGGGGATGTCACTATAGAAGATGGGGGTGTCACTATAGAAGATGGGGGGATTTAACTATGGAAGATGGGGGTGTCACTATTGAAGATGGGGGGATTTCCCTATAGAAGATGAGGGGATGTCAAGATAGGAGATAGGGGGTATCACTATAGGAGATGAGGGGGGTGTCACTATAGAAGATGGGGGGTGTCACTTTAAGAGATGGAGGTGTGCTACTATAAGAATAAAGGTGTCACTTAAGGAGATGAGGGAAATGTTATTTTAGGAGACTGTACAGGGGGTACCACTACAGGAGATGGGAGAGTCACTATAGGAGATGGGGTGTCACTATTAGAGATGGGTGTCACTATTAGAGATGGGGTGTCACTACAGGAGATGGGGGTGTAATTATAGAAGATTGGGGTGTCACTATAGGAGATAGGATAAGTCAATATACTGTAGGAGATGAGGATATCATTATAAGAGATGGAGGCGTCACTTTAGGAGATGAAGGAAATTTCATTTAAAGCGGGGTTCCACCCAAATTTTGAACAATATCTGTATGTATTCTCTTCCTTGCCCAGATGCTGACATGCCGTTTAAAAAAATTTAAATTGCCGTAATTACCTTTTATTTTTCTATTCTTCTTTGCACTTCCTGGTTCTCCTCCCGTGGGAGTAGGCGTGTTTCTAGCCTCTCCCAGACTCCTGGGAGCTAGTCTCAGGCTTCCCAGGATGCCACTGAGCATGTGCGGGAACGATCGGTGAATGCTGGGAGCACAGCATTCACCATATCCAGTAAATAAATGCTTGTGGGCTTCAAATGCCCACAATGAAGATGGAAACCGCCTGCAGTGAATAATATAAGTTATTCTTTCCGACGAAATCTGACACAGGCGGACATATTACACACAATATGTGAGTATGTAATGCTGAGAAGAAAAGTTTGTGAATGAACTCAAAAAAAAAAAAAAAACGATAGATAGGTGGACCCCCGCTTTAAGGAGACTTTGCAGGATGTGCCACTACAGGAAATGGGATGTCACTATAGGAGGGATATCACTATTAGGGACACTATAGGAGGGATGTTACTATTAGAGATGGGGATGTCACTAAAGGAAGATGGGGGGATTTCACTATAGAAGATGGGGGTGTCACTATTGAAGATGGGGAATGTGACTATAGAAGATGAGGGGATGTCACTATAGAAGATGGGGGTGTCAATATAGAAGATGGGGGGATTTCCCTATAGAAGATGAGGGGATGTCATGATAGGAGATGGGGGGGTATCACTATAGGAGATGAGGGGGGGTGTCACTATAGAAGATGGGGGTGTCACTATAGAAGATGGGGGGTGTCACTTTAAGAGATGGAGGTGTGCTACTATAAGAATAGAGGTGTCACTTAAGGAGATGAGGGAAATGTCATTTTAGGAGACTGTACTGGGGTACCACTACAGGAGATGGGAGAGTCACTATAGGAGATGGGGATGTCACTATTAGAGATGGGTGTCACTGTTAGAGATGGGGTGTCACTACAAGAGATGTGGGTGTCATTATAGAAGATTGGGGTGTCACTATAGGAGATACGAGAAGTCAATATACTGTAGGAGATGAGGAAATCATTATAAGTGATGGAGGCGTCACTTTAGGAGATGAAGGAAATTTCATTTAAGGAGACTTTGCAGGATGTGCCACTACAGGAAATGGGATGTCACTATAGGAGGGATATCACTATTAGAGACACTATAGGAGGGATATTACTATTAGAGATTGGGGTGTCACTATAGGAGATGAGAGTGTCACTATAGGAGATGATAGAAGTAAATATAAGAATGTATAAGACTTTAACAACTATAAGAGATGGGGGTGTCACTATAAGAGATGGGAGAGTCACTATAGTAAATGGGGATGTCACTATAGGAGATGGGGGTGTCACTACAGGGGATGGGGGTGTTGATATAGGAGATAAGGAAATGTCAGTATTGGAGATATAGGTGTCACTATAGGAGATGGAGATGTCATTATAAGGGATGGGGGTTTTGCTATAGGAGATGGAGGGGTGCCACTATAAGAATGGTGGTGTCACTTTAGGAGATGAAAGAAATGTCATTCTAGGAGACTTTGCAGGGGGTGCCACTATAGGAAATGTGATGTCACTATAGGAGATGGAGGGATGTAATTATAAGAGATGGGGTATCACTATGGAAGATGGGAGAAGTCAATGTAGGAGATAGGGGATGTCGATATAGGAGATGGGAGATGTCACTATTGGAGATGGTGGGGTGCAACTATAAAAATGGAGGTGTCACTTTTGGAGATGGTGGGGGTGCCACTACAGGAGGTTGAGCGTCTCACTATAAGAGATGAGGAATATCGCTAGAGATGTTGCTATAGAAGTTGGGAGTGTCATTATGGGAGATGGAGCAGTCACTATAGAAAACTGGAGGATGTCACTATAGATGATGGAATCCAGGGGCAGCCCATCCATTAAGGGTGTACGGGCACCGCCCCCTCTATCCACGCCACCCCCTATATGGTTAATTGATAGATTCATGCTTAGTAGGGATGAGCTTCGAGTTCGACTCGAACTTCGGCTGTTCGCCAGTTCGCCGAACAGTGAACAATTTGGGGTGTTCGCAGCAAATATGAAAGCCGCGGAACACCCTTTAAAAGTCTATGGGAGAAATCAAAAGTGCTAATTTTAAAGGCTTATATGCATGGTATTGTCATAAAAAGTGTTTGGGGACCTGGGTCCTACCCCAGGGGACATGAATCAATGCAAAAAAAAGTTTTAAAAACGGACGTTTTTTCGGGAGCAGTGATTTTAATAATGCTTAAAGTAAAACAATAAAAGTGTAATATTCCTTTAAATTTCGTACCTGGGGGGGTGTCTATAGTATGCCTGTAAAGGGGCGTATGTTTCCCTTGTTTAGAACAGTCTGACAGCAAAATGACATTTCAAAGGAAAAAAGTCATTTAAAACTACTCGTGGCTATTAATGAATTGCCGGTCCGACAATACACATAAAATTTCATTGATAAAAATGGCATGGGAATTCCCCACAGGGGAACCCCGAACCAAAATTTAAAAAAAAAATGACTTGGGGGTCCCCCATAATTCCATACCAGGCCCTTAAGGTCTGGTATGGATATTAAGAGGAACACCGGCCAAAATGTTTTTAAAAAATGGCATGGAGTCCCCCCCAAAAATCCATACCAGACCCTTATGGTATGGTGGGGGGCTCCCGCTGTGTGACGCTTCTCCTCTTCTGATGGTTCTTAAATAACGGAGGGCAGGGCCACCCGGTGACCTCGCCCCCTCTGACGCACGGGGACTTGACGGGGACTTCCCTGTGGCATTCCCTGTGATGTCAGAGGGGGCGGGGTCACCCGTTACGTAACGGGTGACCCCGCCCCCCTCTGGCGTCACAGGGAATGCCACAGGGAAGTCCCCGTCAAGTCCCCGTGTGTCAGAGGGGGGCGGGGTCACCGGGTGGCCCTGCCCTCCATTATTTAAGAACCGTCAGAAGAGGAGAAGCATCACACAGCGGGAGCCTCCCACCATGCCATCATGGATGCGGAGCGGCACCGAGGAGAAGAAGGGAAAAAGACGCCGCAGAGGAGATGCCGGAAGAGAACACAGAGGAAGAACCAGAAGAACCAGAAGAACCAGAAGAAGAAGAAGATGGAGGAAGAAACCGAAGGAAGATAGAAGATAGAATATAGAAACAAGAAGATAGAAGAAAGAAGAAGCATTTAAATAAAGGAATTGTCAAAAACTGTCTCTTGTCATTTTTAACATTTTTGACAGTTTTTTTGTGAAATGGTAGGGGTACTTTTGTGCCCCCTTACCATTTCACACAGGGGGAGGGCCACGATCTGGGGGTCCCCTTGTTAAAGGGGGCTTCCAGATTCTGATAAGCCCCCCACCCGCAGACCCCCACAACCACTGGGCAAGGGTTGTGGGGATGAGGCCCTTGTCCCCATCAACATGGGGACAAGGTGTTTTGGGGGGCAACCCCAAAGCACCCTCCCAATGTTGAGGGCATGTAGCCTGGTACAGTTCAGGAGGGGGGGTTCTCTCTCGTCCCCCCTCTTTTCCTGCAGCCTGTCAGGTTGCGTGCTCGGATAAGAGTCTGGTATGAATTTTTGGGGGGACCCCACGCCATTTTTTTTAGTTTTGGCGTGGGGTTCCCCTTAAAATCCATACCAGACCTGAGGGGTCTGGTATAGATTTTGAGGGGGACCCCACGCCATTTTTTTTTAAATTTTGGCCAGGGTTCCTCTTAATATCCATACCAGACCTAAAGGGCCTGGTATGGAATTTAGGGGGACCTCCACGTCATTTTTTTTAAATTTTGGTTTGGGGTTCCCCTGTGGGGAATTCCCATGCCGTTTTTATCAATAAACTTTTATGTGTATTGTCGGATCGGCAATTCATTAATAGCCACGAGTAGTTTTAAATGACTTTTTTTCCTTTGAAATGTCATTTTGCTGTCTGACTAAACACGGGAAACATGCGCCCCTTTACAGGCATACTATAGACAACCCCCAGGTACTAAATTTTAAAGGAATATTACACTTTTATTGTTTCACTTTAAGCATTATTAAAATCAATGCTCCCGAAAAAACATCCGTTTTTAAAACTTTTTTTTGCATTGATACATGTCCCCTGGGGCAGGAACCAGGTCCACAAACACTTTTTATGACAATAACTTGCACATAAGCCTTTAAAATTAGCACTTTTGATTACTCATGTTCGTGTCCCATAGACTTTAACGGTGTTCGCGTGTTCGAACTAATTTTTTGCCTGTTCACAAGTTCCGAACAGGGGGGTATTTGGCTCATCCCTAATGCTTAGCATGAATCTATCCACGGCTGCCGCAACCACCTCCTATTCATGCGTCCGGCCCCTTTCAGGACGCTGGGTGCATGAATTACAGTGGCAGGAGTGTTTTTTTTAATGCTTTAAAATAGGGTGGACTTGGAGTGCAGAGCATTGCACTCGGACCCCACCCAGCTGTGTTAGAGAAGCAAACGAATATTCGCTTTTAACACTGAATTGCCTCTCCACCAATCAGGAAGCGCGGGTCTGATACCCATTTCGCTGAAAGGTCAGGTGATCCTATTGGATGCCTAGGAGGGGGGAGGAGATGCACGGCGGAAGCCGCCATGATCTCAGAAGAGAAGAGGACACAGGAGATGCTGTTGGATGCCCACCGCAGCCTAATCCCCTGCCCAATGTGCCCACGGATTCCCGCCGCTGTGTGCCCCCCGATCCCCGATGTGTCCACAGACCCCTGCCACTGTGTGCCCGATGATCCCAGATGCTGTGTGCCTGCCCATCCCCGATGTGCCCACCGATTCCCGCTGCTGTGAGCCCCCCAATCCCCGATATGTCTACAGGCCTCTGCCACTGTGTGCCCGATGTTCCCAGATGCTGTGTGCCTGCCCATCTCCGATGTACCCACCGATCCCCGCCGCTGATGGGGTAAGTGCTGGTGGACCAGCAGACAGCGGGGGCGGTTTGAGGTGCCGCGGGGGGTGGCTGTTTGCTGCCCCCCCAAACAAAAAGCCACCAGTCACCACTGGAAGTCACTATAAAAAATGGGGGATGTTAGGTTATTTTATGGGGATTTGTGCACTCTTTCTCTCTCTCTCTAAGTGCCCCTTTAGGTCCGTAGTATGTAGCAGGCAGGTAGATCACATATCAGACACTACACAGCACACACAGCCCAGACATTACCTGTCATACACCTCCAGATCTTTCCTGATATCTCCTCTCCTGTCCTCTCCATTGTCTTGGCAGAGCATTGTATGAATTATCACATTGGAAGACCCTGAGTTTATAAGGAGAGCAACAGGTGTGATGATGTAAAGGTCATGTGATATATACAAGGGGGAGGTGACAGTCTCCAAGTACATAAAGAGATCATAACAATGTAAAGAAGCCGCAATAAAAAACGAAACTATAGGGAAAACAGATGTAATAAAAAAGGTCATGGAAATGCAGGGCAAAACATGACTTTCACTTTCAAACAAAATTGTTTTCATGTGACACTCCTTGTACCCACATAATATTGCCCCCTTCACATTAGAAGCCCCCCATACATTTGAGTTCCCCTTCACTGCAAAAGTCCCCACTGTACATCAGAGTCTTGACTTTAGAAGCCCCCACCTCTTCACATTACAGGTCATTTGTTGGCAGCGTTGGGATGCTTCCTGCAGTCTGGGACATCCAAATCACCACCGGGATCCAAGGTCCAGATAGCAGAAGAAGAGAAGTACAGATACCAGCCGCCATGGAAGAGGAATTTGGAGGGAGGCTGGGAGAGATGCGGATGCAGCACAGGGGACAAGTGTCAGAGCAGGTCCTGCTGGGATGGTTTGATTCTATCCGCCGTCAACTGTGGAAGGAAGTGCTAGATTGTGAGCAGCACCACCAGGGAAAAATTCTCCCCTCCACCCAGGAAAGGCAATGGCGTCCCTGGGGGGGCCAGAGGGGGCCCTGACCCTCCAACATTATGCAGTGCCCCACCATGTGCCCCCCCCCCCCCCAAAAAAAATATATATTTTTTTTTTTTACAAAAAGGCAATGTCTTTTTGTTTGCATAAATATTGGATGCGCCGCATCTTACTCGGGCCTTCGCTGGAGTAACACAGTCTCTACTGAGAAGGAGAGCATCCCCAGTCAGCTCCTGCAGGTGATTCCACCCCCTCCCTCTGCTAGCTGACACTGCATAATGCGAGCGCTCACACAACCACGGCCGTCCGATCTGCTCCTTCCCCTGCATCCTCATTGGCAGGGAGAAGAGCGAGTTGCAGGAAAGACTCCACCAGGACTCTCAGTTACTGAAAAAACAGACTGATGTCTCCCGTCCTTAGGACAGGAGAACCAGCCTGTAAATTCCAAGAGATGCCAGACCAGCGCTGTCAATAGCAGGGGCAGGATAGCAAGAGGAGGCTGGAGAACCCCACTGTGGCAGAACACCAGGGCCCGGTGGCAGGACAACCTTTGCAACCCTGATAGTTCTCCCACTGCTTTGGACCCTTATATTTTCTTGGTATGCTGGTGACATATATCTCTTGTTTTCTGCCACCCTGGGGGGCCCCAATAAAGTAGGAAGGGAGCTCACTGCAGAACATGTGAAAGGGCCCATTGTGGGATCGTAGTAAAGGGCCCCAGGATATATATATATATATATATATATATATATATATATATATATATATATATATATATATATATATATATATATATATGCATTTTATAGTTGCTCCCCTATTTTTGTCCCTGTCCCCCATGTGCCCCCCCTAAATATGAAAGCTGGAGATGCCACTGAGGAAAGGTACTGGTCGTAGTATGAAGTGTGGGTGCTGTTATTGGGGGAACAACTGCACATGAAGTGAACAGCTGAGTTAAACAGGCTGATCCAGGCAGAGATGCAGCTGGACGAGAGCTACAGAGCCTTCCACTGGCATGTAGCCAAAGTGTGTCCATGGACAGCGGACGACAGCCCAACAGAAGGCTTTGGCTATCGTGGCCTGGGAATGTTGTCTGGAGTGGCATTTGGAGGAAATCTTGGAGTACAGAAACTGGATGCTGAATATCTCGGAAGTGCTCTGGGCACAGGAAGATTTGGAGTTTCTAGCTATTCAGGAATGGGACCTGAGATCCTACAGATGGCTGCTAGACTCTGCTCAGCAGCAGGACTGGGCTCCCTTTGCCTGGGACTATCCAGAAGTACCAGCCAACAGCTCTGAAACCCCGGCTGAAGTGTCGGCAAGGGGCAGAGTAACAGGGGGCTTTGCCCATCTCCACCCGCAGCTATGGCCAGGATACAGCAAGTGTTGACTCACCTGTTTTTGCACAGGATGAGCTTAGATGGAGGAATGCGTCTGTCCAGCAGCTGAAAAGGGGACGGGGATGGAGCAGTCAGGTCATCTTCACAGCGGCAGTTCAAGGACTAGGAAGGAGAGGAAACCGTTCCCAACAGTTCTTACTCCCCAGCCACAAATCCCAGAAAGCCCATGTAACCCCGATGTGCCCACCGATCCCCGCCGCTGATCTGGTAAGTGCTGGTAGACCGGAAGACAGCGGGGGCGGTTTGAGGTGCCGTGGGGGGTGGCTGTTTGCTGCCCCCCCAAACAAAAAGCCACCAGTCACCACTGGAAGTCACTATAAAAAATGGGGGATGTTAGGTTATTTTATGGGGATTTGTGCACTCTTTCTCTCTCTCTCTAAGAGCCCCTTTAGGTCCGTAGTATGTAGCAGGCAGGTAGATCACACATCAGACACTACACAGCACACACAGCTCAGACATTACCTGTAATACACCTCCAGATCTTTCCTGATATCTCCTCCCCTGTCCTCTCCATTGTCCTGGCAGAGCATTGTATGAATTATCACATTGGAAGATCCCGAATTTATAAGCCGAGCAACAGGTGTGATGATGTAAAAGTCATGTGATATATACAAGGGGGGAGGTGACAGTCTCCAAGTACATAAAGAGATCATAACACTGTAAAGAAGCCGCAATAAATAACGAAACTATAGGGAAAACAGATGTAATAAAAAAGGTCATGGAAATTGCAGGGCAAAACATGACTTTCACTTTCAAACAAAATTGTTTTCATGTGACACTCCTTGTACCCACAAAATATTGCCCCCTTCACATTAGAAGCCCCCCATACATTTGAGTTCCCCTTCACTGCAAAAGTCTCCACTGTACATCAGAGTCTTGACTTTAGAAGCCAACACCTCTTCACATTACAGGTCATTTGTTGGCAGCGTTGGGATGCTTCCTGCAGTCTGGGACATCCAAACCACCACCGGGATCCAAGGTCCAGATAGCAGAAGAAGAGAGGTACAGATACCAGCCGCCATGAAAGAGGAATTTGGAGGGAGGCTGGGAGAGATGTGGATGCAGCACAGGGGACAAGTGTCAGAGCAGGTCCTGCTGGGATGGTTTGATTCCATCCGCCGTCAACTGTGGAAGGAAGTGCTAGATTGTCAGCAGCACCACCAGGGAAAAATTCTCCCCTCCACCCAGGAAAGGCAATGGCATCCCTAGGGGGGGCCAGAGGGGGCCCTGACCCCCCAACATTATGCTGTGCCCCACCATGTGCCCCCCCCCCAAAAAAAAAATATTTTTTTTTGTTTACAAAAAGGCAATGTCTTTTTGTTTGCATAAATATCGGATGCGCCGCATCTTACTCAGGCCTTCGCTGGAGTAACACAGTCTCTACTGAGAGGGAGAGCATCCCCAGTCAGCTCCTGCGGGTGATTCCACCTCCTCCCTCTGCTAGCTGACACTGCATAATGCGAGCGCTCACACAACCACGGCCGTCTGATCTGCTCCTTCCCCTGCATCCTCATTGACAGGGAGAAGAGTGAGTTGCAGGAAAGACTCCACCAGGACTCTCAGTTACTGAAAAAACAGACTGATGTCTCCCGTCCTTAGGACAGGAGAACCAGCCTGTAAATTCCAAGAGATGCCAGACAAGCGCTGTCAATAGCAGGGGTAGGACAGCAAGAGGAGGCTGGAGAACCCCACAGTGGCAGAACACCAGGGCCCAGTGGCAGGACAACCTTTGCAACCCTGATAGTTCTCCCACTGCTTTGGACCCTTATATTTTTTTGGTATGCTGATGACATATATCTCTTGTTTTCTGCCACCCTGGGGGGCCCCAATACAGTAGGAAGGGAGCTCACTGCAGAATATGTGAAAGGGCCGTTGTGGGATATATATATATCTATATCTATATATGTATATATATATATATATATATGCAATTTATAGTTGCCCCCCTATTTTTGTCCCCCATGTGCCCCCCCCTAAATATGAAAGCTGGAGACACCACTAAGGAAAGGTACTGGTCGTAGTATTAAGTGTGGGTGCTGTTATTGAGGGAACAACTGCACATGAAGTGAACAGCTGAGTTAAACAGGCTGATCCAGGCAGAGATGCAGCTGGACGAGAGCTACAAAGCCCTCCACTTGCATGTAGCCAAAGTGTGCCCATGGACAGCGGACGACAGCCCAACAGAAGACTTTGGCTATCGTGACCTGGGAATGTTGTCTGGAGTGGCATTTGGAGGAAATCTTGGAGTACAGAAACTGGATGCTGAACATCTCGGAAGTGCTCTGGGCACAGGAAGATTTGGAGTTTCTAGCTATTCAGGAATGGGACCTGAGATCCTACAGATGGCTGCTAGACTCTGCTCAGCAGCAGGACTGGGCTCCCTTTGCCTGGGACTATCCAGAAGTACCAGCCAACAGCTCTGAAACCCCGGCTGAAGTGTCGGCAAGGGGCAGAGTAACAGGGGGCTTTGCCCATCTCCACCCGCAGCTATGGCCAGGATACAGCAAGTGTTGACTCACCTTGACAAACCTGTTTTTGCACAGGATGAGCTTAGATGGAGGAATGCGTCTGTCCAGCAGCTGAAAAGGGGACAGGGATGGAGCAGTCAGGTCATCTTCACAGCGGCAGTTCAAGGACTAGGGAGGAGAGGAAACCGTTCCCAACAGTTCTTACTCCCCAGCCACAAATCCCAGAAAGCATAGATTTAATTGACTTTTCATCAGATGTAACATTTACTGAGCTTCCAACTGAAGTGCTGACAACAGGGCAGAGCTCTGCTAGGCTCTGCCCAGCACTGGTAACATTGTCTTGGTTCTAGGGACAGAAGATAGTGAGACTCTATCCTAACCCACCAGCTCCAGAGACTGGGTACGATCCAGAGCTGGAGACAGAAAGAGGGATGGAAAGGAAGCTGAAAGAGGGAGCTCCACTGCCCTGCAGTCTACTAAGGAAGGACAGTCTGCCAAGTCTGGAAAAACTAGCCTAGCAAAAAGCCTGAAAGCTGTTTTTTCCACAGCTGCAGGACCTAAAGAATATTGTGAGTACCTCTATATCATGAACCATGAATCAGACGGACACAGAAAATTCTGTAAAAATCACACCTTTTAATGTAATAGTAAAAATGGTACAGAACAATAGTAGTCAAAACATGCCAGGGATCAGAAGCCAAAAGTGGATAGTCAGACAAGCCAGTAAATCAGGAAACCCGAGATTAGTGTAGTTGGAGGCAGAAGAACAGGATCAGGAATCAGAAAGGGCCTTCAGCCGGCAAAGTCTTTCACAGAAACACAGCAAATAATCTCCAGATATTTTGACCAAGGCAAAGGCAATTAAAATAGCCTGAAGGTGCTGGCTGTAGGCGGGATGGACGAGCAGGAAATGATTACCAGGTGAGCCACTGTGGAATGATGAGTGCTGACAATTATCCGACAGCTGAGCTGCTTGAGCACAGAGAAGGGTAACTGCTGAAAGCCCAGCCCTGACAATACCCCTTCCTCAATGCCCCCTTGGAGGGGCACCAGGTTTGAGGGGAAAATGTCTATGAAAAGCACAGAGGAGGACAGGAGCATGTTTGTCTGAGAATGAGACCCAAAAGCGTTCCTCCGGACCATACCCTTTCCAATGAACCAGGTACTGTATGTGCCCACGGAACCTACGGGAGTCAATAATAGATATATTAGATATATTATATTATATATAATAGATGTATTTCATACTCCTCATTGTTCTCAACCTGAACTGGACGAGGACATGCTACCAAGGCAGTGAAGTGCTTGCACAACAATGGTTTTAACAAGGTACCATGAAATACATTGGAAATATGCATGGTGGAAAGAAGGTCTAATGCGTAGGGTTAATCCTATGGAGAATAAAGAAAAGCCCAATATACTGCGGTGTCAGTTTCAGTGAGGGAACCTGGAGTCGAAGGTTACAAGATGACAGCCAGACCCTGTCGCCAACTTGGTAGGAAGGCGCAGGTAGGCATGGGCGGTCAGCATGGAGTCTGTATCTATCACTGGCACTTTGCAAGGACTCTTGGACTTGCACCCAAGTGGAACAGAGATCACAGAGATGCTCCTCTAATGCAGGAATTCTTTGAGGAACAAATGTGTCAGGCAGTATGGATGGCTGGAAACCATAATTGCCATAAACGGAGACACTCGAGAAGTGCCATTGACGGCACTATTGTGAGCAAACTCTGCCCATGGTAAGAGGTCTGACCAGTTGTTATGGCATATATAGCAATGAAGAAACTGCAACAAGGTTTGGTTGGCCGTTCGGCGGCCCCATTGGACCGCGTGTGATACACAGAGGAGAAGGAAAGCTGTGCACAAAAGGCTCTCCAAAGCCTGGACACAAACTGATAACCTTGGGTAGCCCATGTAATCGCCAGATCTCCCAAGCAAAAATGGGTGCCAGTTTTTTGGATGTGGGCAACTTCTTAAGTGGAATACAATGAAACATCTTCGATAACCAGTCAACCACCATAAGAATAACTGTGTTGCCCTGGGAGTTGGGTAACTCCACAATAAAATCCATAGACAAGTGAGTCCAAGGCCTCTTTCCATTGGGTATAGGTTGTAGAAGATGTTGTGGTGTTTTACTCTGAGCACACACAGAACAAGAGCCTACGAAGGCAGTTACATCAGCCCAGAGACTAGCCCACCAGAATTGTTAAGAAATAGACCAGATAAGTTGATGCTTCCTTGGGAGAATGCTATGTCTGCAGCAAAATAGTGTGGAGATTCTCTGGGACAAAGCAGCGGTCACAAGGTTTTTCAGGAGGAGAATGAATCTGAGCAGCAAGAATTCTGTCACCCAAAGGTGAAGTGAAATTAGTGCGAATCATGGCTAGAATGTGAACGGGAGGTATCAAAGGAGTAGGAACCGACTCCATCTTGGAGGAGGCACTGCATCAGCTCTTATAATCTTAGTACCGGGTAAGAATGAGACTATGTAATTGAAGCTTGACAGAAAAAGAGCCCAACGAGCCCTTCTGGGAGATAAGCATTTTGCCTCAGACAAGAATGTGAGATTCTTATGGTCCGTTCTTTAAGAGCTAAAATAAGAGCTAGCAATTCTCTGTCTCCAATCTCATAATTGTATTCTGCAGGAGAAAATTTCTTAGAAAACTAGCGACAAGGATGCATAGCACTCTCAGAGGTAGGACGTTAAGACAGGAGGGCGCCTACTCCAGTCTCTGATGCATCAACCTCAAGAATATAGGGTAATGAAGGATCAGGGTGTACCAGCACAGGAGCTGAAACAAAGGCAGCCTTGAGAGACTCAAAGGCTTTAAAGCGGAGTTCCATCCATTTAAAAGTCAGCGGCTACAAAAAGTGTACAGTAGCTGCTGACTTTTAATATTCAGACACTCACCTGTCCCATGGTCCAGCGATGAGGGCGCATGAAGCCTAGCTCCTCTTCCCATCCTCTCCGTGGCACCGACATTCTAACTGTGGGTGTCCTGCTGTGGCTTCATAGCCAGGCGCGCACTGTTCAGGGTTCCCCTGTGGGGAAATCCCATGCCGTTTTTATCAATGAACTTTTATGTGTATTTTCGGACCGACAATTCATTAATAGCCGCGAGTAGTTTTAAATAACTTTTTTTCCTTTGAAATGTCATTTTGCTGTCAGGCTGTTCTAAACATGGGAAACATGCGCCCCTTTAAAGGCATACTATAGACACCCCCCCAGGGGACAACCCCCCCTCCAGCCGCCATCTGGTGCTTCTCCGGCCTCTCCCGTGCCATCGGGGACCCGGAGAACAAATCGGCTGCTGCCGGATGACGAGCATAGAGATGACCGGTGACCATCTCATCTCTATGACTGTCGGAGGCCCGGGCGCAACGTTACGACGTCATGTCCGGGCCGTGGATGTAAACAAAGCTGCGATCGCGGCTGGTAAGCATTAGATTGTGAATTTTTTTTTTCCGATCAAATGCTTTCCAGCCTGGAGGAGAGATGTGGGGTCTTATTGACCTATCACGAATTATTCCTATTACAAGGGTTGTTTACATTCCTTGTAATAGGAATAAAATTGATTTGAAAAAAAATGTTGTAAAAGAAAGTAAAAATAAAAAATAAAATAAAAAAAATAATAATTTAAAACGCTCCTGTCCCTGGTAGCTTGCGCTCAGAAGCGAAAGCACATGTTAGTCCCGCCCACATATGTAAACGCTGCTCAAACCACACATGTGAGGTATCACCATGTGCGTTAGAGCACGAGCAACAATTCTAGCATTAGACCTCCTCTGTAACTCTAAACATGTAACCTGTAAAAAATTTTAAAGCATCACCTATGGAGATTTTTAAGTACTGAAGTTTGGCGTCATTCCATGAGTGTGCGCAATTTTAAAGCGTGATATGTTGGGTATCTGTTTACTCGGCATAACGTCATCTTTCACATTTATATAAAAAAAATTGGGCTAACTTTACCGTTTTTGTCATAATACTGTTTTTTTTTTTTAAAAAAACACGTTTGAAAAATTGTTGTGCAAATACCGTGCGAGATAAAAAGTTGCAATGACCGCCATTTTATTCCCTTGGGTGTCTGCTAAAAAAATATATAATGTTGGGGGCTCTGAGTAATTTTCTAGCAAAAAAATTATTTTTACATGTAGGAGAGAAGTGTCAGATTAGGCCCGGTATGGAAGTGGTTAAATTCCATGTGCATTGCCACAAGTAGATAGATATGTTGTACCAGAGTACACAGACGGGGCAGGAGGGCCGCAAAATATTGATAAAAAGTGGCAGCAACTGCAAAATCTCTTTTTCTCTCTTTTTCTCTCTTTTTCTCTCATCCATTTTGTGGCATGATTTATGACATAATAAACTTGTGGAAAGCATGATGCTGTTCAATGTATACTAGCAAAATGTCCAGTGTGATAAAGGTGAGCACGGTAATAAAACTTATCCAAGTCTATAGTCTTTACCTTCAACAAAGAGTGGTTAGACATGCCAGTCACACATACAGCAGATAAGTAATGGGTGTGGGCGACGCTTTAAAATTTTTTACAGCTTACATTTTTAGAGTTACAGAGGATTTCTAGTGCTCTTTTTCGGTCTTTTTCTCTCATCCATTTTGTGGCATGATTTATGACATAATAAACTTGTGGAAAGCATGATGCTGTTCAATGTATACTAGCAAAATGTCCAGTGTGATAAAGGTGAGCACGGTAGTAAAACTTATCCAAGGCTATAGTCTTTACCTTCAACAAAGAGTGGTTAGACACGCCAGCCTCACATACAGCAGATAAGTGATGGGTGTGGGCAACGCTTTAAAATTTTTTACAGCTTACATTTTTATGCCCCGTACACACGGTCGGATTTTCCGATGGAAAATGTCCGATCGGAGCGTGTTGTCGGAAATTCCGACCGTGTGTGGGCTCCATCGGACATTTTCCATTGGATTTTCCGACACACAAAGTTGGAGAGCAGGAGATGAAATTTTCCGACAACAAAACTCGTTGTCGGAAATTCCGATCGTGTGTACACAAATCCGACGGACAAAGTGCCACGCATGCTCAGAATAAATAAAGAGATGAAAGCTATTGGCCACTGCCCCGTTTATAGTCCCGACGTACGTGTTTTACGTCACCGCGTTTAGAACAATCGGATTTTCCGACAACTTTGTGCGACCGTGTGTTGACAAAACAAGTTTGAGCCAACATCCGTCGGAAAAAATCCTAGGATTTTGTTGTCGGAATGTCCGAACAAAGTCCGACCGTGTGTACGCCCTATTAGAGTTACAGAGGATTTCTAGTGCTAGAAATTGTGTCGGAGGATGTGTTAATATAGACAGCTTAAGTGAACAGAATAAATGGGAAAATCTTTAGCAGAATGGGCTGGGTGGGAACGGAAACGGATGGGGGTGAATTGGTGGCAGTGGGATAACGGGGGAGGATGAGATCTGGGATACTTGGATTGCTGGAGCGCTCTCCCAAACCCCCTCCGCCATACCCACCTGTGCAAATGTACGGTGATCAAGAATGACATCAATAAAATTTATATCATATAATGTTTGAGGGCTTAATACATCAACAAAAAGGCAAAAAAATCTTAAAAGGAGGTTAAGCAGTATAAAGCTGGGCTGGTGTTCATTCAGGAGATGCACATATCCTACGAGGCCAACATAAGGCTGTTCTCGAGAGTGTATCCAACATGGTTCTATGGGGATTCTACAACAAGAAGGGCAAAGGGGGTAGCTATTGGAGTGGCAAGAGGAGTACGGTTCATATTGGAGGAAAGGATGACAGACCCTGAAGGCCGATAACTCTTCCTATGAGGGAAACTATGCGAAATGGATTGTACCCTGGCAAACATCTATTGGCCCAATAAGAACCCAACAAATTATCTGAGACAGGTCATAGGGAAGTTAATGGACTTCAAAAAGGGAAGTGTGATTATGACAGGAGATCTAAATTTTTGCTTGGAACCAAGAATCGATAGTACGTTGCGGGCACAGGGGTCTAGGAATGTACAGCTGAAAACAATAAAAAAAGAAACTGTTTCAATGTCAACTGCTGGACATATGGAAAGTGCAGCATCCTAAGAAACAGGATTATACATTCTACTCTCCTGTGCACCCGACATACTCAAGGATCGACTATATAATGGTCGAACATAGGTTACTATGTTGGTGACTAAGACTAATATTAAAATAACAACATTGTCAGACCATTCCCCGGTGAGCATGGAAATGAGGATACCAGGTGCCCAAAGACAACTAAATTTATGGAGACTAAACAAAGAACTAATACAGAATATTGAAGAAGTAGAGAAAATAAAAGAAGAAATAGAACAATACTTCAAAATAAACGATACAACGGAGGCCACTGTCTGGGAGGCCCATACAGCCTATATTAGAGGCATCCTGATAGAGATAGGATCAAGGAAAAAAAAGGAAAGGGGGGAAAAAAGATGGAAGTATTAATAAAAGAAATACATGAACTAGAACAGAGGCATTAAAAAAAAAGGGAGAAGGGGAGTGGCTTTAGGCACTGGTAATAAAAAGAGACGAACTAAAAGACCTACTGGACCAGGAGACGAGGAGGGACTTTAATAGGTTTGCAAAAGAAAGATATCTATGGGGAAATAAAATGGGGAAACATTTGGCAAGAATTTTGAAGAAGGAAAAAATCACTAAACTACATAGAAAAAATACAGAATAGTACTGGGGAGAAGGTATTTTCAACAGCAGAAATAGCGAATGTGTTCCAGAATTACTATGGGTCTTTATTTTCAATAAAACAAAATAGTCAACAAGAAATAATAAGACTGGAAAAGATAAAAGTTTTTAAAAAGTGCCAGATTACCTCAAGTGGCCGAGAATAAGTTAATTACATTTGAAAATTCCATAATGGAAGAAGAGATCAACACAGCCTTAAAAGAATCGGCATCGGGAAAAAGTCCAGGTCCTGACGGGTTTACAATTTATTATTACAAAAAATTTAAAGAAAACTTGCTACGTAAACTATGCTCATACATGAATGGATTGGGAACAAATTACGAGATGGGAAGAGAAGCCCTGTTGGCCTCAATTACAATTAATTATAATTAATTACAAATATCAAACTTAAAAATTTTTTTTTTTTTATTGTAGTTTTTCAATTAAGGTACAGAATAGAGCCTACCCAGGCATACCCAGGCTCAAACGTACAAACGGCAGACATAACTAAAACACCAATAAAACTAGAACACAACCAAAAACATATCTGTTTTTCCAGTTAAACTTCAGAACCTAGCTCACTATGAAGATAGATCCTCTCTCAGACCTTAGTTACCCAGAAGATTTGTGACTAATGCAACAAGAATTCAACGTCCCGTTAACTTGGAATGGTTGAATTATTGTACGGATATTTACTAGTCGTCTACAGAGTCTACATTTGTAGATGGGGATTCCACCCATATGTCCCACATTTTGTGAAATTTCTTAGCACATCCTCTAGACAAGTGGCCTTATACAATGGGAGGGCAGAGTTAATCCATTTCCAGAGATTGAGGGATGGCGCAGTAAAAGTTTTTCACCGGAGTACAATGGCCTTGCGTGCATAATAGACTAATAATCCCAGAAGGGTTCTGACTGCTCGACTATGAGCCGGAGGGTCGACAGGCACACCTCCACCATCAGTGGGATCTGGATGGTGGTGACAGTGGAAATAACCATTGCTACCTTCCCCCAAATTTTTTTTATTTGAGGACAGGTCCAAAATACATAAATGAAATGGATTGGGAACAAATTACGAGATGGGAAGAGCAGCCCTGTTGGCCTCAATTACAATTATTTCAAAGGAGGGAAAAACAGTACTTTATGTTCAAGTTATAGACCAATATCTTATTCGCAAAAGTATCAGCCATCAGATTGAAAGACCTGATGACAGATTTGGTACATGCAGACCAAGTAGGGTTCATCCCCGGTAGAGAAGGGAGAGACAATGGGGTGAGAACATTGCTCTTGCTTCAGAAAATTTGAGAGGAAAATACCCCAGGTCTACTCCTGTAGATTGCAGAAAAAGCATTTGACGGGGTAGACTGGGGATTCATAAGTACACTGGAAACCATGGGGGTGGGCCCAAGAATGGTTCAATGGATTAAAGTTCTATATAAGCATCCCACTGCAAACGTGAAGGTCAATGGGACTTTATCGTCCCCCTTTGAAATGTATAATGGAACTAGACAGGGGTATCTCTCATCACCCCTTTTTATTTGTATTCTCATTAGAACCCCTGCTGGCAACAATAAGGAATAACCCAGATATAGGAGAAATTAAGATTGGAGAGGAAGAACATAAAATAGCAGCCTATGCTGATGATGTACTGTTTTATATAACCAATCCTAGGACTACAATGCCCAATTTAATGAAGACTCTGAAACATTATGGAAAACTATCAAACTTCATTTTTTTTTTTTTTTTTTATTGCAGTATTTCAATTAAGGTACAGAATAGAGCCTACCCAGGCATACCCAAGCTTGAACGTACAAATAGAAGACATAACTAAAACACCAATAAAACTAGAACACAACCAAAAACATATCTGTTTTTCCAGTCAAACTTCAGAACCTAGCTCACTATGAAGACAGATCCTCTTTCAGACCTTAGTTACCCAGAAAATTTGTGACTAGTGCAACAAGAATTCAAAGTTCCATATTTACTAGTCGTCTACAGAGTCTACATTTTCAGATGGGGATTCCACCCATATGTCCCACATTTTGTGAAATTTCTTAGCACATCCCTAGACAAGTGGCCTTATGCAACGGGAGGGCAGAGTTAATTAACCATTTCCAGAGATTGAGGGATGGTGCAATAGAAGTTTTTCACCGGTGTACAATGGCCTTGCGTGCATAATAGATTATGAATCCCAGGAGGGTTCTGACTGACCAACTATGAGCCAGAGGGTCGACAGGCACACCTCCACCATCAGTGGGATCTGGATGGTGGTGACAGGGGAAATAACCATTGCTACCTCCCTCCAAAATTTTTTTATTTGAGGACAGGTCCAAAATACATAAATGAAACCCGCCGACGGAGCAACACACCTCCAGCACAAAGCTGGGACAGATGAGTATATTTTATGTAGACGTGAGGGTGTGTAATACACTCTAAGCATGATCTTAAACTGTATTAGTATGTCTCGTACCGAAACCAATTGTGTGAAGGAGCATTCCCACGCCTCTTCCTAGTCCTCCGTGTCATGTCAGGGAAGTTTTCCACCAACTTGGCCTTAAGAGTTTCAAGTCCCGTATGTGTATTAGGTGACAATGCTTTGTATATGTTGGACAGAGGCTTGGTTACAGATCCATCTCTGAGTAAGTCTTCCAGAGACAAAGTATAAAAAGCCACTTGAGAGTTCTCAAATTGAGCACTTAAAGCATGCCTAAGCTGCAAGAGCCTAAACAAATATGAGTTAGGCAGTTCGTATTTCTGTTTCAATCCATCAAAGGTCTGCAATCGACCCCCGGTACAAATCTGTTCCACATATTTAATACCCTTGCCCAGATATTAGGATCCGGAAATGGCAAACTCCGACAGTGACCGGTTAAACCAAAGGAGTATGTGGCGAGATGCCTAGAAGGCATGGGGCGCAGAGAGAACTACTGACCACGCCCCCAGGACAGTTCGCATAGCCACTGTCAGGTGAAAAGGTGCAGAGGGTCCACAATAGATTAAGTTCCGCAACGCCTCATAGGAGCCCAAACATGCTGCCTCCAGAACCACTGCTGCGCTGGACTCATCAGAGACTAACCAATTGTGTGCGTGCGACAACTGGGCTGCCAAGAAGTATTTATGTAGGTCGGGGCAAGCCAAACTCCCCCTCCTTCCAAGGTCTCTGCAACACCGCCAACTTAAACCTCGGCTGGCCTGTGCCCCAGAGAAAAGCAAGCAGGGTAGTATTTATTAAACAGAACACCTTCTTTGGTATCCACACTGGTGAATGTCTAAGAACATAGAGAAAAGCAGGCAAGAGCTTCATCTTGAATACATTAATTCACCCAATCAGGGAAAGGGGGAGATGAGTTCATGCTTTTTAGTTTAGCTTTCATATTTTGTATCAATGTGGCTACGTTTTAATGTATAATAGTCAGCAGTGGATGATGAAATGTAGATACCTAGATATTTAATTTTGTTTTTCCATATTAAGAGGAGATTAGGGTTTTGTAAAGATTTTGCCACAGTGTCAGTCAGCAATATTTGGGATTTGTCCCAGTTGACTTTGAGTCCTGAGCAGTAGGGATGAGTCGAACACCCCCTAGTTCGGTTCGCACCAGAACCTGCGAACGGACTGCACGAACGTTAGAATCCCATTGACGTCTATGAGACTTGAACATTCAAAATCAAAAGTGCTCATTTTAAAGGCTAATTTTCATGGTATTGTCCTAAAAAGGGTTTGGGGACCTGGGTCCTGCCCCAGGGGACATGTATGCAAAAAAAAGTTTTAAAAACGGACGTTTTTTCGGGAGCAGTGATTTTAATGATGCTTAAAGTAAAAAAAAAAAAAAGTGAAATATTCCTTTACATATCGTACCTTGGGGGTGTCTATAGTATGCCTATAAAATGGCACGTGTTTCCCGTGCTTAGAACAGTCCCTGCACAAAATGTCATTTTTAAAGGAATAAAAGTCATTTAAAACTGCTTGCGGCTTTAATGTAATGTCAGGTCCTGGCAATATGGATGAAAATCAGTGAAACAAACGGCATGGGTACCCCCCAGTCCATTACTAGGCCCTTTGGGTCTTGTATGGATATTAAGGGGAACCCCGCACCCAAATTAAAAAAAGAAAGGTGTGGGGCCCCCAGGCCCTATATACTCTGAACAGCAGTATACAGGTGGTGCAAACAAGGCAGGGAGTGTAGGTTTGTTGTTAAGTAGAATCTGTTTGTAATTTTGAACTGGTACATTTTTAACGTGTTTAGCTCCAGCCAAAAAATCTATTTTAATCTTTTAGGAAAACATAGGGAAGGGTTATCACCCCTGTGACATTTGTTTTGCTGTCTGTGCTCCTCTTCAGAAGATTTCACCTCACTTTTTGTCCCAATGACAAATGTTTTTTGAAAATTTGGGTTTTTTAGTGAAACAAGGATTGGTGATAAAGCATCAGTGGAAAGGAGAAACGTTTTTTCCCATATTAACTCTTACAGGGGAGAATTTCCCTTCCTAGGGGTAGATTTCATCTCACTTCCTGTTGTCTCCTTCCGTTTGCAAGTATGAGTCGTTTGTAAGTTGAATGTTTGAAAGTAGAGGCCTGCCCTATATACTCAGCAGAAATTTGGGCCTTAGGTGTTGTTGTGGCCACAACACTGTAAGCCCTCACAGGGCCCTGCTGTGAAATATTAGATCAAGAATTGTAATTACATGTCCCTGTTGAACAGGGGCAGAAAAATTGGACCTTAGGCACTGGTGCAGGCACTTCATACTGTCAACATCAGAATCGGCCAATCACACACGTATGTATATATTCAAATAGAAATACAGTAGTGTCGTGTGCAGAGCCATGCGGCAAGAGTTTTGTGAGACACAAAGGACATGGCTCTGAACATGATCGTGTGCACATTCCCACTGCTACCAATGACGCGAGCCATACTCTCTCATTGCTCAGTGGGCTATGATTTTGTATGGTTATGCTATGGTTCCCATGTACGCAGATCTGCTTACTTAGGAGTTTAGATGTGGTCGCATTACAGCAAAACTGACACTGGGGGACATCTGACAACATACATTAATAAAAATTTCCACACCACTATCAAATTGCTTATTACTGCTTATGAAACTAATAAGGAATTGTCTATGAACTTTCTGTGAATGGTTTGGATAAAGGTACACCATGAATAACTTTATACACCTCCTTTTTAACTGAGCTATCAGCGGGTATAGGCCCGTGTGAAGGTCTGTCCAAAGCAACATATGAACTGTATACAAAATTGCCTATGAAGCGGCTTGCGAATCGCATATATAAATTGCATATGATCAGTCCATGAAAATGCGCAAGAATCACTAAGGAGACCGTCCATGAACATCTATGAAACCGTTTATGAAATGCACATGAACGGCCTATAATTGATCTGGGTAAAGGCATTATCTGAATAAGTCTGCTCTTCTTCTTTATTGAACTGTGTTATTAGCGATCATTAGACCACCTGGGACTGACCCGGGGAAACGGAAACTCATAAGTAAAAAAACCACCATGAAAAGTAAAAATACGAAAGGTAATGAACCAAAAACCCCACGCTTCAAGACTACAGATGCATACTTTACAAATAATGGATAACACACTCACTTCTCTATAACTAAAATCCCAAAAACTATTCTTTCTGACAGTTCCACATCCGGTCCCTAATGCAATCCTTATGGATAAATGGGACCTACATATCCACATCATAACGAAATACTACTTCTCCAATTATCAAAGTATTTCTCATCAATGTCAATCGAAAGAGAGGGTGGTCTGGGAACCCCCCCTTCTTATATATCCCCCCCTCCTACCCTTCTCCCTCCCATACCCTTCCTTTACACCCTCTATCCATTCCTTCCCTTTTTTCTCTTTATAAACTACATACAATTAAATCAGAATCAACATATATATTTTTTTAGCTCCAAACATTCCTTATATAACACAACTTTAAGCACAAATACCATATATTCAAATTTGGCCCACAATGACTCACGCCTTAACAAGGAATAACATTACTCATGTTTGTACAGTCTTGATATGACAACTCATATCTTATCTCATTCTTTGTCTCATATATGCAATCTTCAGTCCTAGGATAATTCATGTGATTTACTGTTCTAGTAGTTATTCCCTAACTGTTCTTTTGACATCATATGTAAAAATTTATTTCTGTACATTTTTGTATACTTCAATAAAAATTTTATGGAGGAAAAAACCCCAAAGAAAATGCAAACACAAGTGCGATCAAGACATATTTGACAAAGGACGGGAGCCCAAAGAGCCCAGGACCAGATAAACCAGGACCAGAAAAACAGCAACAAGGGAATAAAGATAAGAAAAAAGTCCCTGGAAAAAAGAAAGGTGAGACCTCAGACCAACCCAGAGAAGATATAAGCTCAAAAAGTGAATTGGAGATAAGCAAAATGGAGGAACAAGGAGCTGGTGCCCAATTGCCAACAAAACTGGAAATGTCAGATATGTTTTTAAGACTGGAAAAATCTATCAAAATAGAAATCTCCACTCTATGAGCCAATCTAGTTCAGCTGTTGACACGAGTAGAAGAGACAGAAGAAAAGATGGATAAACATGCTTGAGTATTACTAAAATTAAAAGAACAAGTTAAAGACATGCAACTGGATCAGAGGAGAATGCTATATCAACGAGAAGATCAGGAGAATCAAAATAGACAGAATTTAAAAGCCCCATACACACTATCAGATTTTCTGCTGAGTTTTTTCCTTCAGATTTACCAAAGCCATATAATATGAGGTCAAACCCTAGGAGTTGTATGCAATCAGGCAGGACCTTGCACTACATGGTTTTGGTAAATCTGAAGGAAAAACTTAAGGATCAGTGCGCTACCAGAAGAAAGAGGAGAAGATCTAAGAAAAACAATCAATAAAATATTCAATCCTTTATTGGATAAAACGGCAGAGGACTGCCTTAAAATAGAAAGAGTCCACAGGATTAGGAAACCTCAAAATATATCTATTCCGAGATGTCATAGTAGGATTTCAACTATATGAAGAAAAAGCACAAATTTGGGAGAAAATGAGAGGACGACCACCATTAAAATATGAAGGGGTGGACCTCCAAATTTTCAGACTTGGCACCAGAGACGTTGGCTAGGTAAAGACTCCTTAAACCTCTATTGGAGCAAATGCGAACAAAGAATATCAATTATAGTTGAAAAAGAGAAGTTTCCCCTAGGTGGACTTTAAAAGCACGTAGCAGTATCTAATAGGGGAGTATACAGAGTATTAGTTTTAGAAAAAGTTTTTTATTAATGGTTAAACAACGTCATTAAAAGTACATATAGAAATGAAACAATGATTGTCTAAACAATGTCAAATATTGTCACCGTGCTAGAAAACATATAGAATATCCTCTTTACACCCAACGCATTTTGGAGTACAATTTTTGTCCTTCAGGGGTGTATGAAGAAGAAAATGTATCTATGACATAATTAAATAGTTTCAAAAATTGGAAATGAAATATTTGATACAAATATGTATTATAATTACAATCTGTCCACTTACATAGTGTTTGATAGCAAGGTTGTTTTCAACATTTCATTATGTAACGTTTAAAATATGAAGGTAAGTAACACGAAGAGCTGTGCCAATAAGGTTGCTATTTCAAGGCATATAGGCATCAAAAAGAAAAGAGTCTCAGAAAGACCTAGTACTGTAGTTGCTGTTCCTAAGAGAGAAAAAAACCTCTCACATTCCAAGACAGGGGGTGGCCAGAAGGATATACTGGGGCCCAAGATGGAAATCCCTGAAAATTGAAAAATTATACCGGATTGTAACTCCAAATAGGAGAAAAAATATATTGGTGTGTATACATTTAACCACTTCCCGCCCAAGGACATCATTCAACGTCCTGGACTTTCAGTGGGAATATCTGAATGATGCCAGCAGCTACAGGCATCATTCAGATATCCTCGTTTTCAGCCGGCGATTCAATGCACCATAAAAATGATCATAGTTGCAGTTACGCCGCTTGATCGTTCTTACAGATGATGGGAGGGGACATCTAGTGCTTCTCCGGCCTCTCCCGTGCCATCGGGGACCCGGAGAACAAATCGTCTGCTGCCGGATGACGAGCATAGAGCTGCCCGGTGACCAGATGGTCACTGGTCATCTCTATGACCATCGGAGGCCCGGCCGCAACGTTATGACGTCGTGTCTGGCCCGTGGATGTAAACAAAGCCGCGATCGCGGCTGGTAAGCATGAGATTGTGAATTTTTTTTTTCCGATCTCATGCTTTCCAGCCTGGAGGAGAGATGTGGGGTCTTATTGACCTGTCACGAATTATTCTTATTACAAGGGTTGTTTACATTCCTTGTAATAGGAATAAAAGTGATAAAAAAAATGTTGTAAAAGAGAGTAAAAATTTTAAAAAATAAAGTAAAATAAAATAAAAAAATAATAATTTAAATTGCTCCTGTCCCTGGTAGCTTGCGCTCAGAAGCGAACGCACATGTTAGTCCCACCCACATATGTAAACGCCGTTCAAACCACACATGTGAGGTATCACCATGTGCGTTAGAGCACGAGCAACAATTCTAGCATTAGACCTCCTCTGTAACTCTAAACATGTAACCTGTAAAAAATTTTAAAGCGTCACCTATGGAGATTTTTAAGTACTGAAGTTTGGTGTCATTCCATGAGTGTGCGCAATTTTAAAGCGTGACATGTTGGGTATCTATTTACTCGGCATAACATCATCTTTCACATTTATATAAAAAAAATTGGTCTTACTTTACTGTTTGTGTTATTTTTTAAATCGTAAAACTGTTTTTTTTTTTTTTCCCAAAAAAAAACGTTTGAAAAATTGTTGTGCAAATACCGTGCGAGATAAAAAGTTGCAACAACCGCCATTTTATTCCTTTTGGGTGTCTGCTAAAAAAATATATAATGTTGGGGGCTCTGAGTAATTTTCTAGCGAAAAAATTATTTTTACATGTAGGAGAGAAGTGCCAGAATAGGCCCGGTATGGAAGTGGTTAAATTCCATGTGCATTGCCACAAGTAGATAGATATGATGTACCAGAGTACACAGACGGGGCAGGAGGGCCGCAAAATATTCATAAAAAGTGACAGCAACTGCAAAATCTCTCTAAAAAGTGGCAGCAACTGCAAAATCTCTTTTTCTCTCTTTTTCTCTCTTTTTCTCTTTTTCTCTCATCCATTTTGTGGCATGATTTAAGACATAATAAACTTGTGGAAAGCATGATGCTGTTCAATGTATACTGGCAAAATGCCCAGTGTGATAAAGGTGAGCACGGTAGTAACTTATCCAAGTCTATAGTCTTTACCTTCAACAAAGAGTGGTTAGACACGCCAGCCTCACATACAGCAGATAAGTGATGGGTGTAGGCGACGCTTTAAACATTTTTACAGCTTACATTTTTAGAGTTACAGAGGATTTCTAGTGCTAGAAATTGTATTGGAGGATGTGTTAATATAGACAGCTTAAGTGAACAGAATAAATGGGAAAATCTTTAGCAGAATGGGCTGGGGGAGAACGGAAACGGACGGGGGAGAATTGGTGGCAGTTCTCGAGAGAGTATCCAACATGGTTCTATGGGGATTCTACAACAAGAAGGGCAAAGGGGGTAGCTATTGGAGTGGCAAGAGGAGTACGGTTCATATTGGAGGAAAGGATGACAGACCCTGAAGGCCGATAACTCTTCCTATGAGGGAAACTATGCAAAATGGATTGTACCCTGGCAAACATCTATTGGCCCAATAAGAACTCAACAAATTATCTGAGACAGGTCATAGGGAAGTTAATGGACTTCAAAAAGGGAAGTGTGATTATGACAGGAGATCTAAATTTTTGCTTGGAACCAAGAATCGATAGTACGTTGCGGGCACAGGGGTCTAGGAATGTACAGCTGAAAACAATAAAAAAAGAAACTGTTTCAATGTCAACTGCTGGACATATGGAAAGTGCAGCATCCTAAGAAACAGGATTATACATTCTACTCTCCTGTGCACCCGACATACTCAAGGATCGACTATATAATGGTCGAACATAGGTTACTATGTTATTACTACTACTAGGTATTTTCAACAGCAGAAATAGCGAATGTGTTCCAGAATTACTATGGGTTTATTTTCAATAAAACAAAATAGTCAACAAGAAATAATAAGACTGGAAAAGATAAAAGTTTTTAAAAAGTGCCAGATTACCTCAAGTGGCCGAGAATAAGTTAATTACATTCGAAAATCCCATAACAGAACAAGAGATCAACACAGCCCTAAAAGAATCGGCATCAGGAAAAAGTCCAGGTCCTGACGGGTTTATGATTTATTATTAAAAAAAATTTAAAGAAAACTTGCTACCTAAACTATGCTCATACATGAATGGATTGGGAACAAATTACGAGATGGGAAGAGAAGCCCTGTTGGCCTCAATTACAATTATTCCAAAGGGTGGAAAAGACAGTACTTTATGTTCAAGTTATAGACCAATATCTTATTTGCAAAAGTATCAGCCACCAGATTGAAAGACCTGATGACAGATTTGGTACATGCGGACCAAGTAGGGTTCATCCCCGGTAGAGAAGGGAGAGACAATGGGGTGAGAACATTGCTCTTGCTTCAGAAAATTTGAGAGGAAAATACCCCAGGTCTACTCCTGTAGATTGCAGAAAAAGCATTTGACGGGGTAGACTGGGGATTCATAAGTACACTGGAAACCATGGGGGTGGGCCCAAGGATGGTTCAATGGATTAAAGTTCTATATAAGCATCCCACTGCAAACGTGAAGGTCAATGGGACTTTATCGTCCCCCCTTTGAAATGTATAATGGAACTAGACAGGGGTATCTCTCATCACCCCTTTTATTTGTATTCTCATTAGAACCCCTGCTGGCAACAATAAGGAATAACCCAGATATAGGAGAACTTAAGATTGGAGAGGAAGAACATAAAATAGCAGCCTATGCTGATGATGTATTGTTTTATATAACCAATCCTAGGACTACAATGCCCAATTTAATGAAGACTCTGAAACATTATGGAAAACTATCAAACTTAAAAATTATTTTTTTTTTTATTGCAGTATTTCAATTAAGGTACAGAATAGAGCCTACCCAGGCATATCCAAGCTCGAACGTACAAACAGAAGACATAACTAAAACACCAATAAAACTAGAACACAACCAAAAACATATCTGTTTTTCCAGTCAAACTTCAGAACCTAGCTCACTATGAAGACAGATTCTCTTTCAGACCTTAGTTACCCAGAAAATTTGTGACTAGTGCAACAAGAATTCAAAGTTCCGTATTTACTAGTCGTCTACAGAGTCTACATTTGTAGATGGGGATTCCACCCATATGTCCCACATTTTGTGAAATTTCTTAGCACATCCCTAGACAAGTGGCCTTATACAACGGGAGGGCAGAGTTAATTAACCATTTCCAGAGATTGAGGGACGGTGCAATAGAAGTTTTTCACCGGAGTACAATGGCCTTGCGTGCATAATAGACTAATAATCCCAGGAGGGTTCTGACTGACCAACTATGAGTAAGAGGGTCGACAGGCACACCTCCACCATCAGTGGGATCTGGATGGTGGTGACAGGGGAAATAACCATTGCTACCTCCCTCCAAAATTTTTTTATTTAATGACAGGTCCAAAATACATAAATGAAACCCGCCGACGGAGCAACACATCTCCAGCACAAAGCTGGGACAGATAGGTATTTTATGTAGACGTGAGGATGTGTAATACACTCTAAGCATGATCTTAAACTGTATTAGTCTGTCTCTTGCCGAAACCAATTGTGTGAAGGAGCATTCCCACGCCTCTTCCTAGTCCTCCGTGTCATGTAAGGGAAGTTCTCCACCTACTTGGCCTTAAGAGTTTCAAGTCCCGTGTGTATATTAGGTGACAATGCTTTGTATATGTTGGACAGAGGCTTGGTTACAGATCCATCTCTGAGTAAGTCTTCCAGAGACAAAGTATAGAAAGCCACTTGAGAGTTCTCAGATTAAGCACTAAAAGCATGCCTAAGTTGCAAGAACCTAAACAAATATGATTTAGGCAGTTCGTATTTCTGTTTTAATCCATCTAAGGTCTGCAATCGACCCCGGTACAAATCTGTTCCACATATTTAATAACCTTGCCCAGATATTAGGTTCCGGAAATGGCAAACTCCAACAGTGACGGGTTAAACCAAAGGGGAGTATGTGGTGAGATATGCCCAGAAGGCATGGGGCGCAGAGAGAGCCACTGACCATGCCCTCAGGACAGTTCGCATAGCCACTGTCAGGTGGAATGGTGCAGAGGGTCCACGATAGATTAAGTTCCGCAATGCCTCATAGGAGCCCAATCATGCTGCCCCCAGAACCACTGCTGCGCTGGACTCATCAGAGACTAACCAATTGTGTGCGTGCGACAACTGGGCTGCCAAGAAGTATTTATGTAGGTCGGGACAAGCCAAACCCCCCTCCTTCCAAGGTCTCTGCAACACCGCCAACTTAAATCTCGGCTGGCCTGTGCCCTAGAGAAAAGCAAGCAGGGTAGTATTAAACGGAACACCTTCTTTGGTATCCACACTGGGGAATGTCTAAGAACATAGAGAAAAGCAGGCAAGAGCTTCATCTTGAATACATTAATTCACCCAATCAGGGAAAGGGGGATCTGAGTCCATGCTTTTTAGTTTAGCTTTCATATTTTGTATCAATGGGGCTATGTTTTTAATGTATAATAGTCAACAGTGGATGATGAAATATAGATACCCAGATATTTAATTTTTTTGGTCCATATTAAGAGGAGATTAGGGTCTTGTAAAGATTTTGCCACAGTGTCAGTCAGCAATATTTGGGATTTGTTCCAGTTGACTTTGAGTCCTGAGCAGTCATTGAAACTGGAGAAGATGCCTAGAGCTGCTTGAATGGAAGAACCTGGGTCATTTAGGAATAGAATGAGATCGTTCGCATACATGGCTAGTTTTTCATGTATGGAGCCGACCTGGATGCCCATGACCATGTTCGCTTGTCTAAGGGCCGAGGCGAGTGGCTCTATCACCAGGGCAAAGAGTGTCGGTGATAAAGGGCAACCTTGCCTCGTACCCCTGCCAATTGTGAAGGGGGCGAGAGGGGGCCCCCTAGCTTAGTCCGTGCTGTCAGACATCTATATAGAATTTCAATCCACCTGCGGAATTCAACCCCAAATCCCATGACCTCCACAGCCAGAGGACATATATGGCCAAGCCACCGAGTCAAATGCCTTGTCTGTAGCCAATGCCACCAGTACCCTAGTGGAGTTCTCAGAAAGCGGTAATTGAAAGTGGGTGAAGGCTCTGCGTAAGTTGATGTCCGTCGATTTTCCTGATATAAACCCAGTTTGATCTATGTTGACCAAAGATGGGAGAATCATCTGTAATCGAGTTGCCAACATTTTGGTTAATATCTTTAAGGCATATTTCAGTAAAGAGATCGGCCTGTATGAGGCACAATGGGACTTGTCCTTACCCGGTTTAGGAAGTAAAACAATATGAGCTTGGTACATAGAAGGGACAGGGACATCTGTTTTTTACACTCAGCGTATACCTGTAAAAATTTAGCTGCATATGTTTTGTACCAGTCGCCAGGAAGGCTGTCTGGGCCCGGAGTTTTGTTGCCTGGGAATGAGAGGATTCACTGCTTCCTCAGCAGTAAAATCCCTATCCAGAGATGCACAATATTCCTGCGATAGAGTGGGTAAATGTAAGGACTGTAGATAGTCTGTAATCTGCTCAGCTGGCCAATTAGGGGGTGCTGTATAGAGATTTTCTTAAAAAATCATTAAATTCATTCAGGATTTTATCAGAATCAGAGATAACTCTGCCATCTGGACAACAAATTTCAGACACCACCATTTGCATTTTAGATTCCGCAACCAGATTTGCCAGAAGTTTGCTATTCTTGTCTCCGGACTCAAAGATCCTTCCAGCCAAAGAACCTAGATCTAGGTGCGTGGCCGAAGTAAGATGAAGAGACAAAGCTCTTCTCGTCTCGGCCAGTTGGCTGAAATGATCAGGAGACGGGGAGTTGGAAAAAGCCTCGGCAGCCTCAGTTTCTCTGGACTCAAGCTGTTGTAGTTGTGAGGACATCTCAGATCTTACTGTCTTGATAGCTGAGATGTACTCTCCCCTAGTGTTGGCTTTAAAAGCCTCCCAGACCACATGAGTTGAGGCGGAGCCCTCATTAAGGTCCCAGTATTGTTGTAGTTTAGGGAAAACCATCTCCTCAACCTTTAGGGTCTTGCAACCACTTAGCAGCTAGACGCCAGCATCTCTCACTCCTGTTCTCCGATAACACAAGCTTAATCTCCAGAGGGGCATGGTCAGAGAGGCCTGCAGGTAGGTACGAGACCTCCCCCACCACCGCCAATGCACAGGTGTTGCCAAAGACCAGGTCGATCTTGGAACCAGATTTATGAGTAGTGGAGTGAAAGGAGTAGGCCCTATTATTTTGGTGTTTCCATCTCCAAATTTCAGTGTGATTAAAGACCTGTGCCCAGTGAAGTAAATCGGGTGTATAACCTCTATTAGGATTAGACGAGTCTAAAGTGGAATTTAAGTCTCCTGCTATATAGAGCCTGGAGAATTGCAGTGTAGTCAATTTTTTGTATACCTTGTACAAGACCTGCTGGTTGAAAGGAGGAGGAACATATACATTGACCAGAGCATACACAATCACCTTAATTTACAGTAAGAGAATAATATACCGACCCTCCTGGTCAGTCACCAACTGAATAACCTTATATGCAAGGGACTTGGCCAGTAATATAGCCACTCCCCTTGCATAACTAGAGTAAGTTGCATGAAATGACTGCTGTACCCAGGGCCTATGGAGGGCAAGAACTTTGTTGCCCAGGAGATGTGTCTCCTTTAGAAACAAAATATGCAGTTTGTGATGATTTAGGTACTTTAACATCAAAGCTCTCTTAATCTTGTAATTTAATCCCCGCATATTCCAAGATATCAATTTTAGTTCCATGGACATATAGTAAAGTTACCGGATGACACTTAGATGAGGGGCTTCATCCCATTTGAGATCTGAGAGAGAAAGCAAAATAGGGCAGTTCTGAAGAAAATGAGTACCATTATAGCATAGGAAAAGAACCAATCATGCAGTGGATATAGAGCGTACAAAACTAAAAAACAAAAAAAAAAAAAAAAATATTAAACTCCCTACTGACCATAGAGTATCCCAACAAAAAAAAACTAGGACAGTTTTACCCCTAAACTTGTTCAGAACCCCCTACTGGCCAGAACTCCAACAAAAATATCCAGTCAGTTTTATACTCTGAACTCAACCTAAACTTGGCAATTATAAGGTCCCTCCAGGTGAGTGGAGAATAGCAGGTCAACAACTTAAAAGTACATGTAACTCCCTACTGCCTGGCATAACCCCAAACTGTCGCCAAGGCAGTTTTGTACCCTTAACTTGATAGCAGTGGTCGCGTACATGAGGCTCAAAGTTCCTGGGACAGCCCCAGCTCGTGTTCAAACTATAACAGTAGGCGAGGGTGGGGGAACGTGTATCCCATCACAGCGAGAGGGACTGGGTAATTTGGAACAGTGGTATAGTTCCTTCAGATATTGGAGTTTGTCCAGGTATATGGAGAGCACCAGGTCTTCCTCTTCTCAGAAAACAAACAAACCGCGAGGGTCGAGTGTGGGTCACGTGTAGAGGTACATTTGGGGTAACTCCGGTATTTGCAGAAGGTTAAGTAGGATGGAGCAAACGAGAATATGTAAGATCCGTGCATCAGATGGATTAATAAGAAGAATCCTTCATTGTAGGGTGGTCAGCCAGTCGTCAGCATCCACTGGGTTGTCAAAGAAACGGATCGCTCCATCATGTTGGACCCGCAAGCGGCTGGGGTAAAGCATGCTGTATTTAATGCTCTTATCTGAGTCGTCTCTGGACATCATTAAAGATTTTTCTCTTCCTCTGCAAGTCAGCCGAAAAGTCGGGGAAAAGAAGAAAAAAGGTGTTGCCATATCTGAGTGTGGGATGTTTACGGGCTTCAGAGAGAATCCTGTCCCTGTCCCGATAGTTGAGAAAGTGAACCAGAAAATGGCGGGGAAGATTTCCTGGGATGGCACGGCCCGTGGGCACCCGATGGGCCCTTTCAACCACGTAAGTAGGGGGGACATCCGTAAGGCCCAGGAAAGTTTTAAAGAACTCCTCTGAATTCGGCAGGTTGATCCCCCTCTTCTCTCTCCTTGCAGACCCAGGACTCTATTATTGCGCCTCAGTCTGTTTTCAGCACCGTCTGATTTTGCAAAAAGGGACTGTACTGTGCGCTGCAACTCAGCAATGGAGACGGCATGGGTGGCTGTAAGATCTTCGGTGGCTGACACTCTGGTCTCAGTTTCAGTCATTCTCCCCCTTATTTTTTCGAGGTCGTTCCGTATTAAGTTGCACTCTTCAGAAAGATGGTCAATGCACACCAGCAGCGAGGTCCTACTCTGCTTGATCGCAGCAAGGATCATGGCCGTACTGTCTTGAGACGGTGGGGCTGACCCCTCTGCCACTGGAGTCTCTCTAGGATCCAGTTCCAGATCAGCCAGCAGGGCCCGAAGCCAACCGATCAAAATGGGACCCATTTGCAGGGAAGCGGGCGGCAGTAGCCAGAGCGGTGTGTTGGTCTTAGTGGCTTTGGAGTTCCTCTTCCACTTTTTGGAGGAGGACATCTGGTAAGTCACCAAGGGAGACCACTATAGGGGATGTTCGTCCGTGCCCAGAGGAGTATCCAGGAGACGGCTAGTGGCCGCTGGTTTTGGGCCCCTGGAGATCACAAGGTGGACAGGCAGTCAGTGTATACCAGCAGCCCCTCACCTCACAGCAGACACACAGGCAGGGGCAGGGTAGTGAGGATGTGGGGCTGGGAGTGCCAGGATGGGGAAGGCCCAGAGCAGTGGGACAGAGGCAGCAGAAGACAGGAAACACTAGGCCCCAGGATACCACAGCTCAGACAGGCAGTCTCTGGCAGCACACCAGGCTGTGGCGGGGACATGGGAAGGTGACAGGGCAGATGGAGACAGGAGGCCCACGCTTACAAGCCCAGGCCGGAGCAGCCGTGGTGCACCACCGCGGGATATTGGCTCAGGAAACGGCGGAGATCGTCAGGCCTCTCTAGGCCAGGCCAGGCTGCCACAGATGTCCTTGACACTTGGATAAGCCCCTGGGCCATGCCAGGTAGGTGAATGGGCGGTAGGTGAGGACGGATGACTGTCCCTTACCTACAGACAGGCCAGGATCGATTCTCCCTGGGAGTCCTCAGGCCGACAAGATGGCCGCGGGTGTATAGAGGCTATTTCGTGTAGGTGACCACGGGCAGAACCACTCCAAAATATTGGCCCAGGACACTACAGGAGACAGAGAGGAGCAGGCTGGCAGGGTTTTAGTTTGTTTCAGTTAGGCAGATGCACAGAGTCAGGATTCCCGGAGCTCCTCGCAAACACATCCGCCGCTGCTCACATTAGGACACGCCCCCCCCCCAGAACTTGAAAACTTAAAAACAAACCTTTCTAAATCAGATTTTAAATATAACTATAAATAAACAGGAAGAAAGGTGTCTACAGCAAGAATTTCAATTTACTTGGAAGACAGAATTAAAATATTTAGGAATAAGATTAACATAATCTCCAGGTAAATTATATCCTACATTGAATGAAATAAAAATGGAAATAAGAAAAATAGCAACAAGGTCCCTCTCACGGACAGATAGAATAAACACTATAAAGATGGTAATAGTACCGAAAATGATGTACAAATTTCAAATGTTGCCTATCCCACTACCTCAGACATTTTTTTTAAAACATTAAAAAATTTTATATCCAAGTTCATCTGGCAGAATAGTAAACCGAGAATTGCATTTGCGGTATTAAGGAGGGATAAAATGCAAGGTGGGCTAAAAGTACCAGTTCTTAAATATTATAATGCATTGTTAATTTCACGAGTAATGGACAAAAGAGAAAAACGGAAAAAGATGGGTACAAATTGAGAACATAATGAGTGACACACGGTTGGGTAAAATCATTTGGATCCCACCTCAATATAGAGCACTGGATGAAAATACACATGCAATGACACACGAAACGTACTTGGAACCTGGGACTTAATACATAAACAAGGTTAATGGAAATATAACTCTCTACTAATATCACTGAAAGAAACAAAAAAACAATTTTACACCGGGAAAAGGGAAATTATTCGGAGATTGTATAAAAAATGAAAATGCACAATTAAAGAATGTAATGGAAAATGAGAAAATATGCACATTTCAAGAAAAAAAACACAAGACAGATCTGATGGTGATTAATGAATGGCGGTACCTCCAGCTGAAACACTTTGTCAGAGCTGTGCCACAACCAATAAGATCAGCGGAAGATCTAGGGCCATTTGAGCGGCTGTGTATGGCATTAAATACAAAAAATGGGATATCACGGATCTACAAAATTCTATTGGCTAAGGAAGGGCTGAAGGGTCTCGCCATACATAAAAAAAATGGGAAAAGAATTGGGAATACGAGGGAATAAACAAAAATTAGGAAAAATTTTGAGATTGGTACACGGCTCCACAGTTGACTCCAACACAACAGAATTGAACTATAAATGCCTTTTTCAAGGTGGTATATAACCCCCGATAAAATAAGTAAAAATCAAATAGGGAAATCACCATATTTTTGGCGGGGATGTAAAGTAGTGGGAACGATGGCACATTTATGGTGGGATTACCCAAAATAAGCTATTGGAAAGAGATCCTACTGTTAATAAAAGAAATTGCTAATAGAGAAATATTAGGAGAACCTTGGACGTGCTTGTTTTACGGGATAGAAAATTCAATAAAACAATACAAAGAATCTGTGATACCTCGCCTGATTTAGCGCAGCTAAAAATCAGATACCAAGACAGTGGCAAGAAACAGCCCCACAATAAAAGATTGGATTGAAAAGGTAGAAGAGACATATGACATGGAATTTTTGAGATACTGTGGAGAAGAGTGAATAGAGGGGATGACAAATAAATGGAAAGAATGGAAGGCGTTTAAGAAGACTATGAGATATGTGGAGGCCGTAGGAGGATAAGACCAGGTTAATCAGGAGAACTGAGAGAAAGGGAGAAAACTTAGATGGACTTATCTAAGGGATGGATAGGGAGGGGGGGTGGATTCATGGGGGGGGGTGTAAAAATGTGTACTTCAAATGTATTTGCACTGGAATGTATAGAACTAGTTTTTGTATACAGATATAATTAAAATACCGTATTTATCGGCATATAACACGCACAGGTGTATAACACGCACATTAATTTTAAGAGGGAAGTTTCAGGAAAAAAAATAATTTTAAATAAGGAACTTTGAAGCAAAATAACGGTCAGTGCCCATCTGCAGTCTCACCATTGCCATCAATACAGCCTGATCAATGCCCATCTGCAGCCTAACCATTGGCACTAATGCAGCCTCATCAATGCCCATCTGCAGCCTCACAAGTGCCATTAATGCAACCTCATCAGTCCACATCAATGCAGCAGCCTCACCATTGCCATCAATGCAGCAGCCTCACCATTGCCATCAATGCAGCAGCCTCACCATTGCCATCAGTGCAGCTGATCGATGCCCATCTGCAGCCTAGAGGGAACAGGGAGAGGGGCGGCCCAGGAGATGGGACTTCCTTTTACAGAGGCCGCCAAGTAAACAGGAGATTCTCACTGTATGTAACCTGACAGTGCTCGTCCCGCCCCCCTCCCTGTCCTCTCCGAGGCAGCTAAAATTGAAGTATTGGCGTATAACACGCACGTGCTATTTGCACCCAATTTTTAGGGTGAAAAAGTGAGTGTTATACGCCAATAAATACAGTAATAAATAAAAGACACTTAACGGTTAAGCACTTTCCCCATGTCATTGTACACTTCCTCTTACAAATGCAGCAGTTCTGAGGGGACACTGCGGAGCCGTTGTTCCTCTGACCAGCACAACCACAGCTTGTCACCTCACTCCCAGTGACAATGCAAGTTCCCGCTAGATTTTTAGCGCAGAACAAGCTTTACACTTGACTTGGATCCACAGCCTTGTTGTTTCTTGCTTCCCGTACCTCCAGGCTAGGTCCCCCGTGCTGCAATATCTGGCCTGTGTATGGGACACTGATTGCTAGGGAGGAGGACAAGCTCGCCAACCCCCCTCACTACTGGGGTGATTGTCTCCCATGCCAGGTACTAACCTACCACTGGCTGGTTGCTATTGCATTGTGGCCTTGTATCCCCTCTTCATTCTTCGTATAAAACCTTTGTGGAAGAACTTCAGACCAGGCAATGAGATTTTTACTGAAGAACTTTTTGAGCAATTTCCAGGATAATGCTTTTTAGGGGAACACATCAGAATCATACATTGGACCAGTTTTAAACCCAAATTTGATCCGGAAAACAGCCCTAATTTTTTTTTTAATCAATCCCCACAAATCCTGGGTGTGGGTCTCTGGGCAGGGGGCTTATCGGAATCTGGAAACCCCCTTTAAAAAGGGGGGCCCCCAGATCCTGCCTCCCATGTGAATGAGTAGGGGTACATTGTACCCCTACTCATTCACCAAAAATAAATAAAAACACACACATACATACATGTTTTGACAATTCCTTTATTAAAAATAAAAAACATTGTCCCCCAGTGTAGATCTATCATCAACCACTGCCAGCGCCAGACCCGAAAAAAAAACGCTCTGCCCACGGTGAAGACTACTGCCATCTGCCTGCTCGCCTTGTGACAGTTCTTAAACAGGTAAGGGGTGGGGCCACCCGGTGATGTCACCTGGTGGCACTGCCCCCTGTGACGTCCCTGACCGGTGCATGCTGGGTCAGTGACATCACAGGGGGGCGGTGCCACCAGATGACATCACCAAGGTACCCCTAAAATCCATACCAGACACAAAAAGGCCTGGTATGAATGGGGGTCCCCCACGCCTTTTTTCTGGCCCGCTCCTGACAACCAACTAATGTTGAAGACGCCGATAGCCGCCGGCTCCAAAAATTTGAACCGCATCTAAAATCGCAGCTGAACCACTGAAGAGCTGCTTAGGAAATTTGAATTGAATATGGAGGGGAAATTTGCATCAGTCATGTGTGAACCTGGCCTAGCAAATAAAAACAATTCAATACAGTCTCTTACAGATATCTTGCAGCATAAACCTCTCTTCTGTAGCCCTAGGCTACCAGCTCATACCTCTCCATCTGAAGTCCATTTGCTCAGACAATCCACTTGATTTTCTGTTGGACTCTGTTTAGGTACCCACAAAAGGGTTGCTCTCCTCAGAGGTGACCGCTACATCAGTACATAGCCCAACTTGCTCTCTTTACCATGTGCTCAGCCACCCTCAGAGCAGAGCCCAGAAATACCAGGAAAACACAGAGCCTATGCTAAAATGTTAATAAACCGCAAAAAAAACACATTATGAAAGACTTACCTGAAAACGAAGAATTCCAGCGGCGTGCTGTCACTGCTGACAGGGCTTCCAACTTCACCCAGTCTTCCTTCCGGTTTTGCAGGCAGTCGGTGCAGGTTTAGGAGATATTTACTGTACCTACAGGTAAGCCTTATTATAGGCTTACCTGTAGGTATAAGTAAAAACAAATGCCTTCACTACCACTTTAACCCCTTACTGGCCCTCTGGCAGGCTGCTAGTTAAAGCGCAATACACATAGCTCACAGTAATTATAACTCCGCAATAGGGATGAGACGAGTTTGGTTTGGTTCGCAGCAGAACATGCAAACAGGCAAAAAATTTGTACAAACACCATTAAAGAATATGGGGCAAGAACGTGAAAAAACAAAAATTCTAATTTTAAAGGCTTATATCCAAGTTATTGCCATAAAAAGTGTTTGGGGACCCGGGTCCTGCCCCAGCGGACATGTATCAATGCAAAAAAGTTTTAAAAACGTCCGTTTTTTTCGGGAGCAGTGATTTTATTAATGCTTAAAGTGAAACAATAAAAATTTAAATATTCCATTAAATATCGTGCCTGGGGGTGTCCTTAGTATGCCTGTAAAGTGGCGCATTTTTCCCATGTTTACAGTGTCTTATGTAATGCAATAAAGTGTTTCCATGGGCAAGGTGTCTGTACAAAGTGTCCAAGCAAGATAACCAGGTAAGGATTGTGAATAATGGGCAACTGCCTTCTCACCAACAGCAGAACTGGATAGGAACCTCCCAAACAGCGATCCTAGATGAGACGTTCTTCTGGGAAACGAACAGGGATAACCGGCCAGCTGCTGGGCACAGGCAACCATTGGATCCGTATGATGAGGTGGTGCCACAAAAATGTCTCACCAACAGCTGGCAGAGTGGGGCCCTCCGGGTCGGGCTGGATTGCCGCATGGTAGGCCACTGCCCTCTCACCTAGCAGCGAAGAGGTGTTCACACGGTGAGGCCCAGGAAGAAGAAGCGTGGGGCGGATATTTCGGCCCTTTTATAGTCCCTCCGAGAGGTCTGTTAATGTTACAGAGGAGCCTCTGGGATGTGTAGTTCAGGGGTAGTTTCACAACATCAGAGAGGCTGCTCCAAAGACTACTAGTCCCACAATCCTCCCTGCTTAGCTCAGAGATATGTCAGACACTGGAGCCCAGCACTTGAGGGACACTGGAATAGATGGAGAATGACGGGGGTGGTCTGCGGAACAAAGTAAGTAGTCCACTGCTGGCTACACATAATTTTATATGTAATTTTTATTGAAAGATAAAACCTACCTCATTGCTTTCTATTTGTTACTTATGGGAGTGTTCGTGTACAGTCAGGAGCATAACTACAGGGGGCACAATTGTGACCCGGCCCCATGCTCCAGGGGGCCCATGTGCCCCCCTCTGTTAACCTCGGTGTCATGTAGAGAAACTGATCCCCTTCATTTTCTCTTCTTTTCCCCTCCTAACCAGGTCCTGCTACCCCCCCCCCCCCAAGTGCTTCCCCCCCTCCCCCGCAGTGCTGCTGGCTTCCACTAGCTGCTGCGGTGATAGGTGTAAAGATAGAGAGTGGGAAAGGGGTCAATAAATTTGTAATTTACTGACCCTTCCTTTTTCCGAATGATTAGTACTGGTCACTGACTATGTCCATTCATAACCGAAGCATAGTAAACTGTTTACTATGCTTCAATTTGTGAATGAATGGGAACCTCTGTAGAGAACTATTCCTGTTCATTCATTCTGTGCAGCTGAGGCTCTGTCTCAAAGGTGATACATAGGAGGTAGGGTTAGACCCCTGATATTTCACCAAAGCTCCCCAATGAGGCTCCTAAAAAAAAATGTAAACAATAATAGAAAATAACTTTGTAAAAAATTAAATAAAATGGTAAAAAAAAATTAAAAAATAAAATATCAAAATTAAAAAACGACTGCCACCAGTGGCAGAACTACCATGGTCGCAAAGGTCTCACTTGCGACCAGACCCAGATGTTCCACCACTGGCCTCGGGGGGCCGAGGGTCAGGGGGGCCCTTCATGGTTTCTTACACTGGGGCCCTAATGGTTTTAGTTAAGCCTCTGCATATAATCCTGATGCTAGATAATTTCTACAAGTTTCTAACTCTATATTTGGAATATTTTGGTAATAGGTGGGGTTGCAGGGGATGGGAGAGGGCCCAGGGAATGTTAGGGGGGGTGTGGGTTTGAAAGGTTTTTGTGAACTCATGTTTTGATATTTTATTCAGTTTTTAAGACATTATAATGTGGCACTGTGAAAAACGAACTACAAAACCTTGGATTGCGATTCGTTCCAGAAACATGCTTGTAATCCAAAGCACTTGTATATCAAAGCAAATTTTCCCATAAGAAATAAAGGAAACTCAAATAATTTGTTCCATAACCATTTATTTATAGGTCTTTCAGTTTTTATAGTTCATATAAAAAGATTATAGCAATGTGATCAGGATGTGTAACCATAAAATGTCCGTCCACAAATGGAAGCCTCCACAAGGAGATTAGAAGCAAAATCCAGCAGGAACTTCAGAGTATAAAAGAGAAGAGAGGCGCCTCTTAAAAAATGTAGCTTGTCTTGCAAAACGCTCTCAAACCAAGTTACTCTCAAACCAAGGTTTTATTGTAATTTGTATTATTAAACTGTTGCCACTGCCCAATTCGTTCAGAGTTGAGGTGTTAAGCTTTATTTTTTTAGATTCATTGTTGCTGCTACTTCCACCAGTCAATTTTTCCAAGTTAAAAATAAATCAGATAGGGGTGTTACTGCTGGGCCAAGGTACTCTAAAAAAGTTTTTAGTTGTGTCAGATGCCCCCATGACAATATCCAGCTCTCCACTGTCATTTTCTGCCAATTAGACGTGCAGAATGCAAAAATATGTTCCCTTTCGTTACAGATTGATTTGTTAAGCTACTCATTTTGTTTTTGTTTAGTTTTAGTTTCATTTTGTTTCATTTATTTGTTTTTGACTGGATTTAAAGTATTCAAAATCCAATTTGAATCAAAAATATTGAATCAATCCAAATTCATTATGAAGAATAGCTGGTTATATTGCATTTAAAATTAGAATTTTGGAAGACGGCTGTATGCTTTCTATTTTTAGAATAACATTTTTTGAATACTTTGAATCCAGTCGAAAACAAATGAAACTAAAATAAAAAATTTTCTTTTTTTTTTTTTTTCTATTATATTTATTTCTTTATTTTTTCTATTCTTTACTAAATCTGAATTTTGAAAGACGGTGATATTCTTTGTTTTATTCTTTTCTTTTCTGATCTATTTTATTCTATTCTATGCTATTATATTCCTTTATTTTCTATTCTTTTCTATTCTATTCTATTCTTTTTGAAAAGCGATATACTAATACACAAAGTCTTTGGGTATTCTCTCCTTTTCATGTAATAAGTTAATAACATACACAAAGCACAAGCACTTGAAAATTTTTGAATTATTTTATAATGCATTCATAAATGGGGGGAGGGTTTATCACCCCCCCCCCTTTTTTTTCACACATAACAGGTCAATAATATATATACAGAGCACTAATAATTGAATGATTTAAATAAGTTTTATAACACTGTCATAAAATTGGAGTTTTTGGTTTTACTTTTTTTTTCACGTGTAATAAGTTAATGACACATATAGAGCACAGCACTTGAAAGGAGGTCTTTTCCCTTCATTTCAATTTTTTTTCCCTCTCCTTTAACACGTATTAAGTCAACAATGTATACAGAGTATAATATTATATGGAAGATCTTAAATTATTTTTATAGCACTCTTATAAAACTGGGTTTTTTCTTTTTTTTTTTCCCTTTCTTCTCTTTTTTTAGGGTATGGGGGAGGGGGTGTAGAGGGAGCCATCCCTGTTGTTGTCGAGTATATATAAACCAGGATATTGAATATTGTCCCCTGTCTTGGGGAGATAAGCCATGTAAATGTTTATTGTAATAAGAGAAAAATGTTTAATAAAGAATAAATTATAAAAAAAAAAAAAAAAAATTACACAAAGTCTTTGAAGGAAATCAGCCATAGTTAGCAATATGTTTAAATTTCAAGTTTGTTTTCGAATTCGGTTTGAATTCAGATAATTCGTTATTTCGGCCAAAATTTTGTTTCATTATTTTGGATTCATTTAAATTTGTTACTATTGTAATTCAGAAATTTGGAAATATCTGAATCTCCAAAAAACAAAATTTTCATTTGAATTTCAATTCGGAAGGAAACAAACCGCAAATATCTACTGCCAATATCTTGCCTATGAGCCTTGAAAATGGCCAGAATTTAGTAACAAGATTTGCCCCCTCAGTGTTCTCAGCCAAGTTTGGGTTTCACGGATTTCAAACAAGATTCAACAAACCCCCCACTAATCATACCAAAGCAAGGATGGATAAAACTACAGCTCAACACCCACCTCCCGCCCAGCTCATAACAAGACAACGGCTGGGCGGGGCCTCTCGTTGATCCATGTGGACAACATATGATGCCCTCCCAGATTGTGGCCCACTGGGCCACGCAGCAGTGCGTTCTGTCACCAGCTCGCTACCGGTACCATGTAATCACTGTGACCAATCACAGCAGGTCATATGACAGTTGTAAACACGGGATGGCTTCATTTCGTGCGATTCATCGTATAGAATTGTGTTGCTAGCTGTGATTAGTCAGTGTGATCACATGTTGCAGACAGGGCCAATCACAGCCCACCTGTACAATGTGATTTAGTTCTGGACAATTACAGCTAATCAAAACAAACTGAATGAATCCATTCATTTAATGCTTGCAATCATAATGTGTAATAAAAAAAATCCTGATCACTTCCCCATAGTACAATGTTACTATGGTAACATTATATTGCTCTGGTCAAAACATGTTTAAAAAAAATTGGAAAAAAAATAAATAAAAAAAGTGTTCACTGCCACACCAGTTATATTATAATGCTGTAATGCACTGGTAACAGTATGTAAAAAAAAAATTTAATTGTGACAATTTTTATTTATTTATTTTTTTGTTTCTTCATTTTCCAAAAAATTCTGACAACAAATTACAACTTCAAAAAACTCACTATGCCTCTTACTAAATACCTTGGACTGTCTACTTTCCAAAAAAGGGGTCATTTTGGGGGTATTGTTTACTGTCCTGACATTTGTGGGCCTCAAAAAATGAGATTGTCTGTCAGTTTATCAGAATTGATCGATTTTTTCAAATATATCCCATATTTTGTGGACACTCTAACTTTCCTACAGACTAAATAATATACACTGATTTGGGCTATTTTCACCAAAGAAATGTAGCAGAAAACATTTTGGGCTAAATTTTATGAAGAACAAATAATTAATTTATTTGCAAAATGTTATAACAGAAATGAAGTAAACTTGTTTTTTTTTCCCAAAATGTTTAGCAAAAAGTACAAAACCCCAATGGGGATTAAATACCACCAAAAGAAAACTCTATTTGTGTGAACAAAATGATAAAAATGTAGTTTGGGTACAGTGCTGTATGACCGCGCATATGTCATTCAAATGCAACAGCGCTGAAAGCTGAAAATTGGTCCGGGCAGGAAGGGGGGGGGAGTGTCCGATATCATATACTGTGTGTTGCAATTTTCTCCTAAACAGAATTTTTTTGTAGGTTTGTGATGAAATTGGTAATCTGTATGAAGAAGCCAAAGCTAAAGCAATCTATGACCAGTGACAGGTAGGTGGAGGCAATCAAATGACCATGTTTGCACTCATGAACAAGTGTTTGTTTAGAGCTTCTGTTTTTATAGCACACTCAAAGCACAAATATAAAAATGATTACCATATCTCGGCATATTATCTCTCAATGAGGAATGAACCTGTTTTTTGATTGGTAAGGAAGTAATATGAGAATAGTGTCCATGTAAAAAAAGTGATGCTGTACAACACATACTACAGAACTTCCAGACTTTTTCCTGCTGCTCTGGCACCATCTACTGGTCACATTGAAGAATGACAGCCAGTGGTATCTTCATTGGAGTGCTGGAGATTCTCTATTTATTAACTCAAAGTTTTGGAAACACAAATGCATATACACTATATTGTCAAAAGTATTGGGACGCCTGCCTTTACACACACATGAACTTTAATGGCATCCCAGTCTTAGTCCGTAGGGTTCAATATTGAGTTGCCAATTTTTTTATTTGAGAATCTTGCAAACAAGAAACACATTCCAACTTTTTTTTTTATACAAAAATATAAAAAAAAAAAATATTATACATATATACATATATATACACACATACATACATACATACATACATACACACATACATATATTTCCTCTTTTCTTTTTTTTTCAAATATGCATAACATATTGTATATACGACTAAACTTAATAATAAAGGCTTACTTCAACCTATAATATATGAACAAAAGGGGTTTTTTTTTCAACCAAGAGGAATATCACTGTATTATATTATACTATATACATATATCACTAAATAGCACAGACATCTTCAACAATTCTACACATTACTCAACTTGATTAACATTCAGACCAAGAAACATAGATTATCATGTGTATGTAGCCTTTCTTCAAAATTATGTTTATCCTTGAAAATCTAAAAGGAGTGTCCAGAGAGAAAACAGGGAAAGAACCCAACACCCAGAGATCAACAAACACCAGCTACAGGCCTGATATTCCTCCACGCCTTTATCCAGACCCTTTGCCGCCATCTGTCTTTCTCGAGACCCCGAATTTTCCCTACCTCACCAAGAATCTCACACACCACCACCGGAACAGGAAGGACTTTCTGCCGAAGGGATACCTGACACCGTGCATTCCAGGTGTAATATCGGACTACTAAGCTGACTAAAAAAAGAGTGTCCAAATCAAATCCCTTGCGATTCTGCAATGCTCCATACACCCACTCAGCATAAGACATGCAAGGCAGGAAAGGAATATTCAGAGCCCTCCCCACCTTTTTATAGACTTCTATATTGAAAGGGCACTGAAGCAAGAAGTGGTCCATGGTTTCCACTTCACCCTGACACTCCACTCTTGGACAACCACGATTGTCCAAAGAGCGGCACTTCACGTTCCCCCTCACATAGAGCCTACCGTGGAAAGCGAGCCAGGCCTGGTCCCTAAATTTCAAGGGAATCCGCTCAGAATTTATTAAACGTAAACCCTCCCTCATAATATGACCTGGGCAATCCCTTAAGGCCAGTGGCGCATGAAAGACAGTACCCACGATCTTCTCCCCCAGGAGTCTCCTAGGAAGGGACCTGATATCCTCTGCTGTCACATGCCACCTTTTAAGAATTTTCAGGCACAGGGCAACATAAGCCGGGAGCTTACCATGCTTGATCCTTAGGCTTTTCACTGGCCCGCCACTCTCCCAACAGCCCAGAAAAGGTCTAAACCAGATCTGGAAAATACTCACCCATCCAGGCGGTCTCTCTGCTAGCATGTTACCAAAATTATGTTTCAAAAACATCAGAGAGAAGAACACAACCGGGTTGACCATCCCTAGGCCACCCTTCCACCTAGATAGGTAAGTCACATTCCGCTTCACAAGATTCAGCCTGTTCCCCCATAATAATTGGAAGAAACAACTATAAATCCTGGTATAGCAAGACTCTGGCAAGATGCAAACAAAGCTGACATACAAAAAGGTAGGAATCAGGTAGGTCTTAATCAAGTCCACCCTTTCCCTCAAGGAGAGCCGCCACCCTTTCCAGCATTTCACCTTGACATCAGCATCATTCAGCCTGGCTTCCCAATTTGACTTACTGTAATCATCAGGGCCAAACTCGATGCCTAATACTTTGACTTTCTGCTGAGGCCTCGGGAAGGTGTCCGGAAGTGCAAAGCTCTCACCTCCCTCGCTCATCCAAAAAACTTCACTTTTATCACGGTTGACCTTAGAGCCTGATGCCTCGGAATACTGCTCTATAACTGAAACCACCTCCTGTGCCTCCTCTGTCCCAGAGATAAAGACAGAAACGTCATCAGCATAGGCTACAACCCTCAAGGGCGGCTCACCAGTAATGCCCACCGGCACCCCGCACAACGGTCCGCTCTCTAGCCTTCTGATGAAGGGGTCGATTGCGAACACGTATAGCAAAGGGCTCAGCGGACACCCCTGACGCACCCCCGATCCAACCCCGAAGGGCTGTCCAACCCAACCGTTAACAAGCATGAAGCTCTCTGCCTCTCTGTATAAAGTCTTAAGCCATCCAATAAACCCACCCTCCAGGCCATACTTGTCAAGGAGAAGCCAGAGGTACTCATGATTGACACGATCAAAAGCCTTCGCCTGATCCAGTGCCAGCAAATACTTTCCCCAACCTTCAGCCCTGCAACGTTCCAGAGCCTCCCGGACAGCTAACACCGCTGAAAAAGTGCTTCTGCCCTGGACCGAACAGTGCTGCTGACGAGAAAGCAATCTGTCTGCTACTGACGACAAGCGCCAGAAAATTATCTTCGCCAGAATCTTTCTATCGACATTGAGAAGGCTAATGGGGCGCCAATTCTCAATCATCGAGGGATCCTTCCCTTTTGACAACAGAATCACAGCAGATTGTCTCATGGAGGGAGGGAGCGAACCCTCCTGCAGACAGCCGTTAAATACCTCCACAAGATAAGGTACCAAGCTGGATTTGAAAATCTTATAAAATTCAGCCGTCAATCCGTCTGGCCCAGGGGTTTTCTTAATAGCCAGACCATCTATAGCTTTGACTACCTCTTCTGCTGTGATTCCCCCTGTCAAACTTGCAAGCGGAATGTTATTTCCCAAACCTGGTGTAGAATACAGAAAACTCGACATCTTTGCCCGATCGAGGTACTTCTCCCCCAGAAGATCCACATAAAAAGACCTTGAGACCTCCAGGATCCCTGACCTGGATTTCGTCAAAGAGCCCGTACTATCCCTTAGCCCAACAACCGTCTTAACTGCTGCGCTTTGTTTGCAGTTCTGATAAGGGTCGGGCGAGTGATATTTCCCGTAGTCCCTTTCCAGAACCAAAGAAGCGTGCCGGTCATACTGATACTTCCTAAGGAGAAGTTTCACCTCAGAGATTGCCCCGGAATCTCCACCACTCGAGACAAGGCGATCAAGCTTTCTCCGCAGCTGCTGGTAGGCAATGTACTTACCAAGCTGTTTCCTTTTTCCTATGGCCTTGAAAAACCCACTAATCCGGCTTTTGGCAAGCTCCCACCACTCCGACTTACTGCTGCAGAAATCCAGGATGGTTACCTGAGCCTGAAAAAAATCCTCAAAAGATTGTCTTACCTCCTCGTCATCCAGCAGAGCCGAATTCATCCTCCAAATACCCTTTCCTTTGGGTGGTATATCTGAAGCATTGAGAATCACAGACAGCAAAAGGTGATCAGAAAACTCCACCATACGACACTCAGGAGCCGAAAAGGCAGAGTCCCCTTTTAAAAAAAACCTATCTATCCTGCTCTCACAACTGCCTCGCCTAAATGTGTACCCCGTGCTGTCTGGGCAACACTTAATATGGGCATCTTCCAGACCTGCTTCCCTGGCTATCGTATTAAGAAAAACGCTATCATATCTCAGGCTGTCAGTGGAGCCTTTCCTGTCTTTGGGCCTAGTAACGGTGTTAAAATCACCTCTAAAGACAACTTGCCGAGATGTAAAAAGGAAAGGCTTAATCTTTGTAAAGAGGCATTTCCTCTCCCATCTAGTCTGAGGTCCATAAATATTTATTAAACGCAGATCATGCCCCTTCACAGAGACGTCCAGGACCATACACCTTCCAATCTCTACCTCGATAACCCGCCGACACGTTACCATGCCAGTAAAAAGTACTGCAACTCCGCTGTAAGGCTCAGCCGCAAGAGACCAGAAGGAGGGCCCACGCCTCCACTCCCTCTTTGCCAGGTGGACATCGGCAAGTCTATTTAGCCGGGTCTCTTGCAAAAATAAAATATCAGCATCCATCTCGCTGAGCAAAAATAAGGCCATATTACGAGCACTTACAGATTTTATGCTGGCAACATTAATCGTTGCCAACTTTATCGGAGTGGGAACTGCCATCAGGATGATTGAGGTAGGCGTTTCTTAGCCTGAGCTCCCTCCCCCCTTACTGGAGACCTTGACCTCTTTAGAGAACACTCTACCTCATCTTCCTCCATCCGAGACACGGAATTAGAAGACTCCTCCTCCCCCTCAGATAAGGACCCAAACTTGTTTCCCAGCGGTAGATCATCTACCTCTAAGGATGAAACCGAGGAGGCAGAGGTCAGGACTACCTTATTCCTCCTTCTCCCCACCTTGGTCCACTCTCCCTCCTCCCCTGAAACATTACCCTGAAAGACCTCATCTACATTATTAGCAGTGGCAACTTCCCCCTTCTTCACCTTAGAACCTCCACTAGAGGTTTTACGCTGCCTTAGTGAAGGCCCTGATGAAGCTGCCACCTCAGATCTGCACGAATCTGCCCCTTTGGCAGCCTCAGACAATCTGGATGACTTATGTACTTTTGGAACACTGGGCACTTGAAACACTGGGGAAGAACACACAACAGAAGTAGACACAGACACAGTAGGGAGCACAGACTGGGGAGCAGACACAGTAGGGATCACACCTTCAGGCTGGGAAACTGACACCTGGGGGGGGTCCTCAGGACTAGCTGAAACAGCTCCACCAACCCCTTGCTGCCCCCCACGTTCCTCCTCCTCCATCCTCAGAAGTTCTTCCACCACCTCTGGCTGATTATGGAGGGCTTCAGGGCAAAGACTATAGGGGTGACCTAACTTGTTGCAAAGATTACAACGAATACTATTGCAGTCTTTTGCAACATGCCCTGAGCCCTGACAGAGGGAACATTTCTGCACAGAACATGAGCTTGAAAAATGCCCCTTTTCACCACAGCGATGACACAACTTTGGTTGCCCTGCATAAAAAGTAATAATCCTGTCACGACCTATAAAGGCAGACGAAGGGATGTGCTTAACAACATTACCCGTGACATGCAGTTTTACCAACACCGTCCATCCTCCTGTCCAAATCCCCCTATCATCTACAACTTTCCTCAATGGAGCTTGGACATCAGCATATCTCCCCAACCACACCACCAGATCTGCAGCAGGAATGGACTCATTGCGTACTAGAATGGTGACGTTCTTATATAATGGCTGGCGAGAGATTACTTTGGGTGACAAACCTGCCCATTTTGGGGACTCCTTCCACCTCTGCTCATACCTCTCCCAAAAGACATCTAATCCTTCCGCCTTGACAAAGGAGAGGTCATACTCATATGACCCAACTGGGCTGATAAGGGCAAAAACCTCCTCTGCTTTAAAACCCATCCCCAGAATACGGTCCACCACATCTCTCCTATTTGGGGGGGGGGCCTTCTCCAGTCCACCTCAATTGGACCACATTGCGGCGTTTAAAGAAGCTACCAGATGGTGTCAGATTGGCCTGACCTTCACTCACATCAGTCCTAGTGACCTCAGAATAACTGGCCCTACTCACCCTTGGGACAGGTGCAGCCACCGCTGCAGCATAAGAAATAACTGCACTCCTTGCAACATCCTGCACATCACTTTTAGTTACAGACCCCTCTTTAGATAAGTTAGAAACAACATTATCATCAACAGATGGAACAGAGACTTCTGACACAGAAATATCATCTACATTACCCTTGGTAATTCTTACTTCATTACCAGTAACTAAAGGGTTATTAACAGCAGAGATGTCTTTATCAGCACTCTTCACAGCAGAGTCTGCACACCCCTCACTGGCTCTCTGTACACAGGTGGGAGTCTCAGCCAGGAGATGAGCTTGCTCTCCACTGCCCTCTACAGCACCATCTATAGGAACTACATCTCCCATATGTTTTATAGGCAAATCTTTAACAAAAACGGCTTTTTCAGCCAACCGATGTTTCAAAGGTTTTGGGGGGACATCACTATCCTCTTCTTCATCCTCAGATGATCCAGACACGGCAAACTTGCGACCATGCAAAGGGGATTCCATTTCTGTTATTAACTTAAGCATACCTGCTCCCTTCACAGGCTCAGATGGATCATCTTGCTCCATAGCCTCCTGCTGCGGTGACTAGGGCACAGAACTTCCTTGGCCCAGTGGCATACTGGCAGTCAAAACACCTGACTGCTGATCACCCGCAGCCTGTGTGCCAGAGCTTTCTCCACTTTCTGCAGGCATACTGATACTTGGCTCAGAATGTAAAGATTTTCCAGCGTGCTGGCCAGAAACACAGTCCAAGCCCGAAGAAACTTTTTTGCTTTGCACTGACCTTTCTTTCCCGCACTCTGGTGATGCTTCTCCTCCACTGGACTCTATGGTCCCTCTGCGCATTGTACGGAAGCGATCCTCATTGCCATATTTCTCCTTGAAAGCTCCGCTGGTTTCTTTCAATGCGGCCACCAGCAGACTCTGCTTTTCCACTTTAGCCTCCAAAGCCATTAACTCAGGCCGCATCTGTCTTCTCTTAGAACTGTGAAGCCGGTCATTTGCAATTTTTTTATGTTTGAAGTCAAACTTCAACTTCGCCAGTACTTCCTCCTCCTTGGCAATTCTCGCAATCCTTGCACAAACCTTCTTTCTGTAGGCTGACAGGCTTTCACCTTTAGCTGGGCCATTTCCCAGGTCCTCAAACACTGGTATGGGAGGACCGGTACTCTGGCCATCCGGGGGATCCTCCCCGGGGTCCACCCCAGATTCCTGCATCCACTCTGGGTATAGGGAGTAATCAAGCTCCCTGCATCAGTAGGCCTCTCTGGAGCTCAGGAGATCAGCAGTAGTGCAGCCACACCCTTTGTAGCTATAACAGCTTCAACTCTTCTGGGAAGGTTGTCCACAAGGTTTAGGAGTGTGTCTATGGGAATGTTTGACCATTCTTCCAGAAGAGCATTTGTGAGGTCAGGCACTGATGTTGGACAAAAAGGCCTGGCTCGCAGTCTCCACTCTAATGCCGCGTACACACGATCAGAATTTCCAACAACAAATCTTCGATGTGAGCTTGTTGTCGGAAATTCTGACCATGTGTAGGCTCCATCAGACATTTGCTGTCGGAATTTCCAACAACAGAAGTTTGAGATCTGGATCTCAAATTTTCCGACAACAAAATCCATTGTTGTAAATTCCAAGCGTGTGTAGACAATTCCGACGCACAAAATTCCACGCATGCTCAGAATCAAGCAAAAGAGCCGCACTGGCTATTGAACTTCATTTTTCTCGGCTCGTTGTACATGTTGTACGTCACCACGTTCTTGACATTCCGAATTTCCGACAACATTTCTGCAACCTTGTGTATGCAAGACAAGTTTGAGCCAACATCCATTGGAAAAAATCCACGGTTTGGTTGTCAGAAATTCCGATCGTCTGTACGCGGAATAATTCATCCCAAAGGTGTTTTATCGGGTTGAGGTCAGGACTCTGTGCAGGCCAGTCATGTTCCTCCACCCCAAACTCGCTCATCCATGTCTTTATTGACCTTGCTTTATGCACTGGTCCAAATCATTTTGGTGGAGGGGGGATTATGGCGGGGGGTTGTTTTTCAGGGGTTGGGCTTGGCTCCTTAGTTCCAGTGAAGGGAACTCTTAAGGCGTCAGCATACCAAGACATTTTGAACAATTTCATGCTCCCAACTTTGTGGAAACAGTTTGGGGATGGCCCCTTCCTATTCCAACATGACTGCACACCAGTGCACAAAGCAAGGTCCATAAAGACATGGATGAGCGCGTTTGGGGTGAAGGAACTTGACTGTCCTGCACAGAATCCTGACCTCAACCCGATAGAACACCTTCGGGGTGAATTAGAGCGGAGACTGTGAGACAGGCCTTCTCATCCAACATCAGTCCCTGACCTCACGAATGCACTTCTGGAAGAATGGTCAAACATTCCAATAGACACACTCCTAAACCTTGTGGACAGCCTTCCCAGAAGAGTTGAAGCTGTTATAGCTACAAAGGGTGGGCCAACTCAATATTGAAGTATGTGCAAAAGAGGTGACCGCACTCAAATCTTCAGAAGTATTAAAGCTTTAATTGTAAAAATCCACACATTACATCAATAGACCGCAATACAACAGGACTATAGCAGCAAGGTTAACATGTTTCATGAACCAAATCGCTTAATCATAACCTCAGAAGCACATGTGTGGTTAACTCTTATATACCTGAATAACAGCTGAATCAATTAGTGCTTAACCACTTGCCAACCAGCCGCCACAGTTATACTGCGGCAGAATGGCTTGGCTGGGCGAAGCGACGTTATGTTACGTCGCTTCTCCCTGTAGCCACTAGGGGCGCGCGCGCTCCTCGCCCCCGTAGCCGATGCGAGTGCCCAGTGGTCACGATCACTGACGGGCTCCAGTGATCGCGGCTGACACATGGAGAACCGGGATCTGTGTGTGTAAACACACAGTTTCTGGTTCTCTGAGGGGAGAAGAGACTGATCGTCTGTTCATGCAGAGTATGAACAGACGATCTGTCATCTCTCCTACACAGTCCCCTCCCCCTTTAGTTAGAATCACCTCCCAGGGAACACAATTAACCTCTTGATCACCCCCCCTAGTGTTAACCCCTTCCCTGCCAGTGGCATT